>JASPKZ010003884.1:1515000-2115000 GCA_030220185.1 Diploptera punctata
TAAGAATGCACGCTTTAAATAAATCATTTACTGAAAACAACAATACAAACTGTTCTGTTTTGCAATTAGAATAAAATTGTTTTCAGTCACAAACTCCACTTCTCTTCAAACCACTCATCAAGGATCTCACAAAATCAGAATTACATGCAGTAATGACAGCAGGCTTTGCTACTGTTTCCGGTAAGTTTTTCTTCTCAAATAGAGATTTTCTTTAAGAACTATCAGCTGTAGAAAGTAGGGTGAAATGGGGGAATATCAATCACTTTAGCAATTAGTCAAATAACTGTAAAATTATATTTGAAGAGAAAAATATACGCCTAGACTGGGGTTTGAACCCCAGGACCTTTAGCTTTCTATGCTAATGCTCTACCAACTGAACTACCTAGGCCTCCAATCTAAACGCATTTTCTTATACATAGTTAATGCCAAATGCTACGAACTGTTGCTCGATCACGCAAATGGCAGCTTCTATTTAAGAAGCCTTTTTATTGGGAATTTAAACATTACTTTATAAAGCCAGTAGGGCTTCTTTCGATGCTTTTGTTATTAATTTAATACTTCTTACTGAAGGACATATGTACAGCCTTTGAAATAATTGATGGCGCACAGATAATGTTCAAGTCCCAGAACAAAGCCACTGCGCATGATCAGAGATCAGCTATTTGGTTCACTAGTATACAACTATTTGAGAAACTAAAATCTGTTCCATTTCGTTGTGTGTCGTGCAGTGGAAAATAATTTTGCATAAATAAGTAGTGCAGTAAATACTGAAAATTAAACAAAGCAAAACAAAAGATAGAAAATTAATTGAAATAAGGACGAGAGAGAGAGAAAAAAAAAGCAAGGGAGCGGGATCGAACACGCGACCTCATAAATGGGAAACAGAAGCTCCCTCCACTGGACCATAAGCATCCCTCCTAGAAATTGTCTGTGTGAAGCGATGCAATACTACAGGACTTACTTGCATAATGAAATTATAAATTAACTTGACTTAATTTAAATTAATCAGACGCGTTTTGTATTTGCAGTGCAAATAAATAATTTTGTTATGCCTTGTGATTTGTAAACAAAGTAATGAGACATTACAATCATTATTCGTTTTCTATATATATATATATGTTTCCTTTAATTTATTTATTTTCCTGAAGCCGTGGACAGACGTCAATTGACTCCTTTAACCTTACTTGACTTCAGCAAAGCTTTTGACACAGTAGACCACGACTTACTTATGATAAAGCTCAAGCACCTACATTTGTCTGACAGCGCTGTATCCTGGTTCGACTCATACCTGCACGGTCGTCAACAATGCGTTTCATTAAACTCTAGATCTTCGACTTGGCGTAACGTGCCGGCTGGAGTCCCCCAGGGCAGTGTTCTCGGACCTCTTCTTTTCTCAATCTACATAAATGATTTGCCAACTGTACTAAAGCACTGCCGTTATCACCTCTATGCTGATGATCTCCAAATTTACCTACATTCACCTCCTCATTCTCTCTATAACAGCTTGATGAAAATGAATGACGATCTCATATCCATCTTTAACTGGTCTTCAAGTATCTAAATCCTAACAAGTCACAAGTAATTCTAATGGGACAACAAAGACTGCTTACAACCTTTGACATATCTACACTTCCAAACATTACTATAAATAATATAATTATCCCTTATTCTTCTTCAGTAATAGATCTTGGACTACATCTAGACGCAAATTTAACCTGGCAAAACAAGTGAAACACATATGTAAAAAGACTTTCTCCATCTTACATTATCTTAGACGTTTAAAGAATTTTCTCCCAGTTTCGTTAAAACAAATCCTAGTGCAGAATCTTGTGTTACCACACTTCGATTATTGTGACATATATATAATGATCTAAACTATGCCTTGTCGCAGAGACTGCAGCGTGTTCATAATGCTTGCATTCGATTCATTTTCAATATCCGCCGTTATGACCATATTTCCGAACACTTTAATAACCTCTCTTGGCTCCGTCTTACTGACAGACGTAAATTGCACTCTCTTTCGCTACTTTTCAAGCTTCTGAATTCCTACATTCCTACTTACCTGGTGTCCAGATTTGAGAAGTTATCCTCCTACCACAATATTGACACTAGGTCACAAGATAGCAGTCTGCTAACAATTCCTCTTCATAGCACTTCCTCCTATTCTACTTCCTTCACAGTAGCCTCCGCCCGCTCCTGGAATCTCCTTCCTCAAGATATCAGGGGTTGCCGCACACTTGGCACCTTTAAGTCACGCTTATACAGTTACCTGTTGTCTAATAATTAATTTTTCTCTATTTATTTAATTTTATACTATGTCATTAATCTTTTCCTCGTTTTTTTATATATCTTGTACATATTATATATTTAATTCGTTAAATTTAGAGTAAATCAAAATACATTATAAATATTAATTGTATTGTATTCATAACTTGTAATCGTTTATATATATATATATATATATATATATATATATATATATATATATTGTAATTTAGATTTAAGACTTTTCTTTTGTATTTTTTTTTTAAACCTGGTTGAGTGGTAGACAAGGCCTTAAGGCCTTAACTCTGCCAGGTAAAATAAAGCTATTATTATTATTATTATTATTATTATTATATATACAAATTTATTTATATAACGAAGCCTGGTAACATGTAGGCATTATGAAAATTAACGACGTTAGTAAAAAAAAATCTTCCTCACCAGGATCAAACCTAGGCCTGCATCGTCGCAAGAAAGCATCTAGCCGACTGCTCCACTGGAGTGAACGATATGAATTTTGCATGAAGAGAGACTTAAGCCACTCTCAAAAGAGTCAGCACATGTAACAACGTACTGGTGTGAATCGCTCTTCAAAACTCTAACTTTCCATCATCAAGAGTTGTGCCATCAATTTGTTCAAAGGCTGTACATAAAAATGTATAAGAGAAAAATTTGCATTTAGGTAGCTCAGTTGGTAGAGCATTGGCATAGAAAACCAAAGGTCCTGGTTTCAAACCATGTTCTAGATGTATATTTTTCTCTTCAAATATAATTAATAATAATATAATTCATTAACACTAGTTCTATCTAATTCTATACATATTATACAAATTATAAGTTTAATTATTTTTGTGGCTGTATATTATTTTATTTTTTTAAAATTACTTTCTTTCTCTATTATCAAATATACTTTGTATTTATGATAGATCCTATTGGTTTAGTTTATTAAATAAAATTTTAAAAAATTGTATTCCACATGAAAGCTCCTGGCGTGACAGGCCTACAAGGCCCTTAGCCTACCATCCGGCTGCTGGCCTCACATCCACATGTATCAATCACAGAAGTAGATGATAATCAGCCAGTGTAGGGGTGACATGTGGTCAGCATGTCGAGCCCCCCAGCCGTTAGAGCTGGTTTTCTCAACCTGGAGCCGCTACTTATTGTAGTTACCCAAATGCATCACGATGCTGGGTGGGCACCGGTCCCATTCTGGCCAAAATTCCATGAGAAAATTTCTTCCCCCATGGAGACTCGAACCAGCGCAAGTCCCGTAGCTCTGCGCTAAGGCTTCCTGCCTTAACCACTCGGCTACGGCACGGGACATTCCACATGAGATACCCTCTAATTATTTGTGTAAAAAGGTATAAAAATTATATTTTTAACATCAAACTTAACCTACCTCAATACAATCAATTTATAAAAATAGAGAAAGCAACTTGATTTGTTTGCTAATTTTATTATTATTGCAACAACCTATCTTAGTTTGGTGATATGTTGCAGGCTCAGTAATGGCTGCTTACATGTCATATGGTATTCAACCAGTTCATATCCTGACTGCATCAGTCATGTCTGCTCCAGCTGCTTTGTGCATCTCAAAAATAATATATCCTGAAACAAAAGAAAGTGTAACCACAATTGACAAAATTCAGATAATTAAAGGGTAAGTCATCATATCTACTGATAAAATATTTCAATGAAACTATGCCATTATGGTTGGCATTCCCCAGATAAAACAAAGAATTAGGAATGTTGTACGAAGAGCCAGATGTGATAATAATAGTGAAGAGTAGAAGACTACGATGTATTGGTCACATATTACATAAAAACACAAGACTAACAGAAAATATTTATGGACAATTATCCACAAATAAAAGACCATTGGGGAGATCAAAACTATATTGGAAAGACCAGGTGTATTAAGAAGTCATTCAGATAGAAAGCCACTTGGAGTTGTATAAGACTTTTGTTACTGAGGCAAAAATTGACTTCGGTTTGAAGTAGCATAAAAATGATTAAATTATTTTCAGTCTGATCATTTTTCCTCAATATTAATATTAATTATTAATATTGAGGTAAGATGATCAGACTAAAAATAATTTTGTTTATTTTTTATTATTTCACTCACCTCATACTTCATAAATCATAGCAGACCCTGGGTTTCTTCACGTAATTTGTGACATTGACAATGTCACAAATTACGTGAAGAAACCCAGGGTCTGCTATGATTTATGAAGTATGAGGTGAGTGAAATAATAAAAAATAAACAATATTAAAGAACCTCATAGTGTTATTTCCTATCTACATAACTTAATAAAAATAATTTTATTAAAATAACCTCAAAATATCACTTCCTAAAATTAAATATAAAAATGATTGACTGATTCCCAGATATCTTTCTTCCTTTACTTAGTTTAATGTCTTCATTTTAGGTATATTTATATGCCACATGCATCCTGGGGCTTTAGAGGAACATAACCTGTCAGGATAGGATTTCAAACTCTGCATCACATACACACTTTTTTTGACCATAAAAGGACACGGAGGGCCTCCCTGGATGAGTGATAAGACAAGACACACCATTCACTTATATATTCATACTATACAAAGTAAATATGGTAGGGTGATTATAATGGACAGATCATATTCGGGCACTAATTAGCCCTTAAAATTTTCATCTTATTGGTGAGCAAAAACCTCGCCCATGAAACTTGTCCTGACCAGGAATTGAACCTGGCCCTGCAACATCTAAGGCATTGACATTACACCAAGATCATAATGGTGAACTCATTCCCAGATACAAAAATGAAAATATATTATCATAAAAATAAGATAACTAACTAACACTATCGAACCCGTAGGTTCATGGCTACACGGACATAAGCTCATCATATATCCCTATCCTGAGCCAATGTTTTTCAATCATCCCCTGTATAATCTACTTCCCTCACATCATAGTTAATGTTATTCTTCCACCTCATTCTTGGTCTACCAACTGGGCATTTTCCCTCTGGTTTTCCTACAAGAAGCTTCCATGCACATCTTTCATTCCCAATTAGTGCCACATGTCCTGCCCATCGCAGTCTACGAGACTTAATTGTTCTTATTATAAAGACCATGTAATTCACTGTTATACAGTCTTCTCCATTCACCTGTCTGTTCATCTCTCTTTGGTCCAAAAATTTTTCTAAATATTTTATTCTCAAATACTCGTAATCTCCTTTCCTGCCTTAAAGTAAGAGTCCATGTTTCACATCCATATAATATAACTGGTAGAATAATAGTTTTATATATTTTCAGTTTAACGTTTTTTGAAAGGAGCTGGGAAGTCAAGAGTCTCTGTAATGCATAATAACACGCATTTCCAGAATTGAGCCCATATTTAATTTCCTTGTGTATCTCATTCCTGTTTGTGATTATTGTTCCTAAAATACTAAAATAAAATATTATAGTTCAAATTTCAAATTTGTACTAGAACTTGTAATCAAATCCTTAGAGGATAAAGAGGGTGTACAACTCAGTAGTATTAATTAGCTGTTGGTATATGATGATGATGATGTATTATTGGGCGGTACTCTGAGGAAATACTGAAAGCCAACACACACATGTAAGAAAATTAAATAACACCAAGAAACTGGAGCTGGAAGTAAATATCATCACATATAGAAATATGTTATTAAATGAAATGGACACTTAACGATAAATAAGGAAAATTTTGAATAAATTCAGATACCTAAGAACAATAATTTCAAAGAGAAATAAAGTGCAGGAAAGAATTAAACATAGGAACAACTCTGGAAATGCATGCTATTATCTATCACAAGGATTTTTGTCTTCCCAACTTCTCTCAAAACATGTTAAAATAAAAATATAAAATGGTTATTTTTCTAGTATATTGAATGGATAAGAAACATGGTACTTTTTTTTAACCCTGTAGGTACCATGAGCTGATTGCATAGGCTCTGATGCTTCTGTTCATTACCTGCCAAATAATATACTTAAACTACTTGCAAAGCCCGATCACATCAGCAGATGTGATTAAAACTCTGACACAAGAGATTTTCCAAAGTTTAATATGGGAAATAACATTATGAGGTTCTTAACTAACTAATAACTAATAAGAAATTGAACATCACAAATAGCAAAAAATCTGGAATTTATCAAATTAATTGTAAAGACTGTAATAAAGTACAGGGTGGACCGCTCGAATGGACCTAATTTCAATTGCTTGTTACTGGCAAACGGTTGAAGATAGAAACTTAAAACAACGTTCATATTACAGAAAAACTCACCAAGTTTTGATATCCAGATCACCACATCTCTATATGAGCCCCAGCAGTCACTGTGACGATATCAAAGCGATGAACAATTTCTTGCCAAGTACGTTGGAGTATGTCTTCTGGAATGTTCTCAAATAGCCTCTATGATGCGCTCACGAAGATCACGAAGGTCTTTGACTGGGGTGGTGTAAACTTTATCTTTGACATAGCCCCAGAGAAAGAAATCCAGTGGTGTTAAATCGGAAGATCTCGGGGGCCACGCGATTGGTCCTCCCCTACCAATCCAACGGCCAGGGAAAATGTTGTCCAAAGTCGTACGAACTTCATTGGACCAGTGGGGAGGAGCACCATCTTGCTGGAAAACGATGTTAGGCTGCAGTTGTTCAATTTGTGGAAAGAAGAACTGCTCCAGCATGTCAAGATATGTGGTACCACGAACAGTTTTCTCGGCGAAGAAAAACGGTCCAATGACCTTATTATGTGACAAACTGCACCAAACATTCATCTTCGGACTATCACGAACATGCTCTTGAATAGCGTGAGGATTCTCCGATCCCCAGATCCGCACATTATGCCGGTTTACCTTGCCTGACAAATGGAAAGTGGCTTCGTCCGAGAAGAAAATCTTGGTCATGAAGTCAGGATCAGCGCCGAGACGGTCCAGCATCGTATTGGCGAATTCCACTCGTTTCGGCATGTCATTCGGCTCCAGACGTTGCACTAACTGCACTTTATATGCGTGCAGTTTGAGGCGTTTGTGGACAATCCGTTGTAATGTCGATTTTGGTATTTGAAGTTCCCGCGAAGCTCTTCTTAATGACTTCCGGGGGCTTCGCTCAAATGCGGCTTGAACATTTGCTACCATTTCATCGGATGCTCTGCGACCACCACCATGCTTCTTCAACACAGATCTTGTAGCTAATAATGTATCACGCCACTTCTTTATGCTTCTAGCAGTTGGAGCATCACGGTTAAACACACGCCGGAACTCCCTTTGAACTCTAATGATTGATTTAAACTCCGCATACCACAAAACAGCTTGCGCTTTCATCTGCGGAGTCGCCATTTTCACAAACAATTAAATCTAAGAACGAGAAACGTATCTTTGTGCCATCTACCGACAGGATTCGAAACTTGGTGAGTTTTTCTGTACTATGAACGTTGTTTTAAGTTTCTATCTTCAACCGTTTGCCAGTAACAAGCAATTGAAATTAGGTCCATTCGAGCGGTCCACCCTGTATATATAGGAAAAACCTGTGTTTTGCTCCTTACTTTTATCTTTAACCGATCTGGTATTTCTTCCTTTCTTCCACTTACTTATACCAGACTCTTATAACTTTACTGTCTAACCTCTCTTGGTTAACTTTTGTTTTTTTTGACCCCGACGCTATTAGGGCATCCGTGGGCTAGGGAGTCTTTCCTTTCTTCCATTTCTTCTTTCCTTTATTTTCTTTTCTTCTCCAGAAAAGCCTGACCAGAGGTTATAAGATGGCAGCCCCATCACTGGTCTTGCCTTCCTTTGGCCAGCAACCAATCAAAGGGACCATTATTATGCTTTCAAGTCTTGAGTTCAAATCGGATCCCCAAAGCTGTTTATAATTATATACCAAGAGGACGAAGATCTCTGGGCTGTCCTAATACTTGGAAGGAAGAAGAAGAAGAGGAAAAACAAAACGGAATTTGGACATTCGCACAAAGAAACATTTTAGAAATATTAAAAATGGTGAAATTGAAAAATCAGCTATTGTAGCACATAGTTTGTTGGAGAATCATAAAATTGAAAAAGAGGCCCAACTTTTAAAACATTTGGAAAAACCTTTAGAATTGACAATTTGGGAGAAGAGCAAATTTAGATCCATGAATTTCGAGATTCCTGATGAATGTGACCTCATCTCGAAGTTCATCAAATCAACACCAGATGGCAACATTATTGATGGAGATTCCAACGAAAATTCGGTAGTCATAATGTCGGTTGAAAATGAGAGGGATGTTTCTCTTGAAAACTAGTTTAAAGAAACATGAAATATGAGGTAAGATGTAAAAATGGACAAGAGATTTTACCAGTGGCATGCAGAGGGTTAAGGAAGGAGAAAAGAATATGAGTATTTGAGAATAAATTTCTTAGGAAAATTTTAGATCAAAGAGTGATGACAGGTGAATGGAGAAAACTATATAACAGTGAGCTACACAATCTTAATGGAAAACCAGGTGTAATAAGAGCAGCTAAACCTCGTAGACTGTGAGGTGGGAGAATAACATTAAGCATGATTTGAGGGAAATCAATTAAATAGAGATGAATCCACAATATTAGCTCAGATGCAATCAAATTTTATTTTTAATGTGTGATGTATTTAGGATCAGCATGGTTTCTCATTAATTTCAGAGATGAAAGAAGTGTGCTGGACGCTGGAATAAAAGGAGCTTTACTTGGAATTCATCTTGTGCTTGGAGTAATTGCTAATCTCATAGCTTTTATCTCATTTGTTAAATTTTTGAATGGTTCGATAATTTGGTTAGGGAAGCTTGTAAAACTGGAAGACTTTGATTTAGAGGTAAGTAAGTTACATGTCTAATTGTAATGACCAGAGCCTGTAATGCCTTTTTCTTCTTCACTTCCTGGTTTAGGCATTAATTGCCTGTTCCGTCTTCACTAATAGATCTAAGACAATCTCTTCTGAGGACATCAGACATCTCTTCTTCCTCTCGGAAAATAATGTAAGATTTTATTTGGTAATCTACTTTCTTCCATTCTTTATACGAGGGTCATACTGAAAGTCATGAGCAACATTTTTTTAAACAATCATAATATTTATTTTAGACAAACCAAGTACACCATGTTAATCTACAGACCTTTGTGCTACTTTTCAACATAGTCTCCATTTCTTTGCACACATTTTGTCCAGCGTTCTACAAGCTTGAAAATTCCCTTATGATAGAAATCCGTTCCAGCTGCTCAAAGACACTGACGCACTGCTTTCCGAATATCCTCCAGCGTCTCGTAGCGTTGGCCTCTCACCTGCTCCTTCACAGAACCGAAAAGATGGTAGTTGGAGGGTGCCAAATCGGGACTATAGGGAGGATGTGGAAGAGTTTCCCACCCAAATGTCCTGATCTTCTCCACAGTGGCACAAGCAGTGTGAGGACGCACGTTATCGTGTTGCAGAATGATCTTCCTTCCAGGGCGTTTGTCGTGCAATGCACGACGGAGCTTCACAAGTGTCTGGATATAGCGGGCAGCATTTATGGTTTGTCCAGGTTCAAGAAATTCAACCAGAATGCAACCTTGCGCATCCCAGAAGACGCTGCCCATAACTTTCCCAACAGATTGCACTGTCTTCGCTTTTTTCTTTGATGGCGAATTCAAGTGGTGCCATTCCATACTCTGGCATTTTGTTTCAGGCTCGTAGCGATGAAACCAGCTTTCGTCACCTGTCACAATACTCGTCAAAAAATCATCACCTTCATTTCGAAATCTCTGAAGAAGGTTATGGGTGATGGTTCTTCTCTGAAGTTTGTGGTCTTCACTCAATAAACGTGGAACCCAACGGGCACTAACTTTTCGGTAACCTAAGCTGTGAATCATTTCTTGCACTGCACTGTGTCCTACTGCAAGTTTTGTAGCGATTTCATTCACTGTCATACGCCTGTCGTCTCTAATGAGTGCATCACCTCTTTCCTTGTTGCAATTCGTGGAGGCAGAGCGTGGGCGATCACTATGAGGCTCATCTTTGATACTCGTGTTACCATCTTTAAAATGTTTCACCCATCTCCTAACACTGCTGGCACCCATGCAGGCATCTCCGTAAGCACATTGAAGTCTTTGGTGAATATCAACAGCAGATTGTTCCTCTTTAACAAGGAATTCAATGACAGCGCGCTGTCGAAACGAAACATTGATGTCTGCCATTTTGGAAACACTGCGTGTGGTCACATGATAGGTTCTTTATGCATGATAGAAGCTATGACACCACAAAACGGCAATGTTGTGGTATAAAGTCTGTAGATTACGATCCTGCAGTTGTTTTTGTTAGATTGTTGAAATTTGAATTTTAACAATGGGTTGCTCACGACTTTCAGTATGACCCTCGTACATGTTCTTTCCACTGATTCTTGTTGTTAAATATCTTTTCTTTTATGGAGTAGATCTGCTGTTCTTCACGGATATCCTCATTTCTTATCTGGTCCATTCTAGAGCATCCTTTTATTCTTCTTAAAAATTTCATATCAGCTGCTTAGATTTTACTTTCTTGTTTGGTAGTGATCATTCAAGATTCACTCCCATACAAAAGGACAGGGACCACAATTGTTTTATAAAATTTTAATTTTGTTTGTTTATGGGCTTTATTATTCAATGTTATATTTATTGTGCCACAAATAGCTTGAAACTGATGAGTTTTATGTTCAAAATCCATAGCTGATATCACATGCCTTTTTAAACTTTTTAAATCCTTCCTGTATAAAAAAAAATTTGGGCTGTATGGATGTGAAACTTGTAAGGTAACTAGACAAATTGCAAACAAACTTCAATTATTTATTGTTTTATTAAGGATAATAATTGGTGTTAGATGGGCTGGTCCTGTATCATAGCCAAGTGGTTAAGTCAAGATCCCTTGGCGCAGAGCTATTAGACTTGCGCTGGTTCAGGTCCCTATGGAAGAAAACATTTTCTCATGGAATTTTGGCCAGTGGGACCAGTGTCCATCCAGCATCGTGAGCAATTTGGGTAGTTACAACAAGTTCAGAAAACCAGCTAAAACGACTGGGGGATCCAACATCTCCAATACATGTCACCCCTACACTGGCTGGATGATCGTCCACATCTATGATTAACACATGTGGATGTAAGCCAGCAGCCAGCTAGTAGGCCAAGGGCCTTCTAGGCCTGTCATTCCATGGAGTTTTTTTTTTTAGATGGGTTGAATTATTAAGTAATAATGTGCTAAGGAAAGGAATCAGTTTCAAAGCAACTTAAGAGGAGTAAACGGAGATGGATATGTGATACTCTGAGGAAGTATAAATAACAAGCACTGGACTGAATCCCATAAAGTGGAAAGACCTAAACACTCATGGCAAATCCATCCATAGTAATTCTGCCCGAAGGCAGGTCCTTCACTGCAATCATAGCATTTTCATGCTATGCTTGCAGCTTTACTAGGGAATTGTGTAGGTGTGGTAGCTTCCCGTTGCTTTCCACACCGGTGAAGGATGATGGTGATGATGATAATGATGAAGATGATGGCCATATGATTTCGGGGACCGTTTGGGCCTTAAAGTTTTCCTGACATTTGTCTTACAGGTGAGGAAAAACCCCGATAAAAACCTCACCCAGAAAAACTGCCCCCACCGGGGATTGAACCCAGGCCCGCTGCGTGAAAAGGCAGCACGCTACCTCGAGATCATGGAAAATAATATATAAAAATTATTTCATAAAAAGAAAAATTAATTTGTTATATAATTTATTTTTAAATTAGTTTATTTTCAGTAAAATTTTCATCCCTTTGGCATGGTTAATGGGCGTTGAATCAGAAGAATGTCCAGAAGTAGCCAGACTTGTAGGACTCAAAACTGTGGTCAACGAATTTGTAGCTTACAGAGAGCTAGGAATAAGTAAAAAAGCAGGCCTATTAAGTGTAAGTTATAGAAATAGTATTTATATTTCTTCAAATTAAACACACATTTATTAATGCTTAGATGATCAGCCTGTGTGTATAAATTTATATATTAACACTTTATTTATTTATACTACATATTTATTTATTTATTTACTTCTTATATTTAAAAATAAAAAAAAATAATGTAAAAATTACTGAGGAATCACTTCAAGCCAATTTTTTTTTAAGATTTATGAAAGAAGTTAATTTTTTATAACAAATTATACTGGTCAACATGATTTTTGTCTCATGAGTACCAATAGTTGTACTTAATGCAGTTTTTTATCGTGTTTTCAAATATGTATTCGGAATTTCTCCATCACCTACAGTTTTTTTTATTTCAATTTCAATTAATGGATTTAAATAATTATTTTTAATAAATGTTTTTTCGTCCATTTGTCCATTGTAAAATAAAACCAAATGAGCTAACTCAAATGGTTTCAGTAATGGAAAAGAGATATCAAGGCAAATGGAATCCTAATATGCTGGCCGATTATTGTTGGACCATCAAGAGGGATGCTCCACAGGCTAAATATAGCAGAAAATCGTCATTTCTTACTTTCTAGGTGAGTCCGAATGTTCGAATATTGTGTAGTTATGAATGTAGAAAATATTAAAGTGTTTGAAATTATAAATTCCTGTCTCTTGGAAACCTTGCATGATGGAGAAAAATCGATATGATATTTGAATTCAGGTGAAAAAATACTATCAGAATCACATATTTTTCTTTCTGAGACAAAAAAAAAGTTTCTTTTTTGTTGCTCAGTGTAATAAGAAGAATAATATACATTCCAGAGTGGAAGATCAACCATTGATTTTATATTTGGTATTCGACAGATTATTAAAAAAAACATACGGAATTTGATAAAGATTCAATATTAATATTTATAGATTTGGAGAAGTCATATAATTCAGTTTTTTTTTTTCTAATGCCACCAGGTTGTCTTTATGACATTTCTAGCTTTCTCCTCTGGCATTGGCAGAATTGTAATCCATTTCTTAGGATGGGGCACCTGGAAAGCAGAGTTACATTAGCCCGATTGTATGATGGGTGATAAATGATAATGAAGCACCAGGAGAGTTCTTAACCTAAACTTAACCTAAATTCCAGACTATGGGCAACCACAGAAATAATTCCCTTTAAAGAAAAATTCCTATGGTTTGATCAGGAATCGAACCTCATGATCAGTAGTCAGGAACACTGACCACTAGCCCATGAGGCTGGTCGATATAAAATTTGGACAGTATTAAAAAATTTGAATTTAAATGCTGAATAACAGAGAGAATAAAAAAGAATACCAAAATACAAAAAACTATATGAAAATTATGAAATGTATAAACATTTCAATTCCTGAGAGCACCGAAGTCTATGAACCATTGCTCAACATACAAATGACAGCTTCTTATTCGAGAAGATTTTATGACGGGAATTTTAACATTACTTTATAAAGCCAGTAGAGCTTTTTTCAATGTTTCTATAATAAAATTTAACATTTCTCACTGATGAATAAATTATATTTGAAGAGAAAAATGTATATTTAACATTTTATTGTAGAAAGTGATATTTTGAGGTTATTTTAATTAAATTATTTTTAGTCTGTTCATCTTACCTCAATATTAATGTTGATTTCTTCTTGAACATGTTTCGATTATATCATAATCATCATCAGCATCTTGCCCAGACTGGTTAGATTTATGTTGCACACCCTGGATGTCGATGTCAGCTCCATCATGTGGTTGGCCAAAGAACCTCCAAACAAGGTCACGCTCCGTCGGTATTTAAAAATTCATAACTCTGTTTTTGTTCTTTTGAATACAGTTTTTTTTTCCAAATAGCTCTTTTTTTATTCACTAACAAAAACATAATATAAATTCGGACACTAAATTATTAAAACAGTTAGAAAATACAAAAGAGCTGATTATTAGGGAAAAAAATCTATATTCAGAAGAACAAAAACAGAGTTATGAATTTTGAAATACCGACGGAGCGTGACCTTGTTGGAGGTTCTTTGGCCAACCACAGGATGGAGCTGACATCCAGGGTGTGCAACATAAATCTAACCAGTCTGGTCAAGATGCTGACGATGATTATGATATAATCGAAACATGTTCAAGAACAAATCAACTTTAATATTGGGGTAAGATGAACAGACTAAAAATAATTTAATTAAGAAAAATGTATGCCTAGACTGGGGTTTTGAACCCAGGACTTTTTAGCTATATATGCTAATGCTCTTGCCACTGAGCTATCCTAGGCCTCCAATTTAAACATGTTTTTTCTCTTATATATTTCAATTCCCTACTCTGGCTGAGCAATACTTTGCCCTTTGTCTAAATTACTGCATACTGGCTTTTCAATTCTCACTATTACCCATCCAAGTGTTTTGTGCAGGCGGAAAATATGTTAACTAACAAACTGTCTTTCTCTTTCTATTCTTTACTATGTTGCCACTTCCTGTCCTTTGTATTATGTTGTTTGATTGGCAGGTAGAGAGCTGACAAATACTATGTATTTTAATGATCCGTCGTTCTGCGCGGTCAGTGGCACAATGACTAACTTGACAACCCTGTTACTTCTGGGGTTACATCTAGGAATGAGCTGTCCCTTCCTCGCCCCTCTCATTACATGTTGCCACTTGTTATTTATTGTCAGACTGGTAACGGAGAGACGACAAATACTGTGATTTTAAATGATCCGACCGCTTGAGCATTCAGTGCTTAAATGACTAATTTGACAACCATGTCAAGATCTTTCACACGTGTTTAGAGATTCTCCCCCCACATTTGAAGTTGAAAAATTTCAATACGTGATCGGATGTACATTTTTCTCCAACATCCCTTCCACAGATTCAGTAGATCGGCGACACTAGCGCTAAAACTCTTCCCCTCTGCCCGTGAACAGTTAACTTGGATGTGTAATAAACAAAACACAACAGTAGCCTATAACTAATATATCTTTCAGACTGACAGAACATTATTATGACAAAGAATGCAAATACATGTATTGTTACACTACCCCCACTCTAGTAGACGAATTTCATCCAGTGCACATGTCTCAACCTTTATGGGACAACTTCTATATAGATGTATAAGAATGTTTTAACATTTTTACAGCCCAGGTCTGAAATGATAGCCACTTATGCTCTATGTGGATTTTCAAACCCTGCATCAATAGGAATGATGGTTGGAACTTTAACAGCTTTAGCTCCTGAAAGAAGAAGTGCAATAACTGAAGTAGCTTTCAGAGCTTTCATAGCAGGAAGTGCTACATGTTTCTCAACAGCATGTCTTGCAGGTACAATTACAATCTTTTTACCAACTAATAAAATTATATTTAATTTTAGGAAGTTATATTTTGAGGTTATTTTAATTGTATTATTTTTAGTCTGAACATCTTACCCCAATATTAATGTTGATTTGTTTTTGAACATGTTTCAAAACAACATTAACATTGAGGTAAGATGTTCAGACTAAAAATAATATAATTAACAAAACTATGTTAATATGTAGATTAAGGCTATAAATCTTGCAATGGAGAACAAGTAACTAACTAATCCCTGATTATATCTATACTTATTGGATAATATTGGTTACAAGCAATCAACTAAAAAAAAAGAGTAAAGTCGAGTTTGTTAACCAGCAAAATTGGACAATTAGCAGTAAGAGTTCACCTGAAATGAAAATTTAAAAATTGCTCCAGCAGTCACAATTCCTTATTTTAAACAAAGAAATTTGAAAACAAGGGTGAAAAAACATCTTAGAAACATCAAAAATGGAGAAGTGGAAAAGTCAGCAGTAGTTGTTCATGCTTGACCCGAAAAACATTTATTTGAATCAAAAGCCAGTCTAATTAAACAAATAGACAAACAAAAGGAACTCACGGGTTGGGAAAAGATCCACATTCAGAAAAACAAAGGAAAACTTATGAACTTTGAAATTCCCGCAAATTTTGACCTGATCCAGAGGTTCATCGATCCACCAACAGAGGGAAGAAGAAAAGTTTCTTCCGATCGACATAACACCAGTCGCCAACAAAATTCTGAGGATGAGACAGTTATAGTCTCGAAATCGCGATCAACTTAGAAAATTTATATGAGGAGAGGTAAGAAACATTTAATTGTGGAATGCAGGCTTTTACGGCCAGTAATCATGGTAATAAAAGATTCCGGGCTATGTGGCCGTGGTCTATAACTGGCATTTCTTCCAGATGTTTCTCCCTCAACTGTGGAGGGCATCTTCAGTGGCGAGCGCTTCCAGCTGTTGTTTCCCTGTCGTAGACTCGACTGCAAATGAACAGCCACATCGCTTTGTTTTGTCTGATTTGGTATCGACATGCGTTAGCTTGTCATGACCCATCGTAGCAAGTGCTAGGCTTTAGGTGTGGAGGGAAATTGTTAGCAAGGAGAGTACTCCTCTCGATGCTTGAAACTGAATTGGACTTCACTGTGTCAAGTCAATAGGTGTACGATATAGGAGTGTGGTCTGTGGTCGTCTTGTGCCTATGTTTTGTATTAGTATATTTCTGTGTTGTCTGTATTTGTCTCTAAGTTTGCGTGCAGTGTTTTTAATAATGTCAGTTAAGTATGGTAGGTTTAGTGAGTTGTAGATATGTGCTGTAGTTGTAAATCTGGATGAATTGGTGATGATCCTTGCTATTCTATTTTGTAGTGTTTGCAATTTTTGGAGGTGTGATTGTGCTGCATGTCCCCAGGCTGGGCAGGCGTAAAGTAAGGTTGGCCGTATTAGTGCTTTATATAGTATAGTCTTCTGTCTTCTATTTAGGGCCCTAGTTCTCATTAGTGGATAAGTCCTTACTATTAATTATAGTGTCTTATTCTTTGGGTACGTAGTGTGTCGTTGGAATGTTAGTCGTTTATCTAAATGGATTCCTAAGTATTTAACTGAGTCCTTGTATTCTAGTTCTGTGCCATTTATGTTGAGTGGGTCAGGTCTAGGTCTTCTACGAGTGAAAGTTATGGCTTCAGTTTTGTCTGCGTTAAGTTTTATTCTCCATTTGGAGAACCAGTTAGTGAGTTTGTCTATGTGTGTTTGAAGTCTGTCAGTTGTTACTTCTATATGTCTGTCAGTAGTGTAAATTGCTGTGTCGTCAGCGAATTGTGCAGTCTTTATATGTCTTGAGTTTGGTATGTCGTGTTCAAATATGTTATATAGTGTCGGTACCAATACCGAGCCTTGGGGTACACCAGCTTTTATTGGGTGCCAGTCTGAGTGTTTGCTATTTATAATGACTCAGAATTGTCTAGATTTTAGGAATGAATGTGTCATGTGGATGAGTGAGTCTGGTATGTCAATTAGAGTCATTTTATGTAGGAGGCCCATGTGCCACACTGAGTCAAAGGCCTTTTCTATGTCAAAGAATACCGCAGTAGTGTGATCTCTGTTGAGGTAGCCCTTGGTTATGTCATCTGTTAGTTGTAGGAGTTGTAAGGTCGTTGAGTGTTCAGATCGAAAGCCGAATTGTGAGTTGGGAAGTTTATCAGTTAGGTAAGGTTGTAGTCTGTTAAGTATGAGTTTCTCTAGCACTTTTCCAGGGTGGTCTAGGAGGCTTGTGAGTCTGTAATTTTGAGGGAAAGTTGGATTTTTATTAGGTTTTAGGATTGTGATTATATCAGCATGTTTGAATGTTGTTGGGAAATGTTGTAGGTTAAGTGCAGAGTTGTATATTTTAGTTAGGTGTACTAGTCCTTTTCTTGGTAGTTGTTTAAGTGCAGTAGTTGGTAATCTGTCGTGTCCATGGACTTATAGTGGGTGCTGGTGGGGGTGGTGGTCTTGTAGGTGGGGGTGGGGGAGGGATGTTTACTATGGGACGAGTTGGGGTTGGAGTTGGAGTTTTAAGTGTGGATGGTCTGAGTTGGTATTTTCTGTATTTAGGGCATTCCCTGTAGTTGGCTGTAGGTTGGCCATTGCAGTTTGCGCACTGAAGTACTTGTGTGTTGCAGTCTTTGGACTTGTGAGGTCCGGAGCATTTTACACATTTGTCAGTACGTGTGCAGAAGTGGGATACATGTCCAAACTTTTGACATTTGAAACATTGTATAACGCCTGGAATGCCCTTGTAGTCTTCAAGTTTGATTAAGATGTAGAAGAGATTGGTCAGTAACAGCAGAAAGCTGGACGCTCTTATTTATACTAGTGCTGACGTCACGTGAGTCGCAGCTATTTGGATCGACGTCATCATACTGGCTTCTGATTGGTACGGAACTCTCTCCTTGTTATTGGTAGGTTTTGACTGTCTATTGACTAATGTGTGATACCAGGCTTTGGCTAGTTTTATTCCTTCATCTTTTCTATTGAAATTGTCCTTGTGTTTATAAATTTCTATGGCCTCTCTGTATAATCTTGGGAAATAATATGGTGTTGTAGCTAAAACTTGTGTTTCATCGTAGAGAATCTGATGTCCGTTTTCAGTAATAACGTGTTCTGCTACGGCCGATTTTTGTATTTGTCCTAGTCTGCAGTTTCTTCTATGTTCAGTCAAACGGGTGGCTATGCTTCTTTTTGTGGTTCCTATGTAAGATCTTCCACAAGAACACGGAAGCCGGTATACACCGCAAGTGGAGAGCGGTGGTCGAGGATCCTTTGATGAGCCAAGGCAGTTTTCTATTTTTCTTGTAGGTCTATAAATTGTTCTAATATTGTGTTTTTTTAGTACTTTGCCGATCCGATCTGTGACCCGTTGTATATATGGTAAGAAAGCTGTGCTGACTGTTGATGTATTATCCGTTTTGCGTTGTTGTTTACGTGGATTTATTGATTGTTTTATTTCTTTGGCTGTATATCCATTCTTCTTGAAACAGTTGAAAAGATGGTGCTGCTCTTGGTTAAGATATTGTGGCTGGCATATCTTCTTCGCTGTCAAACAGTGTCTTTATGACGCCTCGTTTTTGTCTAGGGTGATGATTGGAATTCTTGTGTAGATACCGGTCCGTGTGTATGGATTTTCTGTAGACTGTATGCTGAATTTCTCCGTTGTCTTTTCTTATTATCTGAATATCCAGGAATGGGAGTTTACCGTTATTTTCTTTTTCTATGGTGAACTGTATTTTGCTGTTTCGGCCATTGAGATGTTGTAGGAATCGCTCTAATTCCTCATTACCGTGTCTCCAAACTACAAACGTGTCATCCACATAACGAAACCAATATTCAGGAGACTTGGGAGCTGTTTTTAATGCTTCCTCTTCGAATTTCTCCATGAAAAAATTCGCTATTACCGGACTTAGAGGATTACCCATTGCTACTCCGTCGATCTGTTCGTAATAGCTGTTGTCCCATTGGAAGTATGGCGTTTCTTCCAGACGTTTCTCCCTCAACTGCGGAGGGCATCTTCAGTGGCGAGCGCTTCCAGCTGTTGTTTCCCTGTCGTAGACTCGACTGCGAATGAACAGTAGAAAGCTGGACGCTCTTATGGCATTTCTTCCAGACGTTTCCCCCTCAACTGCAGAGGGCATCTTCAGTGGCGAGCGCTTCCAGCTGTTGTTTCCCTGTCGTAGACTCGACTGCGAATGAACAGCAGAAAGCTGGACGCCACATAGCCCGGAATCTTTTATTACCATGATTACCGGCCGTGAAAGCCTGCATTCCACAATTAAACGCCTCTACGGGGAGGAGAGTTATTTACGAATTAGACGCCTGAAGACACTCCGGAAGAAGAAAGCCCAACTACTGTCATCGTATACATTTTTACTACGTTGCAGAGATTCTGGATATATACCCAAGTTCTTACAACAACGAAGGACATTTAGAACTAAGAAAGCTCACAGGATATATGACCGCACCGAACGTGCTCTCCTCAGAGAACGCATTCACCAGACACGGAAAGAGCTATCAAGTAATGACGCAGAGCTCTTGTCACTCCACTTAATGATCAGCAACAATATGTCTTACAACGATTGGAACAAGATTGATAATATTACATACAGCACAGGTGAAGCAAGAATGTTAAAGTCCACTAAAACACAACTAAAGAAGTTTAACATCATAAAAAAGGCAATCTCAATCCATCCAGCAATCTACCGATTTACATGACACTGTAATAAACTTGTCATCACGCACCCTGTCAGCAGAAGAAACATCTGTTCTGTCAAAAGGAGGCAAGTACGCCATCACACCTACATCTATACCTGTAGAAGCTATTATTTCAAATATTGAGATGAGCATTAAGAATCTTCCCCTACATAAATCTGAAGAAATCAGTTACGAAACCGCCAGAATACTTCGACGCGCCCAACCACCAAAAAGCAATTTAATGAAGAAGGAGAAAATAGCACTACGAACTTTAAATAATGACCAAGATATCATAATTTTATCAGCCGATAAGGGAAACTCAACAGTTGTAATGAATGTCCAGGAGTATAAGGAGAAGATATTAGAACTACTTACATCAGACACATATAGAACCATCAACCGAGACCCTACAGCCAGTATTGTTCGAAAAACAAATAACCTGATTAAACAATCTTCCTTACCAGAAGAAACAAAAAACAAAGTTACGTGTCTCTGAAGCTCAACCACCACGACTCTACGGTCTTCCCAAGATACACAAGAATGGCATTCCACTCCGGTCAATTGTTGGTGTCATTGGCTCTCCGACCTACACACTCGCAAAGTGCCTTACTGCACTTCTTAAACCATACATTGGAAAATCGGACAGCTACATCAGAGACTCGACGCACTTCATTGAGAAACTGCGAAACATAAAAATAACATCTAACGATATACTGGTCAGCTTCCATGTAGTTTCCCGTTTACTATGGTGCCTATCAACGAAACCATGACCTACATTGGACAGATCTTCACAGAAGACATCACAAAGCTATTCAGACATGTATTAACAACAACATACTTCCAATGGGACAACAGCTATTACGAACAGATCGATGGAGTAGCAATGGATAATCCTCTAAGTCCGGTAATAGCGAATTTTTTCATGGAGAAATTCGAAGAGGAAGCATTAAAAACAGCTCCCAAGTCTCTGAATATTGGTTTCGTTATGTGGATGACACGTTTGTAGTTTGGAGACACGGTAATGAGGAATTAGAGCGATTCCTACAACATCTCAATGGCCGAAACAGCAAAATACAGTTTACCATAGAAAAAGAAAATAACGGTAAACTCCCGTTCCTGGATATTCAGATAATAAGAAAAGACAACGGAGAAATCCAGCATACAGTCTACAGAAAACCCACACACACGGACCGGTATCTACACAAGAATTCCAACCACCACCCTAGACAAAAACGAGGAGTCATAAAGACACTGTTTGACAGCGAAGAAGATATGCCAGCCACAATATCTTAACCAAGAGCAGCACCATCTTTTCAACTGTTTCAAGAAGAATGGATAAACAGCCAAAGAAATAAAACAATCAATAAATCCACGTAAACAACAACGCAAAACGGATAATACATCAACAGTCAGCACAGCTTTATTACCATATATACAACGGGTCACAGATCAGATTGGCAAAGTACTAAAAAAGCACAATATTAGAACAATTTACAGACCTACAAGAAAAATAGAAAACTGCCTTGGCTCATCAAAGGATCCTCGACCACCGCTCTCCACTTGCGGTGTATACCGGCTTCCGTGTTCTTGTGGAAGATCTTACATAGGAACTACAAAAAGAAGCATAGCCACCCGTTTGACTGAACATAGAAGAAACTGCAGACTAGGACAAATACAAAAATCGGCCGTAGCAGAACACGTTATTACTGAAAACGGACATCAGATTCTCTATGATGAAACACAAGTTTTAGCTACACCATATTATTTCCCAAGATTATACAGAGAGGCCATAGAAATTTATAAACACAAGGACAATTTCAATAGAAAATATGAAGGAATAAAACTAGCCAAAGCCTGGTATCACACATTAGACAATAGACAGTCAAAACCTATCAACAACAAGGAGAGAGTTCCGAACCAATCAGAAGCCAGTATGATGACGTCGATCCAAACAGCTGCGACCCACGTGACGTCAGCACTAGTATAAATAAGAGCGTCCAGCTTTCTGCTGTTCATTCGCAGTCGAGTCTACGACAGGGAAGCAACAGCTGGAAGCGCTCGCCACTGAAGATGCCCTCCGCAGTTGAGGGAGAAACGTCTGGAAGAAACGCCAGTTATAGACCACGGCCACATAGCCCGGAATCTTTTATTACCAAGAAACATTTAATTTCACCATAAATTAAACCTCATAGTGATTAATTCCTATAAAAGTTAAATATATGCTATCATATTTGAAGAAAAAAATTATACTCAGACTGGGGCTTGAACCCAGAACACATTCACAACCTAGGTGAATGCTCTAACCGAGTGAGCTACCTGAACAAGTTCCAATCTAAATGCAAATTTTCCTCTTATATACGCTGTTAATTCCCATGCACCAAATGCTATGAAACCTTTGCTTCTATTTTGCAAATGGCTCTTCTTTATTAAAGAAGACATTTATTTGGGAATTTTATATTACATTATAAAGCCAGTATGGCTACTTTTGATGTTCTTATTATTCATACATCGCAATGATGGATAAATCATATTTGAAGATGATTTCAGTCTGAGTGTATAATCTTTCCCTTAAAAATGATTTATCCATCACTGAGATGTATGAAATGAATAATAAAAACATTGAAAGTATATGCTACGGAAATAAAATGAGAAAGGTATTGTCCAAAATTCAAAACTGTATAATTTGTACAGTTCACGATTATGGTGCTGTTTCCCCATATTCCATTCTCCTTAACAGGGACAAAAATTTGTGTAAGGATCTTTCTTTCAAATATAGGTAAAACTATGAACAATCTCAAACTTATATGTACATATCATAGAATGCAGGTTTTCATGGGCTGTAAGGCCATGGTCCATAATTGGTGTTTTTTCCCAGACGTTTCTCCCTCGGCTACAGAGGGCATCTTCAGCAGTGAGTTCATCTAGGTCAGGGATCACCAATTGGTGGACCGTGGTCCGGATCCAGACCCTGGGGCTTTGATTTCTGGACCGGTTAAATATCAAATTAATACAAATTTTTAAAACTTTAAAAATATTGAATAAATCCAGTTTACTAAATTTCATGTTATGCCAGTATTATTGTTGGCTCGGTTGGCAGTACTGCTTATGATTGGAGATTTGACTGAAAATGAACGGGATTCCGTTTGAAACCTGGTATCATGAAAAACATGAAATTTGTGAAGTGAGATATTTAAATATTACTCTGACCATATGTTAAGTTTATCATAAACTTATTAATAATTATTAGAATAACTATGTACTACTATGCTGTAACCTTTTAATATTTACCGTGTGTTTTGTTTAATTTGTGCAATTCATACCCATAACATAATTTAAATAATCTCCTTATAATATTAATTACTGAATAAAAGTTTTGTATGTTTAAACAACTGTGGTTCCGGACCTTGAAAGAATTTACTACATTGAAAATGGACCTCCATGAAATCTAATTGGTGACCCCTGGTCTAGGTGATGTTCCCTGGTCAGAATAACTCACCACTGAAGATGTCCTCCTTAGCTGAGAGAGAAACAACTGGTAAAAACACCAGTTATGGACCATAACCTTATAGTCTAAAATCTTCTAATACCATTATATGGACATATTTCTAAAATATTTTAACTATTCTTGGAGGTGTGTTGTTTCAAAATGTGTTAGGCCCTCTCTGTATCAGAATCAAACCTTTTGTGTAATCTTTTATGTTATTTCTAATTTCTACTGAGTTTGGGTTTAAGTTAAATTTGTCAGCGATCGACTGAAGAGCAGCCTGCGAGTCACTAAAATATGTGTACTATATTTGTGTTGAACACACCACTGTACTGCTTCTTTATAGCATAGAGTTCAGTCTGGAAAACAGAACAGGTGGGGGATAGTTTGAATAGTTTAAAGAAAACTTCAGTTTTCACAATAAACCACATAAGCGCATCCAACTTGTATTTCCTCTTCTCCTGCAGTAAATTAAATTAAGGACGAGTTTATCTATTCAAACAATTATAAACCTATATTAAATTAATGTTGGGAAGTAAACATTATGAGGTATAATCATTGAAATCCATCGGAGAACATTTTTTTGACAACTCACCACATAAATTTGTATTTTTCACAAAATCGCGGTTCCAAACATAATCACATCCACCTTCAGCCATAACTCCGACTCAGAGTTACGGCTGAAGATGGACATGATTATATTTGAAACCATGGTTTTGTGAAAAACACAAAATTTATGAGGTGAGTTGTCAAAAAATGTTCTCCGATGGATTTCAATTATAAATCTTCTTTTTCGTCCAACCAAGTCTTAGACATATAGGCCTGTTACAATCTCACTGATAAATTTTGTATCCAGCATTTCCTTGGACGGCCCAGAGATCTCTTCCCTGTTGGACAATATCGAAGCATGGCCTTGGGAACTCTATCTGAACTCATCCATAAAATTATTAACATTCCAATGAACACAACATTTTTCCAAGTTTATTCAACAATGTTTAAAAGCAATTATATAAATAATATACGTTCCACAACAATATATTACTAATATCTTCAACATCTATAAAGATAATGAAATCTCTGTTAAACAAGATGGCAAATTATCTTCTTGAGAAAAGATCAACACTGGAGTAAGACAGGGATGTGGACTTTCACTGGTGCTTTTCATTATATATATGAATAGATTAATAAACGAATGGAGGAAAACACAACGAGGATATATACCCATCAATAGGAACCTCAAACTCGATGCTATTCTTTTTGCAGACGATTTAGCTCTTCTGGCACTTTCTGAAAATGATTTGCAACAATCAATTTATAATTTACAAAAACTAGGTGCCAAATTTAATATGGAAATATTAATTAACAAAACTAAAATTATGGCATTTCATGGGAAGGACCCCATACAAAGTAAAATCTGTCTCCAGAATAAAATTTTAGAGAGATCTAATCAATTTAAATATCTTGGATATTATCTCTCTATCTGGGATGAAAAGGATATCCCTGAAAAAATGACTAGTTATAATAAAAGTTTGGGAATTATTAATCAAGTTATGAAACCATCCCTTGTACAAAAAACACCAGATTACGTTTATATAACACTTTGGCTAGACCAGTATTAACCTATGGTAGTGAAGCATGGACACTAAAAAAGACAACATGAAAGCAGAATAACAGCTTGTGAAATGAGATTCATACGCAGAACAGCGGGTTACATCAGATGAGATCGGAAAAGGAACACCGATATCTTAAAAGAATTGAAGACTACGCCAATTTTGGAATATATTAAACAGTACCAACTAAATTGGAAACACCATCTTGAAAGAATGAGTTCAAATCGGATCCCCAAAGCTGTTTATAATTATATACCAAGAGGACCAAGATCACTGGGCCATCCTATGAAATGCGGGAGGGAAAATTTTCTATAGGATCGTAACAGGCCTTGGTCTATTACTTGGAAGGAAGAAGAAGGAGAAGATATATATTATTTAATTATTGAGACCACTATTTTATTGAAAAGACAAATTTAGATGAAATATTTAGATCCCTTCACAAAGTTAAAAACTAGTATCAAATGTTTTAAAGAAATAAAAATATTAATTTTTAATTTAAAATTTAAATATCCTAAATTTCCTGATTTTAACCAATAGATCAATAAAAAAGAACTGCTGATTATGTTTCAGGAATGTTTACTACCACCGAAGATATTACAGAAACAGGAAATGGAACAATAACAATGCCAGTTTATAACCCCTTCACATAGCATACAACTTCGTCAGGACTAATAAACTGCACAGAAGACACAAGATTTTGAAAAAAAATAATTTCAGCAAATAAGAAAAATAAAGTGCTTAGGAAAAATTTTGGATGAAAGAAAGACAGACAGGTGAATGAAGAAAACTACTAAATAGTGAGCTACATAATCTTAATAGGAAACCAAATGTAATAAGAATAATTAAGGCTCATAGACTGAGATGGACAGCACCTGTGGCACAAATGATGAATGAAAGATTGGCATGGCAACTTTTAGTAAAAAAAACCAGAGGGAAAGTGCCAGATAAAATGAGGTGAGATAATGACATATGTCATGGATTGAAGGAAGTGAAATATAAAAAAATAAATATATTTTTTGAGGCTTTGATGGTCTAGGGGTTAAGTTTTGTGCCTCTGGTTATGAGGGGATGAAGTTCAAAGCCAGCCAGGGTCAATGGATTTTTTAGGATGGAAAAATCCCAAGGATAAGTCCTCTGGAGGAACTTAAAGAATTCCATGTTTGAAGATTTTTGAATTCCTAAAAGCACCTTAAACCTAAATTAGAGCCTCTGAGCAAAATTTAAACAGCCTTTCCCATCCAAGTAGTGCCTTAGTTGCCAACTAGATGTCTCTTTAGGCTATCACTTGCTAATATCTCTAGGGAATGGTTGACAGTTCCCTTATTAGAAAATTATTTTTAATTTTTCATTTCAATATATAAAATAATTGTGAGTGGAGTAGATATAGCATCAGATCAAACTGTGCATATTATTTAACAATTTATAGATAAAGTGCATCAATTAATTAAATTAATTAATAATAATAATAATAATGATACTAATAATAATGATCATAATACACACACACACTATTGAGTAACACTAAGAAATTAGGACTGGAAGTAAATATCAATAAAACTAAATATATGGTCACACGTAGAAATACGTTATATAATGGAAATGGACAGCTAATGACAAATGAGGAAAATTTTGAGGAAGTGGCTGAATTCAAATACCTAGGAACAATAATCACAAATAGGAATGAGATGCACAAAGAAATTAAACATAGGTTCAATTCTGGAAATGCGTGCTATTATGCATTGCAGAGACTTTAGATGTCTCAACTCCTTTCAAAAAACGTTAAACTGAAAATATATAAAACTATTATTCTACCAGTTATATTATATGGTTGCGAAACATGGACTCTTACTTTAAGGGAGGAAAGGAGATTACGAGTATTCGAGAATAAAGTACTTAGGAAAATTTTTCGACCAAAGAGAGATGAACAGACAGGTGAATGGAGATAACAATGAACTGCATGGTCTTTATAGAAAGCCAGATATAATAAGAACAGTTAAGTCTCGTAGACTGTGATGGGCAGGACATGTTGCATGTATGGGGAATGAAAGACTTGCATGGAAGCTTCTTGTAGGAAAGCCAGAGGGAAAACGCCCAGTTGGTAGACCAAGAATGAGATGGGAGAATAACATTAACTATGATTTGAGGGAAGTAGATTATACAAGGAATGATTGGAAAGCATTGGCTCAGGATAGGGATGTATGGAGAGCTTATGCCTGCGTGGCCATGAACCTATGGGTTCGATAGTGCCAGTAAGTAAGTAAGTATAATGATGATAATGATGATGAAAATAATGATAATATAAATGATAATGATAATAATAATGATAATGATGATAATAATAATAATAATAATAATAATAATGATAATAATGATAATAATGAAAATAATAATGATAATAATAATGATGATAATAATGAAGATAATAATAATGATAATAATGATGATAATGATAATAATAATGATGATAATAATAATGATAATAATAATAATAATAATAATAATGATAATAATGATGATAATAATGAAGATAATAATGATGATAATGATGATGATAATAATAATGATAATGGTAATAATGATGATAATAATAATAACAATAACAATAATAATAATTATAATAATAATGCTTTATTTAAGCTGGCAGAGTTTAGGTCGCAAGACCTTTCTTCCAATCAACCAGCAAATAAAATCATACAAAAATTACATACTTATTACAAAACTATAGTATATTATGAGTAAGGATGGGAAGTGGTTTTTTACAGAATTGAGAAAAATGTTTAAAAACCTCGCTATTGCTCGGTTTTAATTCCCAAGGTTATGTAAAACACTTCACAAACATGCATTGTACACCCTTAGACAAAAAAAATGAGTCATCTGCTGATACTATCAATCGATCGGGGAAATTCGTGAGCGCTCGCAAAAGCCATATTCACATCAACACGTCTTCAATAATTGTACTGGGTTGTTTGCTAGTTAATGCAGTGCACTTACTTACTTACTCACTGGCACTATCGAACCCATAGGTTCATGGCCGTGCGGACACATGCTCTCCATATATCCCTATCCCGAGCTAATACTTTCCAATCATACCCTGTATAATCTACTTCCCTCAAATCATAGTTAATATTATTCTCCCACCTCATTCTTGGTCTACCAACTGGGTGTTTTCCCTCTGGCCTTCCTACAAGAAGCCTCCACGCAAGTCTTTCATTCCCCATACGTGCAACATGTCCTGCCCATCACAGTCTACGAGACTTAACTGTTCTTATTATATCTGGCTTCCTATAAAGACCATGTAGTTCATTGTTAAGTAGTCTTCTCCATTCACCTGTCTCTCTTTGGTCCAAAAATTTTCCTAAGCACTTTATTCTCAAATAATGCAGTGCACACTCAAGTAATATTAAAGAGAGAGTTTGGCTTAGTGTGTTTTCGTGGTCGAGAGGTTTAATAGACATCGTCTGTGTTCGTAACCTCACGGGTTCGATTCCCGTTCTACCTTTTTTTTAACATAATGTTAGAATAGCATTTTGCCTGTAATGTAGTTTCATATTTAATTTTATATATGAGTTTTATGGCTTAAAGCACACACAAAAACATGAATTAAAACCTTCTTCTAATAAGTAAATGAGGAAAGAAAATAATATATTCTAAAATGAAAACTTTAACAAAATCAATATCGGGTGTATGAATCTTCAGCATCTATTACCGCCCTCAATCTGCTGGGCATTGATGCAATCAAATTTCTACAGGCATGTGGATGATCGGCTAGAGCATCCCAGGCGTCTTTCGTGCATCTGCAGGCCAATTAGAGTTAATCTCTATTTTTATCTTAGCCCACACATTTTCGATTGGACTAAAATTTGGTGAACAGCGAAATTTGATTTGCCTTCTCCTTTAACAATAAAATCAAATTTCGCTAAACACATTTCAGAAAGTGGCCACAGTTTCAACAATATCGATAATACAATGTCAATTATACACAGAGAAAATAACACATAAAATTAACATTTTAGAAATTATCAAAAAGTCCAAGAATACAAACATTCTCGACGAAAATATGCCTCATGAGCAAAACTCTCTATTAGACATACAGTTAATTCAATACTACTACAACAACTCCAGGAGATGAAGCATGCATCGAAAGGCCTAGAGTGAAATCAACGAAAATATTAAATAGTTGAGGAAGACGGTAGTATACAAGGTAAAAAAATATATAATTTAACATTGTTAAAACCTCAACGGTATAAAAAAAATATGAACTTAAAAAGTATAGATTAATTCAAATATCGAAATAAAATGTATTTGATTCATAAAACGTTTTAATACAAATATCACGAAAAAAACTGCCTAATAGAAGACGTGAACCTGCGATCTTCATTAACAGAAACAGTGACCACATGCTTTACCGCTGAGCTATCAGGACACGTAGGAGAGTCTTCAGTTCATGCCACATAACACAGTAGTTCAAGGACTGCACAATTATGACTAGTTTCCTAGTTTGAACCCAGCGCTGTGCCGAGTATGACTTAGAAGAAATGTGCGTTCAAGAGATGCTCATTTTTTTTGTCGAAGGGTGTACATTATTTTTTGTGCAATGGTGTTTTCAAAGTAATAAATAATAGTAAAATAATAACATCTTTGTTGGAAATATTTGCATTCATTATAGACAATTGACTAACGTTAACAGTGTAGGCAATGTTTATTAGTTGAAACAACAGGAGGCCATGAGACCAATTAGTAATAAAATGGCATAAAATATATATATATATATATATATATTGTTTTATATTGTTTCCCCAAGTTCAATTCATTTAAAATGCAGTGATTTGTTCCATACAATGTATATTAACACTACCTTTTGGATAATTTTTTTTTGTATATACATTTATGTAGTATAGATAGAGGGCAGTGGTTTACTTCCCACATGTGTGTTTGTAATATGTAATATTACAGTATAGTTATTTTATTACAGTATAGTTATTTAGGTTGGCAACCCCAAAATGTTGAACTTTCAATCATGGTCGCCATTGCTGTAAGTACGACAAAACGCACTATAGCACAAAAAATATTATGAAAATATAGACTAAACAAAGACAATGGGGATGTGGTTTAACATTAGCTGTCTATCTCATGTGGGGCTTGGATGCTCCCTTGCAGGAGTTATTTATCCACGCTAATAGATGTTAGTGAGTCACAAGTGGTTAGCTCATTGCCTCAAAGAGACACCTAGTAGGCAACTAAGGTATTACTTGGATGGGAAAACTAATTCAATTTTGTACAGAGGCTGTTTTATGAAAGTTTATGTTCTATTTATATGGACAATAAAATCCAAACTTACAATAAATCGTTGAGAATCATCATCCAAGTCTTTCAAATTACAAAACACAAAAACATACAAGACTTAAGGGTCGAATCTTTGAACGCATTAGACCGTAAAAGGCGTTCTCTGCTGAGAAAGTTTTATCCTAATATGATTTTGCTTACTCAGAAATCTATTCATGCGATAATAATTGTTGAAATATGTAAGCTACCTGACGAGGTAACTTAAGATCATAGCTTAAGATATAAACTTATCGTGAGAATCCCGAAGGGAACTGATGGGAACCGATGTAGTTTGAAACCTTGCTGCTTTATCCAAGATGTCGGACCTTGAAGACTTCGATCATGTTTTCGATATATGCGGAGAAGAGGAATTTGATAGAGTCTACCAAAAAATTCAACTGGAAGAACAGGAGAATCGGCGTAATATTGTGCGATGCAAACGTCGTTGTATACGATATTATTTGCGGGACGCAAGCGTAAACGCGTTCCTCTATAGCAGACACAAATAACGGAAGTCGTTTTATCGCTGAGAATTCTGGGTAATTTCTTGCCAATATTACGAAAACGACGACTTTCATGCATGACCAGTTTGTGAGTAGCTAATTCGATCTTTGCACTTGCTCACGGTGAGTCAGCTCACCAGTGATTGGAAGTAATTTGAGGAGAGACTAATGTATTTGCATGCAGCCCTTAAATTATATACAATTTTGGCGTGTTCAGGCTTCAATTATAGGATCAAAGCCTGGACCATTAGACTCCAAGATGAATGATGGTTGACAGTTACAGAAATGAGATTTCTATGAAAACTCCTGCCTATAGTCTTCTAGATCATAAAATAAATACTGACATTCCACAAGAATTAAAAAATAATACTAACTCTTCATTACCTAAAACAACATAGATAAGACTGGCTTCATCATGTGAAAAAAATGGGATGTACCAGAATACCTTGATAGATATTTCACTGCATACCCAAGGGAAAGAAATTTACTGAAAGACCTCACAAGAGATGGTCGGAGACCATAATAGGCCACTGGGCTACTATTTGACAGGATGGTGATGATTGTACCTGGATACTGTTGGATGTACGGTAATGATTAGGTAGACATGTTGAGAAAATAAGCGACAAATATTGTTCAACACTGAAGACTTGCCAGCAGAACATCTAACAAACAGTGACTGACATCCACAAAATCTGACAGGGCAAGAAAAACTGCAATAGTCACATTCTGCTTCCACACCTGTCTGCTCAGTTCCATCATATTAGTATCTTCCAGATCTGTATCACATACTCTGCAGCATGATACGAAGTGATCGTCTCTGCCAGCTATCACAATTACCACAGAGAGCAACCGCTAATGGCAAGTTTAAAACAAAATGGAACAGTGTCTACACTGAACATTTTTAATCATATGATTGTGTTTGATATTTGATACTTGATACAAATACCTATCATCTGTAAATAAATAAATACATATTTTCCAATATTCTCATCAATTTGTTTTATTCAATGCCCCAGATTGTCATGTCAACATTTCTGGTGTTCTCTCCTGGCACTGGCATAATTGTAAGTCACTTCTGAGGTTGGGGCACCTGGAAGGCAGGATTATGCTGCCCCAATGAATGATGGGTGATGCTAATGATAGTGGTGTGCTAGCAGAGTTCTTAATCCTAAAACTTAATCTAAGGTGAATATGAATGATGATGAATATGATGTCATATGAAGTTTGGGGACCATTTGGGCCTTAAAGTTTTCTTACTTAACACATTGGTGACTGACAGCTGTGCATTCCACTCACCCCTGCTAGACCGGACATTTCTCTCAGTGGGGTGGGCTTTTAAATTTTAAACCGCGCTAGCAAAGTGTGGTTTTTACATCAATATATTTACAGTCAATAACAATAGTACATAAGTAATTCTTTATTAGTGTTCTCACCAGACCTTCTAGTAGAAATTGCAGGTATGATAGCATTGGAAACATTCCTCTTTATGTAAAGGCACAGTGCAAAAGGAGCATATGTAGCGAGTTTCTTTTCTTGTGTTCACTGCAAATGCGGCAAGTTTTGGAGGGGTTTTTTTTTCCAGTCACAATTGGTGTTAATTTATGTTTCTTCATGTCTCAGCCTTCCTGGTCGGTCTTGACGTGGTGTCCTTTTCTCTGTCTTTCCTCCTCTTCCCTGTCATCTGTTCCTAATTTCACGACTACCCAACAAGAGGCTGTTTCAAGCAAAAAAAAAAAAAATCTGTTTGACATTTTGTTAGGGTTTTGAAATTTATAGACCCTGAAAACATTAAAGAGTGCCAATTCAGAAGCCATAATATAACTTTCTTGCTCCATTTCACTGTTTTCCTAAGGATGGAGTAATATGATAGGTACTGGTCAGCCCTGTCTACACCATTCACATACTTGTTATATTGAAGTATTCAATAGGGCATTTTTACAACTTCACCCCTCCCACTCTCGTGTTGCCTGATGCAATGTGCTAATCATTCTTACGTCTCTTTTTATCTTTCCATGTTTGAAGCAAACTTCCCCCTTACTACCAAATACTCTTTCTCCTGGTTTAAGATTATTTCCTGCTTCCACAAATGATTTTTGAAGACCCTGTTATTCCGTATTGTTCCACAAACTCTTGTCTTCCTTTCGAGCAAATTTTCAGCTATAGCCACACTATTATAATAATAATCCAGGTAGACATGATGCCACAGATATAAATTCGGCTCCAGAACGCAAAATAGTGTTTCTTATAATTTTTACCCTCTACAACATATATTTACAGGTTACATATGTATTCCAACAACATGTTCATCGAATGGAAGATCACAGAATACCCAAACTAATGTTAAGATATCAACCTGCAGGAAGAAGAAGACCAGGACGTCCACTCAAAAGACTTCTGGATGGTGTTTCTCTTGAGGCCGAAACAGGTCAACAAATGGCCTAAATTCGTGAATGTACTATGATGATGATGATATGTATTCCATAATCGCCTAACTACCCGCACTAAAATTCCATATTTCACCAGCCGTCTGTCTTGAAACTGTAAACTACTCTTTCTGTAAAGATGGAAATTTCATAAAAGAGTAGAGAGGGATACAAAAACAACTAAAATTTATTTCATAATAAGAATAAACAAAATTGCATGCCTCCTTCAAAAGCGAAGAGGCAGGGAAACCATACAAAACATAAAAACGGAAATCTCCGTGGCCGGTCGTCTAGCACTGGACATTTAAACATGGAGATCTCTGTGGCCTGTCACCAATGTGTTAATACTTCATATAGGCTTTCCACTTTACAGTAATTCCCCCTTAATTCCAGTTTTCCAGAAATTCCTATGTCCTTCTTCCATACCCCTCTTCATCATGGCATCATATATTTCCTCATACCATGTTCTTCTGCTTCTCCCCTTCTTCCTGGTACCATCCAATCTAACACCTGCAATATACAAAAATAAAGGGAACAAAAGAGATACGGCAAGCTATAGAGGAATCAGTGTTATGGAAGCAATTAGTAGAATGTTAAATACGATTATTAAAATTAGATTGGAGGAACTAACACAAGACAAAATATCAAAAGAACAAACACATTTTACACCAGGTAAATCGTGCCTTCATAACATATTTGTGATTAGAAAAGATGTTAGCTAAAGGAAAAGAAGTTCATTAAATTAAACATAACATAGCATATAAAAGTGCCATCAGTTATCCACTGCATATTACATAGCATTAAAATGAGTGTGTACCCAGATATGTATTTCTGTTTCTAACACACGGAAACAATCATGATCTCCCAGACCCATTTACTAGTCGGTCCTCTGACTTCAAATTTTGGGTGAAATGAATGAGGAGTCAGGGGAAAGAAACATAATGAATGTAATAGTGAATTAGGAGCCAAGATATTGCAAAGTAGGAATTAATATCACCCACTTTGATGGAAAAATTCTGGCTCAACTACTATTTTTTTTAACATAACATCAAAATATTATTTAATCAATTGAGTTGGTGTTTACTTGATGAAAATCCATATCTATTAATTAAATAATAATAAAACATAGTTTTATTTGATTTTCATATTTATTATATAATTCAGTGACAGCTGTTTTGGTACACTGTACCTTCTTCAGACATGTTAACAAATTAAGAATGATAATTACATGAATCATAATTTGTTAACTTGTCTGACAAAGGTACAGTGTACCAAAACAGCTGTCACTGAAATATATAATAAATATGAAAATCAAATAAAAAATGTTTTATTTTTATTTAATTAAAAAATTTTTTTTTTATCTTTTCTTGTGTCTCAGTTCCAGGAGTCGAGTTCTGGACAAAACCTCCACTATCTCTGCCATTCCATATCCCCTCTTCCATCATTTCATTCTTTCAACTCCCCTTTTCTTGACATTCTTTTTAACTTATTCTTTCTATCTATATCTCGGCTGACTTCCTGGTTTCTTTCTCCTTAATCTAAATCATTGTACTTGTCTTGGTATTCCTCCAATATTCATTTCTTTAACATGGCCATACCATCTTACTTTATTATCCTCCATTTCATCTTTTATTTTATCCAACTTCAAAATTTCTCTTACTTTAATGTTCATATTATATATCTTCTGTTTTTCAAAGTATACTTCTTAAAAACTTCATCTCTATTCCTTGATTTGAATTAAATCCTTTTTTTATGACCATTTTTCAGCACCATAAATTAATATATATTTAAAATATATATTAAACATAGTTTTTATACAATTCAATAAAATGTCTGCATTCCACAATAGATTTTTAATTAAATGGTAACATCTGACACTACTTTGTATCTTTCTACATTTTTTCTGGAATTTTCGCTTCTTTATTAATATCACTTCCTAAATAATCACATTCTTTGACTTGCATAAAACAGTGTACTCTAAATTTTATTTCTTTTTTTTTTTTTGCTGATTTTTCTTATGTTATTTTCATTATAACTGTCTTTTTGCTGCCGATTTTTAATCAATATGCTTTTAAGGCATCATCTCATTTTGATAATCTTTTTTCTATTCATTTTTTATTGTATCCCAAATTACAATATTATCTGCATATACGAGTGTATTAGTGTGCTCTTTATAGGAAGTAATAATATGTACAGAAATATTTAAATGGAGTTTGGAGTGATAAAGGGAAGAAAATATACATGAAAATAAGCTGCATAACAATTAAGCTTCATTAAAAACAAAGTGTTTTTCTTTTCTGATGAGTGTTTGTTCCATCTAAATTGACATTCATTACTGGTGTCTACCTGTTTGATGACAGAACACAGTATTGTCAACTAGTGTCTGAAGTAAAAACTTTCTACAACAATTTAACATAATTTCCACAACTTTAATTCATAAGCATTTTGGTTAAGTAGTAATGGATAATTTAATACAGTCCTATAACATAATATTTCAAATTTCAACATTAATAAATTATTTTACATGCTCAATGCCACTTCTGAACCTCTTATGAAAATTAAACCAAAGCTCAGTAATCAGAATATTGGCAAACCCAGAACTGAAATTACAAAATATATATCCAACAAGCAGTAAATAAATAATTATCAATTCGCCCATTGATACTTAAAAAGATAAACACAAATTCAATTAGAAAATATGTAATTTAGTCATAGTTAAATATGGGAAACATTATAAGGTTAATAGTGAATGGAGAACATATTTTTAACTACTCACCTCATACAATTTCAAATTTCTTTGATACCGGCGGTTTCAGACAATATCTTGTCCCTCTTCAGTCATGGCTTCCATGAGTGAAGTGGGACAAGATACTGACTCAAACCGCTGGTATCAAATAAATTTGAAATTGTATGAGGTGAATCGTTAAAAAAATATGTTCTCCACTCACTATTAATGATATAACCTCATAATGTTTACTTCCCAATATTAATTTAAATATAACATTATAAGGTTCTTATTCAAACAATGAATGAGTCATATTATATTACCTCATTCCATTATAGATGAAGATTCCAACAAAAATCCGGTAGTCATAATATCGGCTGAAGATGAGAGGGATGTCCTCTTGAAAACTGCAGTTCCCATGTTAAAAAAAAAAATGAAATATGGGGTAAGATAAAAATATGACTCATTCATTCGTATGTAATTTAGGTTGACCAAATAACCTGCTGTTCTGGCTCAGGTGGTAGCATGCCTATTTCTTGACTAGTTCGATACCAGGATGCATTGAAAATTTTAATTGTTAATTTAATTTAATTTAATTTAATTGCAAAATTTTCAGTCTCAAGGTCAGAAGAGGTGGTGATGTAGGGTCTACAATTTTTAATTGCTAGATTGTGCATCAGATTCCTATATTAAAAACCAAACGCTGGAGAGAAAATTTTCTATAGGATCGTAACAGGCCTTGGCCTAATACTTGGAAGGAAAAAGAAAAACCAAACCTCTCCACAGTACATACGTTGAGAAGGCATATGGTACTTTGATAGTGATTTGTATTAGCGATGATGGAATTTAAACTCCCATCAAAATTGATACGACTGGTAAGAATGATATTGACAGAGATAAAGATACAAACAAAATTAAGTAATGAATTTGAATTGAACACAGGATTGCGCCAGAGAGGCACATTATCATGTCTTTTATTTAACATAGCCCTAGAAAAAGTGGTTAGAGACTCTGGGTTACAGAGAGAGAGAAAACTATTTTCACCAAATCCATACAGTTATTAGGTTATGCAGATGATGTGGACGTAATTGGAAGGTCCTTTTGAGCACTAACAGAAGCTTTCATTGCCCATGAATCTAACACAAAAAGGATGGGCCTGGAAAATAATGAAAAAAAGACTTCAGAAAGAAACCATGCCTCAAAAAAAAGAAGTTCAGATGGGAAGATACACATTTGAAACAGTAGATAAATTCAAATATTTAGGGGTAATAGACAAAATGGATAATGATACAACACAAGAAATAAAGAATCGAATAAATATAGCCAACAAGTGTTATTATGGGTTTTAAAACACATGAAAAGTCAAGTATTGTCAAGATCTGTTAAGATATAACTATACAAGACTATGGAGGGTTGTTTCCAATCTCTGAGAATGATTTGCCATGTAGATTGTGACGTTGGAGTGTGAGTCATCAGGACAGGAGCATGCGAGGTAATCAAACCAGTCAGTGTGCTGCTTCTGTTACACTTGCACGCGTGTTGCTCTCATAATGCCTAAGCAGATAGACCCGTTTTGGGAAGGGTATATTACTGCCCTTTCCGACGCTAATTATAGTTATTCTGCGATTATTGAGGCTTGCAAAAAACATAATTTTGTGGTGTCAAAGTGTGGAATTAACTCAGTGCTTAATAAAAAGGGAAAGGGTCACTTGGGATTAATTCCAAAAGGGGAAAAAACAGGCAAATCCACGACCTGCTACTACCCGCACCCCAGATGTAATCAGAAAGGTCAAGGCCCTTATCTCTGGTAGTAACCCTGCCACACAAAGGGTGATTGCGAACAGATTGGGAATATCCCTTACAACTGTAAACAACATAATAAACAAAGATTTAAACATGGAGAAGCACCACAAAAGCAGGGTTCATAAATTGTTGCCACGTCACATTGCCGAATGCTGCACCAACAGCAGGAAACTCTATGAAAAGCACCTGGCAGGAGAAAAATGGAAATTTTTGATCACACTTGATGAAGCATATGTTTATCTAGGAGACTGCAACAACCCCCAGGCAATTTACTATAGAGAAAGGGATGAAAAAAAATTTCAAAAGTGGTATGCCGAATGTAGAGAAAGTTTCTCCAAGGGATTTATGGTCATCGCAGGATATTGCTACAATGGAAAACTGACCATTCGTAGAGTAGCTAAAAAGGCCAAAATCAACTCCCAGTACTACCAGGAAGAAGTTCTCACCCCAATTTACCGGATCGAAATCCCAGCTCTCTATGGTACAGACAAAAACCAAGTCTGAGTGCACCAAGACAAGGCCTCCAGTCACACTTCGGGTTCAACCCTGGCATTCCTGGAGAGAATGGTGCAGTAAACTGGAATACATGCTATTCCATTCAGGAATATTATAAATACAACAGGGCCTAATTGCAGGTATAATAAAAAACGGATAAAAAAGATAGAAGCAGAGGTGATATTTACTGATGTTTTATACCGGAAGATAGGGAGAAAATAATCACCTTTAAAATACTAATTATTTTAGACTCAAGTTCATACAAGGGCTTCTAGGAAGTAAAAAACGAGTAAAAATGCGTGATATCCGGGACCTATTGTTGAAATCAGTCACAACAACAACAGGATGTGGGCCAAAATATCAACATATTTTGATGGAAAAAACAAAGATTTCCATTTTGACCTGACGAAAGTCTTGAACAGTTATATGTAGGTTAGAAGTGAAGGGCGAATGTGGGTTAGAAGTGAAGGGCGACTGATGAAAATTCCACCCGAGATTTCCCCCGCGAATCAAAGGCAGATCGATAAAATAAATACTCGCGACTTGTAGACGAAAAGTCAGACAGAAGGCAGCTTTGGGAACGATCTAGGACGGACATGATTTCGAATCTCGGAGTGTGTGAGTATAAATGCAATTTTTAGCAAAGTTCCAGGTTGAATAATTAACTTTAATAGAGTTGAATATATTAAGACTTTAACAATATATAATTTGAATAATTAACTTTAATAGAGTTGAATAAATTAAGACTTTAACGATATATAATTTGAATAATTCACTTTGAATTAGCTTGAGTAAATTAAGACTTTAACAATATATAATTTGAATAATTCACTTTGAATTAGCTTGAATAAATTAAGACTTAACAATATATATTTTGAATACATCAAGTTGAATAAATTAAGATTTTAATAGTATTTTAGTTTGAAAACTTTAAGTTGAATGAAATAGGATTTTATCTATAACATAGAGTCGAAAGAAAGACATCAAACTTTACGATGAAATACATTAAAAAATTCTGAGTTCTCTCATTTTTAACATATCAGCGCATGTAAATTAACGTCATAAAATAAAGTTGGTAATTTGTGTCTAGGTTTATAATTACGTGTATTTTGTATAGGATTTATTTAATACCGGTACAGAGTTTTATAATATATATATGGTAAATAAAGGTTGGTTTTCACTGGGTTGTGTGTAGCATTTATAACGGAACTGACATTCCGATCTATATTTAGCAGATGTCCTTGAATCCACCTCCCTCTTGATGACAAATAAACGACCCCTACAGCTTGAGTAGTCAAAGCTTAGTTAAATATTGCATTAGAAATACTGACTTTATGCCCTTTCACGCTACCTTATAATCTGTCCTATCCAGGTTGTAACAAGCAACATCCCAGTGAAGCCTCCTGATGCATCACCGATGGACTTTTGTTCCTTTGGACTCTTCAAAAGGCCCACTGGGAAACAGGCGTCCTCGAACAATAGACAGTCTCTGGAAAGTGTATAAAGAGGAGTGGGAACTTCTAGACATGGCTGTGCTGAGTAAGAGTCTTCTGCAGTGGAAACTCCGATGCTGAGCCATAGCTCGGGTGAAGGGCCATCAAATAGAGCATGATCGATGATGGAGACATGGCTTTTCTTAAGGTAAAACTTAAAAATCATTTGTTATCAGAGATCAGAAACAACCCTCCATATAATAAGACCCGTTTTAACATGTGGATGTGAAACATAGATAATGGGGAGAAACAATGAATGCGCTCTGCAATTTTTTGAAAGAAAAATATTAAGGAGGGTGTATGGCCCTATATGTGAGAACAATGTCTGATGAAAACGCTATAATCAGAGTTGTATGCATTATTCAAAGAGGTGGAAATTAGTAAATTCATTAAATTAATCAGACTACGATGGGCAGGGCATGTAAGAAGAAAAGTAGAGTCAGAAATATGTAAAATGATATGATCCACTCAACCAGAAGGTAGAAGAAAAAGAGGAAGACCGAAACTGTGATGGAAAGATGAGGTGGATGGAGATGCTAGAGAGTTGGGATTGAGAAATTGGTGGAGAGAGGCACAGGACCAAGCTAATTGGAGGAGGCTCCTTGAGGAGGCCAGGAATCTGGAATGAGTTGTTGCGCCAGTGATGATGATGATAGTGATTCGTCCATTGGATGGGGTAGTTAAACCCTTATACTTTTTATTAATTAAATAAAAATAAAGCGTAGTTTTATTTGATTTTCATATTTATTATATAATTCAGTGACAACTGTTTCGATACACTGTACCTTCTTCAGACATGTCTGAATATGGATTTTCATCAAGTAAACACCAACTCAATTGATTATTTATACTTTTTGATAGGAGTAGGTTATGTACTGGCACTGGGATTCACTTTCTCCCTTCTCTTCATCATCACGTCTCATACAACACACTTCAATTACATAAACATGAAATAATCACTCCTCTCTGTACACAATACAAGAATAATGATCACACTACAAAGATAAAGTGATCCCACTACAGGCCTCAGGAGGCTCTTGGGGTAGTAGGAGGTTAAGGCTCTCACTTTTTCTGGACAATCAGCACTTGATGTCAGCCAGGTTATTAGCCCTGCATTACGACTGCCTTTACCCCCAGAACAAGTGTCTGGTACTCATTTCTGTTAGAGTCACATAATACAAGAATACATCATTTATATAAAGTGGTCTGCTGAAGTACTGCATAAATTTTAAAAAAACCACATTAGCACCATCTATCCATCCAGCATGGAACCTGAAGCAATTAAAGTTCAGTGGGTGGCATTAGAACACACACAGTAATTATACTTAATAAAAATAAATAAATAAAATTAATAATTGAATATACAAAATAGAGCCCTATGTACAATAACAAAATTCTTGCAGTACACACCCATCTATAGAGAAACTGGCAATAGAAAGAAATTAGCTTTTTCATTCTATATATGGCAGCAGCCTTGAAGAGGAAATAAAACAGTAAACAGCAACTGACATAAGTTGCATACGGTATGACATAAGTGTTAGCAAATTGCTATTTCTTTTTTTCAAGGTCAACTACAAGCTTCATTTGCCCTCAGGTAAGGAAACAAGTACTATTACTCTTTATGAAACTTTAAACACTGCTAACCACAACTTCACAGGATTTCCCCCCCTTTTTTAAAGGTTGGTACACATTTATTTTTTATGAAACATGTGTAACATTATCAGTTATCAAGATAAGACTTCAAGGTGTCAATATAACCTGATGCTGAAATTCTGTGATAAGATAAAATAACTGCTGGCTGATCACATCTATGTCAAGTCTGAAGAGAAAGTAGCTGGAAAGGAAAACAGCAACTGGATTTCTATTAGCAATGACTATGTAAATAGAGAAGACATCATTCTACAGTGCACATTAAAATTTAAGGTAAAATTAATAATTTAACTAAAATAATGTAGTAGCAGTAGTAGAATCTTTCTTCTCATTCAATGATTGGAGCAAAGGGCATATGTGAAACACTTCCACATGACATTGTTCCTTGCCAATATTATGACCTCATTCCATATGTAGTTTTACCACAAGTCTTTGCCTCCTCTATAACTGTTCTTTTCCATGTTTAAGTCTTCCCACTTTGAATCACTTTGTGTGTTCCAATCCACAGTGCCTGTTTTTCATACTTATTCAGAGTATAGCCAATCCATCTCAATTTCCTCTTAATTTACTTTGAAACATGTTCCTCTGCACATCACATTATTACTTCAGAACATCAAATATAAAATATTTTTCTTAAGCAATGATTGATAAATATATAAAATTTGTTTGTAATTTGATTAGATACATTCTAAGTTTTACTTCCATACAGGAAATTATACCAGTTTTAAATATTTTATTTAATATTTAAAGGAAGTGACACTATGAGGTTCATTTTAAATATTTTAATTGTTTTAGAAATATTTTTATTTTTCCATATTGTATATAGTTGTATAAAGCCCTATTGGCTTTTTTAATGTGTTTTAACATCTAGGCTTCCTCCATTTGTTGTCACTTTTCTTCTTCTTCTATGTCATGGAATTAGACCATAGACTTGTTTCTGAATTAAGAGATCATATCCCTCCATCTAGTTATGGTGCACCCAATATTTCTTCTTCCTTTGAGTTGGTAGTGAAGCAAAATTTGTGGGAGTCTATTGGGTGTCATTCTTTTTATATGTTGGAGCCAGTTAGATCTTGAATTTTGAATTGTATCCATAACACTGCAGATGATACATTCATTTCTTATTTCTTCATTATATTTCTTATCTAACAATGTATAGTCTGCTACTGAATGTAAGAATTTCATTTCAGCTACTTATATATTCCTTTTATCTGATCTATTAAGTGTCCTATTTTCACAAGCATATGTTTGAAATGTCCACCACTGTGGTCTCGAGGTAGGGTGCTGACTTGTCATGCAGCGGGCCCGAGTTCAATTCCCGATCGGGACAGGCTCCTGGGTGAGGTTTTTTTTCAGGGTTTTTCCTCACCTGTAAGACAAATGTCAGGAAGCTTAGGGCCCAACGGTCCCCGAAAATCATCGGCCATCTTCATCATCATCATCCTTCACCGGTGTGGAAAGCTACCACACCCTAGTAAAGCTGCAAAGCATAGCATGAAAATGCTATGATTGCAGTAAATGACCTGCTCTCAGGCAGAATTACTATGGAATGGAATGTTTGAAATAGAATTTTAATTCTGTAATTTCTAATGTTTTATTTTTTAGAGTTCTTATTTTTTTATACATATTATAAAATATAAAATTTGTTTAATTTTAAGTTTATATCATTTTTTTGGCAGATTACATTAAACCCTAAGTAGTTGAAATTGTTTACTTGTTCTATTAATTTGTTATTGATCATTATTTTGTCATTTAATCCTTCAAAAGTCAGTTGTTACTATCTAAATATGTAAATTCATAGACTAGTTACATTATCTGTATAATTATAAGACAATATGTAGATAGACATGTCTACAGCTGTTAATTTAACAAAGAGTTATTTACTATCCAATATTTAGATGTGTTTAAATGCTTCACAGTATATTCATTTCCACATATATATATATATATATATATATATATATATATATATATATATCATCATCTGGTATCATGACAGCTGTAGCTGTCCATCCATTGATCTTCCTCCAATCCTCTGACAATCATATCCACTTGTACACCCTCTATCCAAGTTTTCTTTGGTCTTCCTTTCTTCTTCGGGGGCATGCCGTAGCGTAGTGGTTAAGGCACTGAGCTACAAGCCGGAAGGTCGAGGGTTCAAGTCCCGGTGGGGTCAAGATTTTTTAAACTGACCCAAACCTTCTGGCGGCACTATGGCCCTGGGGTCGACTCAGCCTCTAATGGAAATGAGTACCAGACGCTTGTTCTGGGGTAAAGGCGGCCGTCACGCAGGGCTGACAACCCGGCTGACATCAAGTGCCGATTGTCCAGAAATAGTGGGAGCCTTAACCTCCTACTGCCCCAAGGGCCTCCTGAGGCCTGTAGTGGTATTACTTTACTTTACTTTACTTCCTTTCTTCTTCCTTTCCATTGGAATCCATTCCATAATAAGTTTAAGCAATTTTTGCTCTGGTATTCTTTTGATGTGGTCATACCATTGTAATATTTTCTTTTCTATAATGCCTATGACGTCTGCCTTCTCTTGTACACCCATAATTTATTTTATTTCTTTATCTTGTATTCTGTCAATTCTAGATTTTCCAGTTGATCTTCTTAAAATGTCCATTTCTGTACTTAAAATTCTTTTCATTTCCCTGATAGGAATTTGCCAACTTCAGCACCATGTATTAAAGTGCTCTGAACTATATATATATATATATATATATATATATATGCCATGTCCAGACCATAGCTACAGCAGATTTACCTGATACCTGATTTACCCTTTCAGATCCAATTTTTTATTTCTTTTGAAAAAAATCTTTATTTATAAATATATGTTTTTGTCCAATGACACTAGGTTCTCTTTATGACATTTCTGGCATTGATGGAGATTGGGGTGCCTGAAGGCAGACTTACATTACCCTGAAGATATGTGTATTCTAATGTCATCTGCTGCACTTTTCGTGCTTTGGGTTCTGCACTGGATGGGTAGATGGTGTTCATATAGTCTGTTTCCAATTTAAGCACCACTTCGGCAAACCAATTCATATATATAATATATTCTTGTATCGTGTGGAGAGAGGAGTGTAGGATGAGTGCGTTATTATGTGTTTGCATGGTGTAAAGTACGAGGATGATGATGAAGAAAAGGGAGAAAGAAGAAATTCAACATTTATATAAAAATGTAATGTAGTAATATGTTAAAATCTTGCAACCAAAATTAATCATAAACAAGTCACATAGTATTTTTTTAAACCATTTATCAGACTATCTCAATGATAAATATGTTTTTCCTTATTATTAAATCCTGCAAACTAAATTAATCACAAGCAAGTCACATAGTACCGGTAGTTTTTTAAGTCATTTATCAGGATTATCTCAGTGATAAAGATTTTTTCCTATTAAAGCAAGATAACCTGAAATGTTTTAATCAACAACAAAAGGCAATGACACAAAACAAAAGATTTCAAAAAATGAATGAGATATATTAACAATTAATATTCTTTCAAATTTAAGTATAAAAATTCATTTTAAATTTTAAAAGCTTCACAGTATGGCGGCTTTGCCCACAAACCTAAAATGCAATTAACACTGGTTTTAAATGTCATCTCAATATCTAAATTGACATCTTTCTTTTAATTTAATTTAATTTAAATAAATAGTTATTTACACTGGCAAGTTTTAAAACAAAAGTCCTCTGTGTGTGTGTGCATGTATACAGTGAGTTTCACTCGACTTACGGCCACTAGGATGTACACTGCATGGGCAGTGCAAGTATAACTTTTCTTGCTATTGGCCACAGGTCGAGTGAAACTCATTGTATATCCTACTGATATAAGCTTATATTTTATTTATCCCACTCTCTGTCCCACACCATATAGCTGAGTGGTTAAGGCAAGAAGCCTTGGCGCAGAGCTACGGGACTTGTGCTGGTTCGAGTCCCCATGGAGGAAGAACTTTTCTCATGGAATTTCGGCCAGTATGGGACTGGTGTCCAATCAGCATCATGAGGCATTTGGGTAGCTACAATAAGTAGCGACTCCAGGTTGAGAAAACCAGATATAACGGCTGGGGGGCCGACATGCTGACCACATGTCACCCCTACACTGGCTAGATGATCGTCTACCTCTGTGATAAACTCATGTGGATGTGAGGCCAGCATCCGGATGGTAGGACAAGGGCCTTTTAGGCCTGTTGCGCTTGGAGTAGTAGTATCCCACCCACTCTCTGAGTATTTATGCCTTTTCATCCTACTAAATGTTATTTCTCTTTGTTGAAGTTTACATCATCATGGAAGGAAAAACAAATGAGGGATTTACCCAGGAAGAGGAAGGAAATACCAGACCACAGGCAAGTATTGACAAATACTGGTCATCATCATTCTCTTATCTTGTCCTCCTTTCACAAAGTCGTGAAAGGTTAAAATACAAAATTAATGTACCCAACTACATTAGTGTAATCAATGGTAAAGATAAAAATCTATGCCTAAAATGGGAATTGAATCCTGAATCTTCAGCTTTACATGCTGATGCTCTAGACCACTGTGTTAATTCAGGCACAAATTCTCCTCATAGCTTTACTCTCTTGATCCCACGTCCAATGCAATGAACCATCATTCACAAATACACATTGAATGGCTTCCCATTAATAAGTTATGATGCGATTCCACACAGCTATACCATTATTTATTAAATTAATATTAAGAAGCTTGTCATGCAGCAGACCCAGGTTCGATCCCTGGTTGGGACAGCTTTTCTGAGTGAGGTTTTTATCGGGGTTTTTCCTCACCTGTAAGACAAATGTCAGGAAAACTTTAAGGCCCAAACGGTCCCCGAAATCATATGGCCATCACAATCATCATCATTCATATTCATCTTAGATTAAGCTTAGGATTACGGACTCTCCTGGAACACCACTATCATCATCATCACCCATCATATCATTGGGGCAACGTAACCCCGCCTTCCAGGTGCCCCAATCTCAGAAATGGGTTACAAGTACGCCATGCTAGGAGAGAACACCAGTAATGTCGAAAGACAACCTGGGGCATTTGCAAAAAAAAATATATATACAGGGTGTATCAAAAAGGATGGTGCAAACTTACATGGTTGAAAGTACATGATAATAGAAGCAACAATGTCCCAGTAAACATGTGTCTGCAAACGAGCCGTTTGCGAGATAATTACGAATGTATGGTTACAAGCCGCCACTGACTTCATTGTAAACATCATCCTAGTTAGTACAAATTAATTTTAATTTAGTCTTTACTATTAATTTTTCATCTCATTTAGTTCATATTTCACAGTTCACTTCACTTATGGGTTACCTGTTAAAGGAGGTGTTCGAAGTGTCTTCCTTGCATCTGGATGCAATACTGTGCTCGTCTCTGCAATGAATGTCGAATTATTTCGAAAACCCCTGGATAATTTCTGAATTCTTGGCAAGCATGTACAACTCTCTGCTCCAGTTCTTCAACCGTGTTAATGGGTGTGCTGTACACTTCGCTTTTGAGGTGACCCCAGACACAAAAATCCAAAGGATTTAGATCAGGTGATCTTGAAGGCCAAGGTACAGATCCGCCTCGACCTATCCATCTTTGGCCATCTGCGTGTTAGCATCTCACAACTGCAGCAAAATGTGCCAGAACTCCATCATGCATGTACCACAAACTCCGACGTTGCTGAAGGGGAACATCCTCAAGCAATCCTGGAAGATGACGCCGCAGAAACCTAAGGTACCTCCATCCATTAAGTTTTCGTGGAAGAATGTATGGCCCAATGAGATGATCACCTAGTACCCCTAACCACACATTCAGTGAGAAACGGTGCTGATGTGGTGACTCATGAATAGCATGTAGGTTTATTTCACACCAAAAATGTGTATTATGATAATTAAAAACATCATCGCGTGTGAATCCTGTTTCATCTGTAAATAAAATGTTACATGCAAAACGAGGGTTGACTACAGTCTGTTGTTGCATCCACTGATAAAACATCACTCTAGGAACAAAGTCCGCATCATTGAGACATTGAACTAATTGGAGGTGGTAAGGGTACAGTAAACTGCACTGTAAAATTCTCCATACACTACTATGACTTAGTACAGGCACTTGTGTGGCAATTCTTCTCGTCGAAGATCCTGGAGAGATGTGTACTGCTTCCAACACCATATCCTCAACCTCAGGCATAATGCAAGTAGGCCTGCTCTGCCATGTGCAAAATCCCCATTTTCTCTCAGGCGCTGATGGACCCTTGTAAATGTACGACTTTCGGGGTGTCTTTGATCAGGATATGTTTCTTGGTACAAGTGTGCAGCCTCCCGTGCATTGCCATTAGCCCTACCGTACATGAAATGCATATTCGCATACTCTTCGTTACTGTAAGGTTCCATTGTAACTACAACACAGCACAAGTGGCACTCCTCAGACAAGACTGATACCTTTTGAGACTGTGTACTGTATCCGTCCTGTACATTCTGCGTGAATGGTTTGATTACAACTCCACCTCACGGCAATGTTCAGTTTTGTAAACAAAGAACATAGGACGGCTTCAAGTGTGCAAGGAGTAAACCGTGCGATGTTACAATGATGTCAGTGGCGGCTTGTAACCATACATTCGTAATTATCTCGCAAACAGCTCGTTTGCGGACCCATGTTTACTGGGACATTGTTGCTTTTATTATCGTGTACTTCCAACCATGTAAGTTTGTGCCATCCTTTTTGATACACCCTGTATAAAATGAATGTATGTGTGGTCTGTTTGTCCTTTATAGACTTCTAAACCATTCAAACGATCTTCGTGAAAATTAGTATATACAGGTTTTCAAATGTGGAGTATTATCTATTATGTTCTAAAATCATTAGGTGTAGGAGTTCACCTGAAACGAAAATTTAAAAATTGCTCTGTGATCTCAATTTTCAGTGTTTCACAACAAAACCGGAATATCTTATTAAAATAAAACTAGGTATATATTATCCAAAAATCAGCGAAATTTGACCGTTAGAAGTGGGGGTTTACTTGAAATTTGAAATTAAAAATTTACTCTAGCAAATACCATGTTTGGTTCATCACTGTGTATACTATATAATTAATTAACCCTCCTTATTTAATTTATTTAGGCATAGCAGCACATGCCAGGCATTAGCTAGTAAATAATAAAACAAAGAGAATAGTAAATTTCAAGCCATGAAAATTTTAATTTTTATAAGAATTTTAGGGAAAAAAAAGACAAAATTAAAAACAAGAAACACACTACAATATATATCCATCCATAGTAATTCTGCCCAAGGGCAAGTCTTTCACTGCAATCATAGCATTTTCATGCTATGATTTGCAGCTTTACTGGTGACTTATAGGTGTGGTAACTTCCCGTTGCTTTCCACACCGGTGAAGGATGATGATGATGGCCAGATGATTTTCGGGGACTGTTGGGCCCTAAGCTTCTGACATTTGTCTTACAGGTGAGGATAAACCCCAAAAAAAAACCTCACCCAGGAGCCTGTCCCAACTGGGAATCAAAGTCAGGCCCGCTGCGCGACAAGGCAGCTTGCTACCTTGAGACCACAGCAGTGGACACAATATATATATATATATATATATATGTCATAATAGTATAAGAAATTATAAATTATGTACAAACAAAAGATTAAAATGATAAAAGAAGTCTAAATTTATTTCTCCAAAAATTTATAACTGTATTCTTTGTTCAATAAGAGAATTATGATGATCTTGTAGAAGATTTCCGGGCTGTTGGCCGTGGTCTTGAGGCTTGTAGTTCCCCAACGTTTCACCAGAGACTGCATCCGGCATCCTCAAGGGTTGTCGACAAAATTGCCAGTCTCAAGACAACCCTTGACAACGCAGTCTCTGGCAAAACATTGGGGAACTACAAGCCTCAAGACCACGGCCAACAGCCTGGAAATCTTCTACAAGATCATCATAATAACTCCAGCCATGAAAGCCTAAGTCAAATTAAGAGAATTGTTTATGAATGATTTTAAAATATTACATTGGTGGTTATTCCTTTTTATTCAATACATGATCTTTTTTTTAATTTGTGGCAGATTTAACATGTTTTATTCATATACAAACAGGACTTCTTCTTCGTCAGGCTCTACGACTTCCAGTGGAATGTCTTGGCCTTCTCAACTAGTTTACGCCATTTCTTCCTATCTCGTGCAGTAGATTTCAAATCAAAAATCCCCATCTCTCTTAAATCCTCAATTACATCATCCTCCCATCATATTTGGGTCTTCCTCTTGGTCTTGTTCCCTGTGGCTTCCAATTCAAAATATCATTCGGCATCTTCCCTTTGGCATTCTTAGTGTATGTCCAAACCATTGTAATCTTTTGGATTTGATGAAACTAACTATATTTTCTTTATTATTCTTGAGGTATAATTCATTATTCCTTCTTAACCTACAAATTCCATTTTCCTTTACTGGACCTAACACTCTTCTAAATATTTTCCTCTCAAACGTTAATAGTCTTAATTTATCTGCTTCTTTTAGTACCCAGGTTTCAGCTCCATAACATATGATTGGTCTTATTATTCCTGTATATAATTTGAATTTAACATTTTTTGATATTAATTTTCTTTTGAATATATCGGGGGCACGCCGTAGTGTAGTGGTTAAGGCACTGAGCTACAAGCCGGAGGGTCGAGGGTTCAAGTCCCGTTGGGGTCAGGATTTTTAAACTGACCCAAACTCTCTGGCGGCACTATGGCCCTGGGGTCGACTCAGCCTCTAACGGAAATGAGTACCAGACGCTTGTTCTGGGGGTAAAGGCGGCCGTCACGCAGGGCTGACAACCCGGCTGACATTAAGTGCCGATTGTCCAGAAAAAGTGGGAGCCTTAACCTCCTACTACCCCAAGGGTCTCCAGGTCTGTTGTGGGATCACTTTGAATATATCGAAATTAGCAAAATATGCTTTATTCCCTTGCGATATTCTTGTTTTGATTTCTTCTTCAACAGTATTATTATCGTTTAGTATTGTGCCTAGGTACTTAAAGGAGTTAATTTGATCAGTACTGTCACTATTTATAGTTAGTTCATTCAAATTTGTTTTATTCCTCAAAACATCTTAAATATTTTGTTTTTTTTTAAACAAACAGGACTACATTTTATAAATATTCAAAATTTAAAGATAAATGTATCTCAAAACTAACTTTTTGGATTTAATATCTTTTCCTTGTAAGCCCAGGATTTAATAACATTACACATAATAAATAATATGTTTTAGATACTGAATGAGACAAATCCAGAAGAACACAGAATTGGTATAAATGAAGATCAATCAACAAGGAATGCTCGTTTGAGGAAAAACATTCCATTAAATAACATAAGCCATAACAAACAAGACAATTCTGATGAAATAACACCAGTTAACGTAAGTAAAAGTTAAATAAATTTCAGTTATTAATTTAAAATAATAAAGTTTACTTTGAGACACACACCGTAAAATAAAAGGGAGTTTTTTTCCCATCTCTACAGGTTTTCTTCTTATAAAGGTTCCAGCTAAGACAGGTTTTACTGTATAATACCTCTCTACATGCAGTTAAATTTGTGCCATATAAATCAATTACATCCTGTATATGTAGAATATACACAATTCAGTATTGATTTTTGTAATTGAAAACCTCATAATGTAAAATTCCCAACATTAATATATGAAATATTTGCATGTACCTTTTATCTTCTTCTTCTTCCTTTCATGTGATAGACCTAGTGGTCTGTTATGGTCTCAATCCAATGTTTGAAGGGTCTGCCCAAAGATCTCTTGCCTGGTGGCTGGTAATTACCTTTTATAAGTAGATTAATGCATTAATGTTATATGATTTATAATGTTATAGGAAAATGGTGTTGGTATATCAAGAAACAATGATGAACAATCTCCAGATAAAATAAACAAAACAAAAAATGAACGCATGCAGTATATAAAAAAAGTATGCAAAGTAATTTTTCTTGTGATATTAAATATCTGCATTTTTGCATACTTGGTGGTTGCAGTTATATTTTGGACCGAAGAAGGTATAAATAATCATTCATATATCATCATCATAAACATAGTAGGTGTAAATTCTTTTGAATGTGTTCCTATGTCATTCATTCATATATTCTATTACTGAATTAAAAATATATACTATCAAGAATATTGTAACATTTATATTTAAAAGTTCTTATAAGTGCATTTCTGACAAATTACAACTTCTTTTATAAATGGAAGAACTTTGTTTCAAAATGTGTTAAGGTAAAAATTAAAATATATACCTGTTGGCAGGTGCCGTCATCCTCAACTGTGTTAAAATATTATATTTAAATGTTAAGGCTGCAACATCGTAAACAACAACATCTAGTAGCAGACACTTATCCTGCTGATTATGGAAGCTAACTTCCGAAAGGCCTCCAGATAACATTTTAAGTATTATATTTTAACAAAGTTGAGGACAACAGAATCTGTCAATAGGTATATATTTTAATTTTTATCATATGACTATTCACCTCAACGGAATTGGATATGAATTTTATTAGTATTGAAAATGTGTCAAAATCGGCCGCGGTGGACTAGTTCTTATAGTCCTTGCCTCTGGTCCAGAGGGTCGTGGGTTCAAACTCGGCTGGGGTCGATGGATTTTTTTAAGATGGAAAAATCCAAGGAGCAAGTCCTCCGGGAGGGACTTTAAGCCGTGGGTCCCGAGTCTGAAGATTTTCAGGCTCATAAAAGATCCTTAAACCTGAATGAAAAGGCCTCTAAGCAAAATTTACCGAATTTTCCCATCCTAGTACTACCTTGGTTTCCTAGATGTCAGTATGAGACAGAACGCTGGTCATGGACCACTCAAATGACATCTATACAAAAAAAGTGTAACTAAATTAGTATGGTTCAAATTCTTCCCTGTAGGGGGAGAGCGCCTAAATCTCTGTTAAGGGAAACATGGGCTTACAAGAAGAAAGAAAATGTGTCAAGTTCTGAATTATAATTTTTTATGAAATAACAAAATGATTCTTTCCTATAGTTTTTTTATTTACTTATTCTTATTGCAGCCAAATGGTCATTTAGATTAATATCTGGTTTTACAATTTGTGATTTCCATATTCATTTAGTGATTTTGTCCTCTCTGTGCATAACTCAATATAATGGCATTCACATTTTTTGTTGCACAATGTACACTCGCATGATTCATTTGGTTCATGGTATGTTGTGGTTTTGCAGATAAGATGATGGAACCCATGGACTGCCAGCCTTGTTACTATGTGTCGTAATTCAAAGTTTTCTTTTGTCCATTCTCGGTCTATCATTGCTCCTGTGCCATAGAATTCTATTCTCTTTTCTTTCTAAATGTTTTTTAAGAGTTGGTCTGAAGTGTTAGTTCCGGTTAAGATCAATTTTATCCTTAGGTCTTCAATAAGGAAGGTCTATCTTGGGAGTAGGTATACAAGTCTCTATCGCATGCTCTTAGAGACTCCAATTGCCTTCTTTAAGTAAGTGGCTTTTATTTTTTCTAGTTTTTCTAGATCAGCAGTGTTATATGCTCTCCAATTACTTTGATGCCATAAGCTAGTATTGGCATTATTTTGGTTACATACAGTACCATTGCTGTTTCTAGGCTTAGAGGTTTGTAATCTTTTACATTGTTCATTGCTCTCACTGCTTGTGTTGCTCTTTCTGTAATGTGCTTTGTGTTGTGGTTGTAATGTCATGCCTAGGTACTTGTATCTGATACAATTTTCAATTTCCTGCTCTATATTAAGATTTCTATTGTTTCTGTATTCTTTTGCCATTTCTAAAGATCATCATTTCCGTTTTTTCTACATTTATTTCAAATTTGTGTTCTTTGCACCATTCCTCCATGATGTTTATTGTTTCCTATAATTTTGTAAGGTCTTTTGACCCTATTACTATGTCGTTGCATATATGTATGAGTTTATTCCCTCCCTATGTGTTATTTTTATTATTTCTTCTGCTGCCAAGAAAAACAGTAGTGGGCTTAGTGGATCCCCTTGCAGAACCCCATTCGATTGCAGTATCAGTTCTGACATTGAGAGGTTATATGATATCTTTATTTGATTCCATCTTAGTATCAAGTTTATAGCTTTGGTCCAGGAGTTGTATTTACCTAGAGTTTCCTCAATTTTTTTCTTCATAAGGTCTCTTACTATGTAGTCAAAAGCTTTGGTGAATTGTATAAATACCATATAGAACTTCTCTCTTTTGTCCAAGGCATCCCATATGTTCTTTAATAGTGATTCTATTTGATTCTATTGTCATTATTGTTGATATTCCTTTTCTAAAACCTAGTTGATTTTCAGGCAACTGTTTTTCTATTATTTCAATTAAATTATTCATTATTATTCTTGTAAATATCTTGAAGGAGTATTTTCCAATGCCATTCTTCTATATTTACCTGGGTCAATGGACTCTCCTATTCCTTTGTACATCACTTTTATTATTAATTGCCTCCACTGTTCCGGTATGGATGCTGTTACTAGACATTTGTTATAGTTTTTTTTTTGTCTGCATCCAAACATTATCACAGATTCAGGATTTTGATGTAATAAAAGATAAGATTGCAATATAGATAGTACACATTATTCAACTGTTTGTGTGTGAAACCAAAACAGAAGACAATCATAAGTCTAACTTCTTATACTATGTTGCAATCTTACCTTTTAGTATATAAAAGACCTGAGTAAACCTGCATCAAATGTATCAGGACACAGTGAAACTTTATGCATTGCCATACATGTAATTTTAAATCTAAATTTATCCTCAATTAACACAAAAAATTAGAATCAGAGATATGATTTTTTGCTTACAGTTTCTTTTTGTTCTTCTTCACAAACAACTTCCTTAAAGTGAATTGCATAAAATTATATATGCCTGAATTGGGATTTGAACCCGATGCCTCTGTTTCTGTAACCAGTGCTCTTTCCACTAAGCTAGCAGGCATTCCAATTCAATTAATTATATTATTTTTGGTCTGGACATCTTACCTCAATATTAATGTTGATTTGTTCTTGGACATTTTTCAAAACAATTCTGTTTTATCGTCAGCTTTCCCAGACTGTGTGTGATATTAATTCCAATTCAAACTCATATCATTTCTCTCTTTATTACATGAATTCCTGTGTGCCGAGATATGAACTTCTTGTTTCACAATGCCTCTAGCAGCTTCTTAACAAGAAGATCTTAATGGAAATCACACCACATTTATAGCCAGTGAAGCTATTTTCAATCTTAAATATAAAAATTAGTAATCAAATGGTAAAGAGAAAAATTTATGCCTGAACCGGGAATCGAACCCCGAACCTTCAGCTTTCCGTGCTGATGCTCTATCCATTGAGCTAATTCAGGCTTCCTTCCCATCCAAACATAAATCCTTCCTTTACCTTACTCTCTTGGTCCCACATTCAAATGCAATGAATCATCATTCACAAATACACAATGAATGGCTTCTACCTGAAGAAGACATGAAGGGACTCCATATAGCTAAAGCATTATTTATTAAATTAATATTAAGAAGCTAAAGCTGTTACTATGATTGAAATAAGTAAATTAATGTATGCAACTAAATTATTGTATTTGTGAATGATGATTCATTGCATTTGAATGTGGGACCAAGAGAGTAAGGTTGAAGAAGTAATTCTTTTCCCATGTTGTGGTGACATCTTGAAGCAGCTAACTCTCTTCATACCCGATGATGTAGTAACATTTTGAAGGATTAGTGTCCCAAAAAGAATTACTGGTTCAGGTTGGGTTTGATTTTCGGTAGAGCTGGATTCTCTTCTCAAGGTCGGAAGTTGGTACACGGGATAGGAAAACACTTTAAAAATCACTAATAACTGATTCTTGTAGAAATAGTTATAAATTTATTCATTTTGTAGGTTCCCAGCAGATTAAGTAAATTTAAGTGGTATTATTCTTCACTGTCAATTAAAATAAATTATTTTCTTTTCTTGAGTCAACTATTCTTCTTGTATTAAATATCACATTTTAACAGGAGAACTCTTATTGCTTCTATGTTTGTTGAAAGTTGTATGCAGAATAATTAAAGTAATTCTGTTATAATTTTAAAGAACATTATTACATCACATGATGTTATATTTTAAATTCAATTGGTTAATATAATGTTTAAATTTGATTTGTTAAATCAAAAAGTTAATTGTTTTAACATCCAATCAGAATTTAGTATACTTTCATTTAAAAATATTAAGTTAAGAAGGTGTTCTTATTACAGATGTAACAGAAAGCTTTATAATTCAGACAACAATGACTTAAAACAATTTTAAAAGCATTATTTAGAAAGACTGTTATGTAATCCAATTTCTTTAATTGTTACTGATACATTTTTATTCAACAATGAATTATTTAGATGTTTTTCTTTATTTAAGTTATATATAAATATTAAAAGAATTTTAAAGTATAAGATTATTACTTTAACTTTCATATTTATTATGATATTAAAATCCTGCTATAAGGTAAAGGAAGGATTTATGCTTGGATGGGAAGGAAGCCTGAATTAGCTCAATGGATAGAGCATCAGCACAGAAAGCTGAAGGTTCGGGGTTCGATTCCCGGTTCAGGCATAAATTTTTCTCTTTACCATTTGATTACAATAATTTAGTTGTGTACATTAATTTACTTATTTCAATCATAGTAACAGCTTTAGCTTCTTAATATTAATTTAATAAAAATTAGTATTGTATAAAATTAGCTCTATTCTCATAAATGACCTAAAATATTTGTGGGTCCTTGTTATCACAATGGGGAACTTTACAACCAATAAACTTCCTGTAAGGACCCACCAGAGGGTTGGATCCAAAGATGAGAAACACTGCTGGGTATTAATGGTATGTGTTTGTTTTGATTACAGGTGAATGTGAATTTGACTGGTGCGATGGACTGGGAATGCTAATCCTTGTTTTAGCTTTCACATATTTTGGACTTATATATTACCACATTATCAAAAAATACTTTGGTTCAAGCATAAATGAAAAAGTGATAAAACCAGCAGGAACCAAGTGGAATGGATTGATGAAGAACAAGTCAGATTATTATTTGTTATACATTTTTTAGTTAGTATTTATTTAACGAAGATCTTTAACACATTAAATCACTAATGCCACAATCAACAACTGGGCGTAAAATGGCTGAAAAATTTATCTCAGAGGCTTCTTATTTCAGACTTGAGGTTGTTTTGTCACTGCACATCTGCACATGGGGCAAGGGTGCTCCCTTGAGAGAGTTACTTAAGTTAATTTAGTTAACTTTATTCCCTACAGATACTGCGATGGGCAGGACATGTGGCACGAATGGGGAATGAAAGACATGCATGGAAGCTTCTTGTAGGAAAACCAGAGGAAAATGCCCAGTTGGTACACCAAGAATGAGATGGGAGAATAACATTAACTATGAATTGAGGGAAGTAGATTATACAGGGAATGATTGGAAAGCATTAGCTCAGGACAGGTTCGATAGTATAAGTTATTCCCTACAGATGTCAGTGAGTGACTGGTTAGCTCATCACCTCAGAGAGACATCTAATAGGGAACTAAAATATTACTTGGATGGGAAAGTCAGATTAAATTATGCTTAGAGATTATTCTAATTTAAGTTTGAGGTTTTTTTTACAAGTCCAAAAATCTTCACACTCAGGACTTGTTCATAGTTAAATACGGGAAATAACCTTATAAGGTTCCTAATTCAATGAATGAATGAGTCACTTCTTATCTTACCTCATATTTCATGTTCTTTTAAACATTATGTCGGCTGAAGATAAGAGGGACTCCTCTTGAAAACTGTACTTCCCGTGTTTAAAAGACAATGAAATATGAGGTAAGATAAGAAGTGACTCATTCATTCAGGACTTGTTCCTTGGATTTTTTCTATTTTAAACAATCCATTTATATCAATTAGGTTTGAACCAGCAACCCTTAAGGCCAGAGGAAAGGAACTTAACTCCTAGACCACCGAAATCAATCCATTTATAAATATTCCTATAAGGTAGCTAATAAGATTATAAAATTTGTTAGGGCTCTGAATATTTTATTTGTACTCATAGAGTTTTATTAAATAATGAAACCATTCCACTTAAAAAAAAAAGTCTATCGACAGAGTGCTTTTGCTTTGGTTTTTCTACAAGAAGTTTCCATCCTCTCTTTCATTCCCAATTCTTGCCACATGACCTGCCTATTGCAATATACATACTTAACTATTCTTATTATGTCTAATTTGTCATAAAGATCATGAAGTTCACTGTTATGTACTTTCCTCCATTTTCTTGATCTGTTCATCTCTCTTTGGCCAAAAAAATTTGCTAAGCATTTTATTCTCAAATACTCATCCCACACTTCTTTGTTTAGGTAATACCAGCACACATATTTACGTAACATGGTCTGCAGAAGTGATGCATAAATTGATAATGCACTACATTAATGTCATTTATGTGCCCAGTGAGAACCCCAAAGAATTAAAAAAATTAATATTTAAAGGAAATGAGGTTTATTTAAATTAATAGGAGTTGGTATATTCATGACTCACCTCATATTTGTAGATTTCTTGAGGACCATGGTTTCGACGCATTACGCATCATTATCAATTATTTCCAACTGTTGAATCGGCGGTCTTGGTGATTCTGTAGGTTGATTTCTACTCCCTCCGTTGGCTGACCCATGAACTTCCAAATATTTTTTTTTTCTTCCATACTTACTTACTTACTCACTGGCACTATCGAACCCGTAGGTTCATGGCCGCACGGACATAAGCTCTCCATACATCCCTATCCTGAGCTAATGCTTTCCAATCATTCCCTGTATAATCTACTTCCCTCAAATCATAGTTAATGTTGTTCTCCCACCTCATTTTTGGTCTACCAACTGGGCGTTTTCCTTCTGGCTTTCCTACAAGAAGTTTCCATGCACGTCTTTCATTCCCCATACGCGCAACATGTCCTGCCCATCGCAGTCTACGGGACTTGACTGTTCTTATTATATCTGGCTTCCTATAAAGACCATGTAGTTCATTGTTATGTAGTCTTCTCCATTCACATGTCTGTTCATCTCTCTTTGGTCCAAAAATTTTCCTAAGAACTTTATTCTCAAATACTCGTAATCTCCTTTCCTCCCTTAAAGTAAGAGTCCATGTTTCGCACCCATATAATATAACTGGTTGAATAATAGTTTTATATATTTTCAGCTTAACGTTTTTTGAAAGGAGTTGGGACATCAAAAGTCTCTGCAATGCATAATAGCATGCATTTCCAGAATTGAGCCTATGTTTAATTTCTTTGTGCATCTCATTCCTATTTGTGATTATTGTTCCTAGGTATTTGAATTCAGCCAATTCCTCAAAATTTCCCTCATTTGTCATTAGCTGTCCATTTCCATTATATAATGTATTTCTACGTGTGACCATATATTTAGTTTTACTGATATTTACTTCCAGTCCTAATTTCTTAGTGTTACTCAATAGTGTGTGCGTGTTGGCCTTTAGTATCTCCTCGCTATCGGCCAGTAGTACTACATCATCAGCATAAACTAACAGCTTATTAATACCATTGAGTTGTAAGCCTTCCTCATTCTCCAAAGATTTAATGGCATGCTCTAGTACAAAATTAAATAGTAGAGGAGATAGTGCATCTCCTTGCTTTAACCCATTCTGGATTTCAAAAGTGTCTGAAAACTGTTTGCCTACACGCACCCTACTCGTTGAGCCATTTAGACACATTCGTATAAGTCTAACTAACTTTTTAGGAATTCCAAACTCCAGCAGGATACTATATAACTTCTCCCTCTTAATTGAATCATATGCTTTTTTGAAGTCTACATATAGTTGATGTACAGTACCATTATATTCCCATTTCTTTTCTAAAATCTGTCTTATACTAAAAATCTGATCTGTTGTAGACCTGTTTCTTCTAAATGCACATTGATGATCTCCTAGAATGTCATCAATATAGGGAGTAAGTCTGCTTACTAATATATTTGTTAGAATTTTGTACGAAGTTGAAAGTAATGAGATGCCTCTATAGTTGTTGCAATCGGTTTTATCTCCTTTCTTATAAATTGGTACGATAATTGATTCCTTCCATTCATCTGGAAGAGCTTCTTTTTCCCAAATCATACTAAGCAACCAGCGTATCTTGTCCATCAATTTTCCTCCCCCTGATTTTAGCAGTTCTGCTGGGATCTCATCTGAACCTGATGCTTTATACATCTTCAATTTTTCAATTGCCATTTCAACCTCTAATGCACTTGGCTCTGCGACTAGCATTTCTGCTGTCTGTAAGTTATTCTCCTCAATGTCCTGTTCTGTATGTACATTTAATAGCTGATTAAAATAACTTTTCCATCTATTTAATATACTCTTGGAATCTGCAATCATATCCCCATTTTCATTCCGAATTATGTTTGTTCTAGCCTGAAACCCTTTCTTCTCTATACTAATTCCCTGATATAATTCTCTAATGTTCCTATTTTTTGCATTCATTTCAAGATCATTAATCTTCTCTCTCAAATATTCCCTCTTTTTACTCTTTAGTAACTTGGTGGTTTCCCGTCTAACACTACCCAATTGCTCTAAATTTACCTCATTTGGCTCGTGTAACCATTTCATTTTTGCTAGCTTTTTTTTCTTTACAATGTCGGCACATTCCTCATCAAACCATTTCTTGTTTTGCCTCTTTTTTAAACAACCAATGCTTTCTGATGCTGACAATTTAATAGTATCTCTTATAGCCTCCCATTCTTTATTTATATCAGTTTCTTCTTCGTTTGCCACATTGTCATCTGAAGATTCCAGTACTTCAAATCTATTAGCAATTTTGATTTGGTATTCTTGCCGCATTTCATCATTTTTCAAGTTTTTTAATTCATATTTTACAGAATCATCTTTAGCGTTTGTTCCTCTCATAAGCGATAGCCGTTGTCTGATTTTCACCCTGACCAGATGATGATCTGAATTGCAGTCTGTCCCTCTAACTGATCTAACATCAATGATGCTACTGTGCCAGCGTTTATCCACTAATACATGATCTATCTGGTTCCGAGTTTCTCCATCTGGGGACGTCCAGGTGTATTTATGAATATCCTTATGCTGAAATGTTGTGCTCTTAACAACGAGATTCTTTGATGTGGCAAATGTGACTAATCTAACCCCGTTGTCGTTACTATCTTCATGAAGACTGAATTTGCCTATTGTTGGTTTGAATATATCTTCCCGCCCCACTTTTGCATTAAAATCTCCTAAGACAATTTTCATATGATATCGTGAAAGGCTATCAAATAAGCATTCTAATTCTTCATAGAATTCATCCTTGATCTTGTCATCTTTATCTTCTGTGGGGGCATGTACATTTACAATTATAAAATCATGTCGTTTACCCTTTAGAATTATGTATGATATCCTGTCACTAACAAACTTAATATCTCGGATAGCGGATAGGATCCTCCTCCTGACTAAAAAACCCGTTCCAAATGCAGGTCTTTCTGCACCCCCATAGTATAATGAAAAGCTTCCTGATTCCTGACTACCTTCTCCTGGCCACCTAACTTCCTGTAAAGCGACTATATCCAAGGGCGATTTATCCAATTCCCGCGTTAATATCTCTAGTGCCCCGCTATTGTATAAAGTCCTAACATTCCATGTTCCTAGGAACATGTCCCTGTGTTTGAGCCTTTGGCATGAGTTCCCTGAAGTAGTCCCCGCCCGGAGAACCGAATGGGGGACTATTTGACCTCCGGAAAATTTTACCCCAGTAGAACCCATGTCCGCATTTCTTGACGGTTGTATTTTTACGGTGAAAGATCGTCACTCTTTCGACCAAGGTACTTATTTCGTCTGGCTTATCACCTTCGACCAGTCCGGCATGGGTAACCCTATCGGCAGCAATGCTACCGCCGGCATAGCTCTCAGGATCATTTAAGCACACAAGCCACTCCACCACGACAAGGTAAAGATACCATGGAGGGTTTTTTTTTTTTTTTTTTTTTTTCTTATTTCCTGGGAATTTCAAAATTCATTATTTTCTCTTTATTCTTGTGGATGTAAATTTTCTCTCAAATTGTGAGTTCCTCAGATTTATCTGTTTCAGTAATTTGGCCTGAATATAGTCTGAATAGATTAATTAAAACCAATAAAAATTAAAATATTGATGAAGGCAACAAATCAGTGATTTATCAAATTGATTGTAAAGATTGTGAAAAAAATATACATAGGAAAAACAAAAATAAACTTAAATACAAGATTCAAAGAACATCATAGAAATGTTAAAAATGGGGAAATAGAATCTGCATATGCATATGCAGAAAAATACAGAATCAAAACAGAAACCAGATTAATAATTAAGAGTACATTTAACTTTAAAAATATATACTTATTTTTAGATTTTTTTAAACCATAAATTTATTTATAACTATTTTCTGAAAATCACCCTACAGGTACACTTTTCCCAAGAACTACTGGAGGAAGGACTATGAAATTTTCGGTGCACTTTACTCGCTATATGATAAAGCTCCTATAGCAGATTCATTAAAATAGTCCTTTAAAAACCATAGAAATTCAATCGTATCCTGCATTCAAAATATTACAGGCACAAGAATTAAAGTATTAAGGCAGATTTACATATGTAATGACTACTTGTAGTTAAAATTTCACTTTCTTATTTTTAACAGAAGATCATGAGGCACCAGATTCGATTCCTGGACAGACCATAGGAATTTTTCCTTAAAAGAAATTATTCCTGTGGTTGCCTATGGTGTGAAATTTAGGGTGCTTTTAGGTTAAGGACTCTCCTAGTGCTTCATTATCATTTATCACCCATCATATCATCGGGATAACCCAAGAAATGGATTGTAATTACATTAATGCCAGGGTAGAAAGCCATAATGTCACAAAAGACAACCGGTGGAATTGGACAAAAAAATGTATTATAGAATATGACAAAAATGAGTCGGCTGCGGTGGACTAGTGGTTATGCTCCTTGCCTCTGGTCCCGAGGGTCACAGGTTCAAACCCAGCCGGGCCGATGGATTTTTTAGGATGGAAAAATCCAAGGAGCAGGTTCTCCGGGAGGGACTTTAAGTTGTGGGTCCCGAGTCTGAAAATTTTCAGGCTCGTAAAAGATCCTTAAGCCTGAATGAAAAGACCTCTAAGCAAAATTTACCAAATTTTCCCATCCTAGTACTACCTTGGTTTTCTAGATGTCAGTATGAGGTGGAACGCTGACCACGGACCACTCAAATGACATCTGTATGAATACAAGTGTAACTAAATTAGTATGGTTCAAATTCTTCCCTGTAGGGGGAGAGCGCCTAAATCTCTGTTAAGGGAAACATGGGCTTACAAGATGCAAGAAGAGACAAAAATGAACCTCACTGTAGGTGTAGAATAGTCAAACTTCAATTATTTAAAATTTAATTCAGACTGAAAGATTTAAGATATATTAAAACACACACACATACATATATATATATAATGAAAGTTAAAAATTAAAATGTACCTGTTGGTAGGTGCCGTCATCCTCAACTTTGTTAAAATATTGTATATAAAATTAACTGAAATCCACTGCCTGCTATCGTACAGAAACATCCCTCTCCATATTCATGGATAAAATGACTTTAACAAAGTTGAGGATGACGGCACCTACCAACAGTTACATTTTAATTTTTAACTTTCATCATATGACTTCACCTCAACGGAATTTGATATAAATTTTACTAGTATTGATACATATATATATGTTTAATTATATAAGATGTAAAATTTGGATGGGTGTATGTCTTCTGAGACAGACCACAGTGAAAATTCAATGTGTTTGATTATATAAGACCTAAACCAGGGACTCAAAATCTATCATTCCTTGATAATGGCATGTGGGATCATGCTGAAAAGATAGAATCAGTGGCCAAAGACCGACTTTGAATCCGGAAAACCCAAGAAAACTTTCTAAATCATACCTATATCCGCAAAAATTTACAATATAATATATATATATATATATATATATATATATATATATATATTTTAAAGCTAACTGTAATTGCAATGATGTCAGGAAATCAGAAACATCATATAGTTTTTTTTATTATGAGTTATTTTTTACCTCTCTTCACAACCGACTTCCTGTAACTAACTCGATTCATATTGGTTTCAGAATCTTAAAGATAATAATATGTTTAATACCTCTGATAGCTGCATTGGTTTACATTGGAGTGGACACTATTGGAAGCAGCCACAGACTTATATCATTACTGGGATTATTTGTCATCCTTGCTTTTGGTTTCCTATTCTCTAAGCATCCTCGAAAGGTATGTTACTTAATTGTACAGTTATAATATATAATCACTAGCAATAAAAGTCCTTTGTGCAGGAACTGTGGAAACTAAGCAAATTCCTTATTATGTTGGATGTATGGCCCAATTTTGCTAGTTTATGGAATACATCTTTCTTTTGTTAATTTAATTGTGTGTATATATATATATATATATATTTTTTTTTTTATTTATTTTTTTATTATTCCGGCTTTTACAATGAATATACATTTTTCCGGTACCCATGTTCACAGTTAACTACACATTTGTTTCAACACATTTTTCCATTCTTGTCTGTTCATCCATATATCTTCTTCTATTTCCCATTATATATATGATTACTTTTTAATTTTAGATTTCAGATAAATGCCACTTCATATGCTGATTTTTTAAGAATATCTTCCTCATTTTATTTCAATAGCATATTTTGATGTTATATTTTAAATTAACACTTTCCAGAATTGGACATATTTTTATTTTAGAAAGAAATATTGGTGTTCTCTGCCTCCTGTATTAATTTCAAAGAATAGTTTCGGAACTGAAGATGATTGGGATCCATTTGAAACATGTTCAAGAACAAATCAACATTAATATTGAGGTAAGATAAACAGACTCAAAACAATATAGTTTTGGAACATCCTGTATGTTACTGTAACTGAGAATGGACATCAGATCTCATGCAAACCAAGCCATAATGTATTAATCAAATAATTAATTACTCGAAAGTTATGTAGTTGTGGTCTCATATTTAAGGGTGGTACGGTACGACTGCTAGGATTGTTTTCTTTTATTTGATAAAAGTTTTGTTAGAATCCATTGGTTTTTAAGTGCATTCCCTTGTTAGTTGAGGATGACTGATATCTCAGATACATTTTTTTATATTGATTTCAATTTATATCAATAACACACAAACAGAATGGACCGAAATTAATAGGGGCGTAAGACAAGGATGTGGCCTCTCGCCCTTGCTCTTTATCATATACATGGATAGAATACTCCAAGATTGGCGACAGATGAGACACGGTTCTATCCAAATTAATAGAAAATAGACTCCTTCCTTTTTGCAGATGATTTGGTATTAATAGCTTCAACAGAAGCAGATTTACAGTATTCTACACACAATTTTAATATAATTGCAGAAAGGTACAATATGGAAATCAATACAAAGAAAACTAAAGTGATGGCCTTCTTGTGGAAATACCTATACCTAGCAAAATTGTTTTGGACGATGAAATTTTAGAACGAGTAAACAAATTTAATTATTTGGGTTACAATTTAAAATTTCAAGATGAAGCTGATATATCAAAGAAAATCACACATTTTACAAAAACAACAGGGATAATTAACAGTATAATGAAACCATCTTTAGTATAGAAGAACACAAGATTACGACTTTATAAGATTCTCGCAAGACCAGTATTAAGATATGGTAGTGAAGCATGGACAATACGAAGAAGAGATGAAAGCCGAATAACAGCAAATGAGATGCGATTTATGTGCTGTACAGCAGGCTACACAAAGTGGGACCATAAAAAAATTAGGAAATTATGGAAGAGTTGGATGTAGAACCCATTTTTCAACATATACAAAACTATCAGAACAACTGGAAAGCCCATCTTCAACGAATGCCGTCTCATAGAATTTCAAAAGCCATGCTTCATTACTGCCCCCAAGGCAAAAGATCGCTGGGATGTCCAAAAAAACGCTGGATGGAAAATTCCTCTTTGAGACCTTAACAGGCTACATGGCCTAATACTTGCATGGATGATGATATTTTAATATTTTAACCTTTTACATAGTAACTTGAACAGTGGTTCACAGTGAATTTTAAAACTACTGAATACTGTATGTAATTAAAATTTCATTAAAAAGTCTATTAGCAAAATGCAAGTCATGGATATTTAAAAAAACTGATTGAACCATTATCTTTCAACATACTCTTATCCAATACTAATATTTTAAGACTGGAATGAGATCCAGATAACAGCTTATGATTAAGAGGATATTGGAAAAATTGTGGCATTTAATCTTATCTTATTAGAAGCTCAATAATTAATAAGCCTACTTACACACTTTTATATGAAGGAGAATCGGTTGAGAAGAGAGATAAAAACTCATTATTAAAAAATTACATCTCTGATTTTAATTACCTGACATTATTTTTTAAAAATTTGTATTAATTAAGCTTTACCTTTAAAAATATATGTGTATTTTTTAAACATATTAAACCAACAGTTTGAATTACACTGGTCAACATGATTTTTGTCTCATGAGTACCAATAGTTGTATTTAATGCAGTTTTTTATCGTGTTTTCAAATATGTATTCGGAATTTCTCCATCATCCACAGATTTTTTATTTCAATTTCAATTAATGGATTTAAATAATAAAAGCGTTTGATAGACTGTCATGAAATAAACTATGGTAAATAATGTATGACAAAGGGTTTCCAGGACACATTGTCAAAGTTGTGCAAAGCTTATATTTTAAATCAGAAATAATGAGTGATAAAGGAGGTACAATGAGCGATAATACATTAGAAATTAATCAAGGGGTCAGACAAGGATGCCCACTATCTCGTGCACTCTTTAGTATATATATATATATATATAGACGAGATAATTGTACAATGGCAATCAAATTTAACCACAGAGTTTAAAGTTGGCAGTACGATCTAAATACCACAATGTTTGCAGATGATCAGACAATCCTTAGCTCTTCAGAAGACAATTTACAAATAGCAGCATATAAATTAAACAAAATAGCAAATAAATTCAATATGACAATCTCTGAAAGTAAATCGAAAATAATGGCATTCAACGGGAAAGACCATATGAGGTGTAAAATCAGTATTAATAACAGTATAATACAACAGGTGAACAATTTTAATTATTTAGGATGCAACGTATCATACTGCCAGAAGGAAGATATTAATATTAAATGAAATAGATTTTACAGAATGTGTGGCACTATAAGACGGACACTGAAAAATAAAACTTTGAGGAGCACACAACTAAAATTTTACAAAATTATGCCGATGCCTGTCTTAACATATGCAAGTGAAAATTGGACTCTTAACCGTTCAGACAGAAAGAAAATAGAAACTGCAGAAATGAAGTTCCTACATTCAGTAGCAGGTGTGACAATTTTGGACAAGAAAAGAAGTGAGGATATTAGGAAGGACTTAAATATTTTTAATTTAACAAATACAATTGACAACATGAGAAACAACTGGTATGAACATGTCAAGAGAATGCCTACAGATAGAATCCCTCAGCTGTTACTAAAGTACAAACCAATAGGACATAGAAATGTTGGACGCCCATTTACTAGATGAAGCAGAAGAAGAAGAAGATTTAAATAATTATTGTTTTAATAAACGTTTTTTCATCCATTTGTCCATTGTAAAATAAAACCAAATGAGCTAACTCAGGAGATTTCAGCTATGGAAAAGAGATATCAAGGCAAATGGAATCCTAATATGCTGGCCGATTATTGTTGGACCATCAAGAGGGATGCTCCACAGGCAAAATATAGCAGTAAATCGTTATTTCTTACCTTAAAGGTGAGTCCAAATGTTCGAATATTGTGTAGTTATGAATGTTGAAAATATTAAAGTGTTTGAAATTATAAATTCCTGTCTCTTGGAAACCTTGCATGATGGAGAAAAACCGATGTCATATTTTAATTCAGGAGAAAAAATACTATCAGAATCACATGTTTTTCTTTCTGAGACAAAAAAAAAGTTTTATTTTGTTGCTCAATGTTATTTTCTTATATTATTAATGTGTTCACTGCTGTGGTCTCATGGTAGCATGCTGCCTTGTCATGCAGCGGGCCTGGGTTCGATTACCGGTCGGGACAGGCTCCTGGGTGAGGTATTTTTCTGGGTTTTCTCTCACCTGTAAGACAAATGTCAGGAAGCTTAGGGCCCAACAGTCCCTGAAAATCATCTGGCCATCATCATCATCTTTCATTGGTGTGAAAAGCAACGGGAAGCTACCACACCTATAATTCCCTAGTAAAGCTGCAAAGCACAGCATGAAAATGCTATGGGCCACATGCAAATACATTAGTCTCTGGTGAGTTGAGTTTTCCTTGAGAACATGCAAAGTTCGAATTAGCAAGTCGCTGACTGGTCATGCATGAAAGTAGTTTTTATCGTAATATTGGCAAGAAATTACCCATAATTCTCAGCGATAAAACCACTTCTGTTATTTTCGTCTGCTAGAGGAACGCATTTATGCTTGCATTCTGCAAATAATACCGTATACGACGACGTCTGCATCGTGCAATATTATGCCGATTTTCCTGTTCTTCCAGTTGAATTCTTTGGTAGACTCTATCAAATTCCTCTTCTCCGTGTATACCGAAAGCATGATCAAAGTCTTCAAGGTCTGACATCTTGGATAAAGCAGCAAGGTATGCAGCAAGATTTTAAAGTACATCGGTTCCCATCGGGTTGCTCACGATTCATTCTCTGGAAAGTCACCTCGCCAGGTAGCTTAGGAATTTTCACAATTATTATCGCATGAACAGATTTTTGAGTATGCAAAAATGTCTTTGGATGCAACTTTCTCAGCAGAGAACGACGTTTACGGTCTAATGCGTTCATAAATATGAGACCTGCCCTCGCGCAGAACTACTATGAATGGATCATTAAACTTTGGCTAATGCATATCTATATTGAGATATAGTTTTCTCATCTTTTAATAAATAAGAAAACAAAATTTTAACTACAAGTAGTCATTATACATACAAATCTCTCCTAGTGATATCATTGTTGTATCTGTAATATTCTGAATACAGGATATCACTGAATTCCTACTTTTAAAAAAATATGTGGAAGCCACTCTAAGAAGAATTGAGAATATCGCTGAAATAGGTGGTTACCTCAAGAAAGAAGCAAAAGACGACATCCACAAGGCAGTGAGTACCATTAGAGACTATTTAAATGAAATGAAAATTGAACCAAATGAGGAAAGGAACCAATTAAAGGAATCCTCTTTGAATGGTGTTAATCAAATACAAATATACACTACACAGCATGAGGTAGACAGCATGTTGTTGGGACTTGTGGCGCCATCTACCGGCGAGGAAGTGCAACATCTTGTACTGACGCCTACGTCATCCATGGATCAGTCGACCGAAACAGTCAAGCATAGTGACGGAGGAGACCAGCTACTAGAGCCACCTAACGAGCAATCGGCCAACACAAGACCGTTATCAGAAGATCAACCGATCGAATTACTCGTAGAACAAGACAGACAACTAGACGCCCAACGATCTGAACCCCATCCCACCCAAATTAGAGAGAAATTTTCTGAAGAAAAAAAATAGAGGAGAGAATAATGGGAAAAATCAGCTTACAGATACAATCCATGATGGAAATGTATCCATAGGTTGGTTAGAGAAGAAATAAAAGGTGCAACCCAGCAGACTACTTTACCGCAGGTAACAAGCACTCTCCCGGAAATGAACTAAATAAACAACGATGAAGAAAATACCAGCAATGAGGGATTCATCACAGTAACCAGACGAAGGGCCCGACAGGAGCCAGACAGGAATATCAGAAGTGAAAACAGAAATCAAAATAATAGACAGCAGCTACGAACCGCCCAACTAGCACCGCCTTCACTCCCACCCAAAAGAGGAACGGGAAACAATACGGGAGGAAGACTCAAACCGGCAACTAGACTATTCTGGATGTACATTGGACATCTGGATGGGGACACTATGGAAGAAGACATTGTAGCCTATATGGCAGAAAAAGGAATAAACAGACTAAAAGAATGTTTCACCATCCGATCAAGAGGAAGAAATAAAGCATTTAAAATAGCAATTCCATACGAAGACAAAGAAAGAGTGGACAATGAAAATTTCTGGCCTGAAGGGGTTACTTTTCGCCCCTTTGAGTTTTAATATGAAATGTCAAAAATCAACAACTTCTGCCGCCGCAACAAACAACCAACCAAGACCGCATAATACACAACAGCAACAGCAGTAATAACATTAAACAATGATTTGGAACGTAGAAGGGCTTAAGTCAGTAATCGACATGACCCCCCTACTCACTTTCCAAGAGAATGACGTACTACTCTTCACAGAAACATTCAGCTTAGAAGAAATATGCATAAATGGCTTCTACGGTATTCACTCCCCAGCAAAGAAAGGAGACAGAGGCCGCCCCTCAGGAGGATTGAGCTGCTTCATAAAGCCACACCTCCAACCCATCAGTTCAATAGCTCGTACAGTCAATACCCTAGTAGTAGTCACTGGGAAAATGAATATAGTAGGAGCATACTTCACGCCCAAGACCGAACCAGAAGACATCGTCGACGAACTAGGAAAAGCACTGGAAAACACAGAAAACGACAGGCCCACCTTGTTAGCAGGAGATTTAAACTGTCGCATAGACAAATGGGAAGCAAGAACTCAAGCGGTCACGGATTTTCTCCTCGACCACGAGCTAAGACTGCTAAATAGAGAGAAGGACTATACATACATAGCACCAAATGGAAGAAGCACAATCGATTTGGTATTCACAAATATACAAGACCAAGCATGGGTGAAAGTGGGAAAAGTAGCAACTAGAAAGCACCTTCCAGTCTTAACTGAGTTCCAAATAAGAACTGAAACACAGGAACAAGAAGATAAAAGCCTCCCACAAAAAGCTTCAAGGTACATAGACGAGGTAAGATGGCAAACAAATAAAGTGAAGCTGCCGTCAGTAATGCATATGGCGAGGCAGGGAAATCTGGACGGAGCAACAGAAACCTTAAATGACATAATTATACACGCCACCACTCAACTGACTAGACATAAACGTACTGCAAAACCATGGTTCGATGAAGAGTGTTACAACATGAGACAAAGAACACTACTCCTACTCCATACCGCCAGGGAATATGGAGGCTACGCTCTAATGGAATATGCTGAAGAACGTAGGAAATATAAAAGACTACTGAAGGAAAAGAAGTTAGAGTATGACACCTCCAAAGAACAGGAACTAATAGCCGAGGTAGAAATGAAACCTCACAAAATCTTAAGGTCTTCAAAGAAACAGAAATCAAGCCCTCTCGTAAACATGAAGCAATGGGAAGATCACTTCAGTAACCTCCTGGGAGCAAAGGACAAAACGCCAAACTGCTTCACACCGCATGCGGCAAACATACATGACATGAGCCCAATTACAACAGAAGAAGTCAGCCAACTCATAAGAAACGAGAAAAATAACAAAGCAGCCGGTCCGGACGGGATATTTCCTGAACATCTTAAGGAAACACTTCAAGACTTGTTAGAACCGCTAACATGTCTGTTCAATGAATGCCTAAAAGATAATTCAATCCCACAACAATGGAGAAATTCGATTATAACTGTCATCTACAAAGGGAAAGGAAGGAAAGAAAACCCGAACTCCTACAGGGGAATTGCCCTGGAAAATGTTATGTTCAAACTCTTCTCGAAGATCCTGCTAAGACGTGTGGAACACAAACTACGTGCCAGTATACCTCAGAATCAATATGGCTTCACCCCGGGTAGATCTACACTGCATGCTGTCCAAGAACTCATACAAGAAGTAATAACGACCTTAGCACAACCTGCTACACCATTGTATGTGATATACATAGATTATTCCAAGGCATTCGACAGTATTGACAGGAAAATCCTCATCCAGAAGCTAGAGAACATACTAGGCAGCTCAAACAGCGAATTAGGAACAATTAAATCAATCCTAACCACAAACTATGTGACAATCAGTGATGGTATATCGATGTCGAGAAGTGTTACTCAAACAAGGGGGGTCCTACAAGGAGACCCGATGAGTCCCGTACTCTTTAATGTAATGACGTCAGACATCGGAGAGACTATAGACACAAGAAATGTTAAGCTACTCATGTACGCAGACGACATGATCATCCTCTCTAGGAATCAAGGAGACCTCCAAACAGCCATGGAGAAAATTAGGATATGGGCACTTGAAAACTCGATGGAAATAAACAGCGCCAAGACAAAGGCAATGAAATTCAGGAAAGGAGGAAGGCTGGCTAATAAGGACCATCTTATATGCGGAGGAGAAACCCTAGAATTCGTATCAAGCTACAAATACTTGGGGGTCACCTTACAAACAACTGGAACCGCTTTCTCACTTCATATACAGGATCGAGCAACAGCTGCAACGAAAGCCATGTACGATATCCCTAAACTCCAAAGTCTATCCCTCTCAACTGCAATGAAACTCTTCAATCTTAAAGTAATGCCGGCCGCAACATACGGAATCCAGCTAATATGGAATTACTTGACGGTGAAAAATCTTAAGAAACTGGAGAACGTTAAATCAAGGTTTCTCAAAAGAGCACTGTCAATTTCAAAATATACAAGAAATAGTTATGCCTATACAATAGCCCAGGAATCCTTCTTCATCGAAGATATCAGACACTGTTTCAGACTACCGGAAACGCAAGCATACAGAATCGTCATCGAGGACAGACAGAACAAAGCCGCTCAGATACCGACAGAAATTATGGAAACAGACGCAATGAAAACAGAAACCTGGAAGCAACCGAACTTTGAACTTCGACACCTGTACACACGCTTCGCAGCCCATGGATTTCATGGGAATATATGCCTGAACAACATGTACCATGAACCCAAGGAGGACTGCATCTGTAAATTATGCAACAATCCATGTCCCAAATATCATCTAGCAAAGTGTAAAAACAGGACTCTACCACTAAACACTGTAATTAAAGACTGGTAAAAAGCTAAATTAAAAATTTAATGTACACATTGTGTTTAATAAAGTCAAAAAAAAAAAAGATGTATATTTTACATGTGAGAAAAATTGCTTCATTGTTGAATTATGAGCAAAATATACATTTTTATCATATAAACTATAAATAAAATGTTGTTTTTGAAGAACTATTTTACTGAATACGCTACAGGAGCTTCATCATTCACGAAGTGTCATGAAAATTTCATAGCCTATCTCAAGTAGTTCCTGAGAAAAGTATAGCAATAGGGTGATTTTTCAGCAATTGTTTATAATTCATAAATTCTTCTTCTTCCTTCCTTCCAAGTATTAGGCCAAGGCCTGTTATGATCCTATAGAAAATTTTCCCTCCAGCGTTTCATAGGACGGCCCAGTGATCTTCGTCCTCTTGGTATATAATTATAAACAGCTTTGGGGATCCGATTTGAACTCATTCTTTCAAGATGGTGTTTCCAATTTAGTTGGTACTGTTTAATATATTCCAAAATTGGCGTAGTCTTCAATTCTTTTAAGATATCAGTGTTCCTTTTCCGATCTCATCTGGTGTAACCCGCTGTTCTGCACATGAATCTCATTTCACAAGCCGTTATTCTGCTTTCATGTTGTCTTTTTAGTGTCCATGCTTCACTACCTTAGGTCAACACTGGTCTAGCCAAAGTGTTATATAAATGTAATCTGGTATTTTTTTGTACAAGGGATGGTTTCATAACTTGATTAAGTAGTAGTAGTAGTAGTAGTAGTAGTAGTAGTCTAATGCCCATTAGCTTGGATGTGTTCCATTTGCTTTCTTGCCTCCCAATAGAGTCCTGCCAGAGTTCTTATAGGTGACATCTTCAGAGCCTCACAGCTAGCTAGATGATCTTTGTTCATGGTAGTGTTATTGTCTTGGCACAGGATAAAATTTGGAGAGTTGAAGATTCCAATTTTATGGAGGTGTGCTGCCAGGTAGTCATGGCCTGTTAACAGTCTGAATGTTGCTACTGCTTTGTGTCATGGTTGTTCAGGTATTAAGTTTTTATTCTGCAAGATAGCTGCCCATGGTTTCTCATTCCTTTGTGATTAGAAGTGCTCCATCAGTTCTTTCTGGAAGTTTCTTTTAATTATAATTTTTGCAGAATGGTAGGGCAGGGATTGATTTGTTTTCTGTAAAATTTTGGTGCCCTTTTTTGCTAAAAGATCCGCCATTTCATTTCCATGTACCCGGCAATGAGAGGAGATCCATTGGAGCTGGATAATTTTATTTTGTTTGGTCAATAATCTTATGATCTTTTTTATTTCCAACACTTTTCTGGAGATTGGAGAGTTATATGTTGTTATAGCTTTGTATAGCTGATGTTGAATCACTTAGTACAACTGCTCTCTGAAATGTATTTATTCTGTAGAGGAGTTGTGTTAGTGCTAACTCTATTGCCTGAATTTCTCCATCAAAGTGTGTGTAATTTTTTCCTACTGCAACATAGAAGCTAAACAGTTTTGAGTAAATTCCAGCTCCAGCTCTGTCTTCTGTTTCCATTCTGGATCCATCTGTATAGATATGTACCCATTGTGGTTCAGGATATAGACTGTGAATGGTTTCCAATGTGATTTGTTTTAGTTCATCTGGGGTCATTTCACTTTTTAAAACATGTTTGATTAAATTTGTGTTAAAAGCAATATCTATATCTTCCAGAGGTGATACTGGTAAGAGCTGGATTTTGATTTGGGTTATACTGTTTTTGTAGTTTGATTGCTTTCTGTATGAAGCCATATTGAGTTTTAAGGTTTCTCTTTCTGTCTTTATAGTTTATCTAGTAGTTATCATGTGGGATTCTTATTAATTTTTCATATTGTATTAAGGCCTGTTTATGAATCTGATGGGCTATTGGATTATTTTCAGTAAGTATCTGCATTGCTGTTATGGGTGTAGATTTTGTTGCACCTGTTATCAGTCGTAAGGCATTATTCTGGGTTACTTCTAATTTGTTTAGGGTATTATTGTTACAGGTGATCAAGGCTACACTTCCGTATAGTAATATAGGTTTTATGTATGTCTTGTATGTATTATTTAATACGGACCTAGAACATTCCCATTTTGTTCTTGCTAATCTCTTTAAAATGTTGCATCTTTGTTCACCTTTTCTGTTGTAGTTTTAACATGATATTCCCATTTCATTTTTGTATAAAATTGTATATCTAGATATTTAACATAATCGTCCACCGCTATGGTCTCGGGGTAGCGTGCTGCCTTATCATGTAGCGGGCCCAGGTTCGATCCCCGGTCGGGACAGTTTTTCTGGGTGAGGTTTTTTATCGGGTTTTTCCTCACCTGTAAGACAAATGTCAGGAAAACTTTAAGGCCCAAACGGTCCCCGAAATCATATGGCCATTGCAATCATCATCATTCATATTCATCTTAGATTAAGCTTAGGATTAGGGAATCTCCTGGCGCACCATCATCATCATCAACCATCATATCATCAGGGCAACGTAACCCTGCCTTCCAGGTGCCCCAACCTCAGAAGTGGGTTACAAGTACGCCATGCCATGAGAGAAACCAGGAATGTCGAAAGACAAACCTGGGACATTTGGATAAAAAAAAAATATTTAACATAATCTTGATGTTGTATGTTTTGACCATTGATTTTGATGCAGAGCTCTGGTAGTGTATGTGCTAATGAAAATAGCTTATAACAGGTTTTGTTAGTATTAATTTTATGCAGTTATCCCTGCACCACTGTTCCAGTGAGGCAATGGCTTTATTTATTTGTGGGGTTAGTTTATGTTGTAGATTTTTAGGTGTGGTTGTCCTAATTGTTAAGTCATCAGCATAGAGTGTACAGTTAATGTTTTTATTTTTACTTAACTCTAATGGTAAGTCATTTATCATAATATTAAATAGTGTTGGGCTAAGTACTGAGCCTTGAGGGAGGCCTATTTTTGTTTGTTTATATTTTGATATTACATTACCATATTTTGTTGCGCAGAATCTTTGATTAATAAAGCTGTAGATCCATTTTAGCATGTTACCATTAATATTTAGTTTCATGATTTTGTCCGTAATTTTTAGTTTCCAAACTGATCCAAAAGCATCTTCAAAGTCCACAAAGACTGCTGCAACTGTTTTATGTACATCTAATGAGTCTTTGATTTCTTGACTTAGTTTTAGGGCCTGTTCTGTTGTGGAGTGGTGTGTTCGAAATCCAGCTTGGGCTGGTGATATTAAATTATTTTTTTCTAAGTACCATGTAAGTCTTGCTTGAACCATTCGTTCCATTGTTTTAGACAATGTGCTTGTTAGTGAGATTGGGCGGTAGCTAGATATATTGTCAGCAGGTTTAATAGCTTTTTACCATATTGAGGGTATATTTGTGTTCCAGATTTGATTGATAAGATTAAGGCAGATGGACAGTGCCTTAGGTCCTAAATGTTTAAGAAATTCTGCAAAGATATGATCAGGTCCTGGTTGTTTTTTGTTTTTTAATTTAGTTATAGATTGCTTCAATTCTTCTATAGTGAAATCAGTGTTGAATATGCTATCCTTGTTTATAATTTTGGTTTGTTGTTTTAGGTTCTGTTTAATTTGTTTTTCTTCTTTTTTGTGTGTCTTAGTTTTACTATTCTTTCTAGCAAAATGTTTGGTGAAGGCTTCACTAATTTTATGGTCGTCAGTTAAGGTTTTATTAAATAATTTCAATGGTTCTCTGTTTTGCATGCATTCTTCTATTGTTGTTTAGGGTTGATATGTAATTATTAGGGAACGGAAGTTCATGCCCTAAAAACATGAAGAATATGTATGCATTTATGCTGTAAAAATAGCTAAATATGCCACAAAGTATGCTGTAAAAATAGCTAAATATGATACAAAATATGCATAATCAATCTGAGATTATTTTAACAGAATAATATGTTATAGGTAACTTACGTTTAGTCTCTGGATTTTGAAGTGCTTGCCTCATTGCTGAATGCTCCATTACTACTGTTGCAGTTCACAACTAACCAATGACGTATGTTTTCTGTTGTAAATCTTCGCCTGTTGTCTCTCAGCATAGCTTTGTAGTGCGAAAAACTTCGTTCTACGTCGCAAGAAGTAAGAGAGGCTTGCAAAAAAAAACTGTGAGCTGTTCTATAGATAACTTTGTTGGTTTGTTTGGTGTTTTTCCTTCGAGAATATCTCAAATTTCTGCAAGTTTATAATAGCCAGGGTTTTTGGAAAGAATATTTTCTGTTTTTTTCTTTCACTATATCTCCTACATTTCCCGGAACTGATATTAAACTGGAGATCGTTCTATCGAAATCTGCTAAAGACTGCAGTAAAGGAATACCAACTGCTTCCAATGACCTAATTGCTTTAGGAATAACATGAAAATGAGATGATATGAATACAAGGTTGATTTTTAATTCATTGTCTGATACAGTTTTCTGTGCTAATTCGATAAATGCTGCTTCACTTGAATCAAAAATATTTATAATTTCTTTAATTTTAGATAAATATTCTGAATAGTATAGAGCAGCTTCCAGCCATGTGCCCCAACGGGTTAAAATTGGCTGTGGTGGGAGGGGAACGTCAGGCGCTATTGTTCTGAACTTTTGAACTCTGGACGGAGCTTTCTTAAATAATTTCTTAACAGACGACACTAGCTTGTCCACTAAAGGATAACATGTTCGAATAGTCTCTGATATACGATGAAGGCCGTGTGCAAGACATGTTAAGTGAATCATATGAGCGAAAATACCTTTCAGTGTTGTACCTGATTTTATCATATAACTAGCAGAGTCCGTTATCAAGAGGAGCACATTATCGTACTTAATGCCATCAGGCCACAATAGTTTCAGCGAATCAATAACAAACTGAGTAATTGTTGCATTGTTAGTAACTTCTAACACTGCAACATTCAGAAGATACGGAGTTGTGGGATTTTCTTTACAAAGGGCTCCAACTATAAAATTCGCTATGTAACGACCTTCACAATCCGTCGTTTCATCAACACTAATCCATACAAATTGATTCCTAAGAGTATTCTGAATATTTGATATTACACTGTTGTAACACTGGCTTACATATGTTTTTCGTAAAGTACTTTCATCTGGTACATGTTCGTTGGTGTATTTCTGAAGAAAATTTCTTAGCGTTGGATTATTGAGTTTAAAGAGAGGAATATCGCATGCTATAAAAACCTCACACAAGTCTGAAGAAAACTGAGTTAACCTACTACCTAAACACTCCGCAAGTTGTTTTTGCTTTGGATTATTTTCCGTTTCACGTTTTTTAATTACTAATTCCTTATGTTTGGATGTGTTTATATGCTGCAACACTTGAAACCGTTTCTCACTGCCTACTTTTTCTCACATGCTTTACAAAATAAAATTCTATTATCCGTGGAAATAAACTCGTTACGAAATTAATTTACAAATGATTGAAGTCTACCTGAATTACTTAATTTAACTTTGGGCATGATTTAATAGCGGTATAGAAAGCCCCCTTAACAGTTTACATCCACTTCACCACACACAAAAACTAGACACTTGTTCAATGAACGAAGACACAACTGCTCGTGAGTCCGATATGTAAGCGTACGTAAGCGCGTTACTGTTGACCTTCGCTGCACGTGGAATACATACGGGGATTCACCAATGGACCGTGTGAAAAATTGATGCCACCTCACGAAAACTTGAGGGGCTCCCAATGGGTGTGCCATTCATCGTTAAACAAAATTCATAAACATAAATTAATCATGTTTACTACGTTACATTTTTTAATTAACTATTTAATTTAAATTAATGAAATTTTAAAATTTAAAAACCTTTAAATATTTGAAAAATACAAATAAATATACCAAAAATATACCAAATATGCAGCTTCCCTGCATAAATGTTAAAATATGATGCATTTATAAATAAAGGTAAAATATGCACTTTTATGCACAATAAAAGCAATATTATTGTATTCAGAAATTTGTGATTCGTGTAGATAATCTTTCGGCATATTTGCACAACGAGAGAGAACAAATATGTAAATGCATGAACTTCCGTTCCCTGGTAATTATGTACTTTCGTGCTATTGTTTCTGTAGTCCAGATTTTCAACAAATTTCTGGAAGCATTGTTTTTTCGAAGATAATATTTCTTTTTTCATTTGGGCTGCTTTTTTTCTCCAAACTTGTACATCTGTTGCTTGCTTTGTTTGTTTGGCTATTTTCCTTGCATTATCTCTTTCTTTTTTTAGTTCCATAAGTATTTTTGTCCTCTAGGGAAGTATTTTTGTTTGCTGTTTTCAAAACTATATCACAGAATTTTTTACAGTTTTTGTCAGGAGCTGTTTTTTTGAAGTTGAATGTTATATTTGGAAGGTCATTTTCAATTTATTTTTGAAATTTGATCCAGTTTGCTTTTTTGAAGTTCCAGGAACATTTTGGTTTGTTTAATAAGGGCTTGAGTTTATTTCTTATAGTAATAGTGGATAAGATCATCCTGTTCCTGCGTTGTTCTAAACTTCTCTTGTTACTAAGTGTGATATGTCTGAAGATGCAAGAGTTAAATCAGGATTTGTTGTATTTCCATTGTAATGCATATATGTTGGTGGGTCATCTTTTTTATATATTACATCTACAACTTGATTAATAATTCTCAAACTTTTATTATAACTAGTAATTTTTTCAGAGATATCCTTTTCATCCCAGATAGAGAGATAATATCCAAGATATTTAAACTGATTAGATATAATTCATAAATTAATTGTGGAAAATAACATGAGATTTTCAATTAATAAAAATTAATAAAAATAAGCCCTCTATGGTATCTTTACCTTGTCGTGGTGGAGTGGCTTGCGTGCTTAAATGATCCTGAGAGCTATGCTGGTGGTAGCATTGCTACCGATAGGGTTACCCATGCCGGACTGGTCGAAGGTGATAAGCCAGACGAAAAAAAAAGTACCTTGGTCAAAAGAGTGACGATCTTTCACCGTAAAAATATAACCGTCAAAAAATGTGGACATGGGTTCAACTGGAGTAAAATTTTCCGGAGGTCAAATAGTCGCCCATTCGGTTCTCCGGGTGGGGACTACTTCAGGGAACCCATTCCAAAGGCTCAAACACAGGGACATGTTCCTAGGAACATGGAATGTTAGGACTTTATACAATAGCGGGGCACTAGAGATATTAACGCGGGAATTAGATAAATCGCACTTGGATATAGTCGCTTTACAGAAAGTTAGGTGGCCAGGAGAAGGTAGTCAGGAATCAGGATGCTTTGCATTACACTACGAGGGTGCAGAAAGACCTGCATTTGGAACGGGTTTTTTAGTCAGAAGGAGGATTCTATCCGCTATCCGAGATATTAAGTTTGTTAGTGATAGGTTATCATACATAATTCTAAAGGGTAAACAACATGATTTTATAATTGTAAATGTACATGCCCGCACAGAAGATAAAGATCACAAGATCAAGGATGAGTTCTATGAAGAATTAGAATGCTTATTTGATAGCCTTTCACGATATCATATGAAAATTATCTTAGGAAATTTGAATGCAAAAGTGGGGCGGGATGATATATTCAAACCAACAATAGACAAATTCAGTCTTCATGAAGATAGTAACGACAACGGGGTTAGATTAGTTGCAGTTGCCAAATCAAAGAATCTCATTGTTAAGAGCACAACATTTCAGCATAAGGATATTCATAAATACACCTGGACGTCCCCAGATGGAGAAACTCGGAACCAGATCGATCATGTATTAGTGGATAAACGCTGGCACAGTAGCATCATCGATGTTAGATCGGTTAGAGGGACAGACTGCAATTCGGATCATCATCTGGTCAGAGTGAAAATCAGACAGCGGCTATCACTTATGAGAGGAACAAACGCTAAAGATGATTCTGTAAAATTTGAATTAAAAAACTTGAAAAATGATGAAATGCGGCAAGAATACCAAATCAAAATTGCTAATAGATTTGAAGTACTGGTGGAATCTTCAGATGACAATGTGGCAAACGAAGAATAAACTGATATAAATAAAGAATGGGAGGCTATAAGAGATATTATTAAATTGTCAGCATCAGAACGCATTGGTTGTTTAAAAAAGAGACAAAACAAGAAATGGTTTGATGAGGAATGTGCCGACATAGTAAAGAAAAGAAAGCTAGCAAAAATTAAATGGTTACACGAGCCAATGAGGTAAATATAGAGCAATTGGGCAGTATTAGGCGGGAAACCACCAAGTTACTAAAGAGTAAAAAGAGGGAATATTTGAGAGAGAAGATTAATGATCTTGAAATTAATGCAAAAAAATAGGAACAGTAGAGAATTATATCTGGGAATTAGTATAGAGGAGAAAGGGTTTCAGGCTAGAACAAACATAATTCGGAATGAAAATGGAAATATGATTGCAGATTCCAGGAGTATATTAAATAGATGGAAAAGTTACTTTAATCAGCTATTAAATGTACATACAGAACAGGACATTGAGGAGGATAATTTACAGACAGCAGAAATGCTAATCGCAGAGCCAAGTGCATTAGAGGATGAAATGGCGATTGAGAAATTGAAGATATATAAAGCATCAGGTTAAGATGAGATCCCAGCAGAACTGATAAAATCAGGGGGAGAAAAATTGATAGACAAGATACGCTGGTTGCTTAGTATGATTTGGGAAAAAGAAGCTCTTCCAGATGAATGGAAGGAGTCAATTATCGTACCAATTTATAAGAAAGGAGATAAAACTGATTGCAACAACTATAGGGGCATCTCATTACTTTCAACTTCGTACAAAATTCTAACAAATATATTAGTAAGCAGACTTACTCACTATATTGATGACGTTCTAGGAGATCATCAATGTGCATTTAGAAGAAACAGGTCTACAACAGATCAGATTTTTACTATAAGACAGATTTTAGAAAAGAAATGGGAATATAATGGTACTGTACATTAACTATATGTAGACTTCAAAAAAACATATGATTCAATTAAGAGGTAGAAGTTATATAGTATCCTGCTGGAGGTCGGAATTCCTATAAAGTTAGTTAGACTTATACGAATGTATCTAAATGGCACAAAGAGTAGGGTGCGTGTAGGCAAACAGTTTTCGGACACTTTTGAAATCCAGAATGGGTTGAAGCAAGGAGATGCACTATCTCCTCTACTATTTAATTTTGTACTAGAACTTGCCATTAAATCTTTAGAGAATGAGGAAGGCTTACAACTCAATGGTATTAATAAGCTGTTAGTTTATGCTGATGATATAGTACTATTGGCCGATAGCGAGGAAATACTAAAGGACAATACGCACACACTGCCGAGTAACACTAAGAAATTGAGACTGGGAGTAAATATGAATACAACTAAGTATATGATCACACGTAGAAATTCATTATATAATGGAAATGGACAGCTAATGACAAATGAGGGAAATTTTGAGGAAGTGGCTGAATTCAAATACCTAGGAGCAATAATCAGAAATAGGAATGAGATGCACAAAGAAATTAAACATAGGCTCTATTCTGGAAATGCGTGCTATTATACATTGCAGAGACTCTTGATGTCCCAACTCCTTTCAAAAAACGTTAAATTGAAAATATATAAAACTATTATTCTACCAGTTATATTATATGGGTGCGAAACATGGACTCTTACTTTAAGGGAGGAAAGGAGAATACAAGTATTTGAGAATAAAGTACTTAGGAACATTTTTTGTACCAAAGAGAGATGAACAGACAGGTGAATGGAGAAGACTACATAACAGTGAACTACATGGTCTTTATAGGAAGCCAGATATAATAAGAACAGTTAAGTCTCGTAGACTGCGATGGGCATGACATGTTGCACGTATGGGGAATGAAAGACTTGCATGGAAGCTTCTTGTAGGAAAGCCAGAGGGAAAACGCCCAGTTGGTAGACCAAGAATGAGGTGAGAGAACAACATTAACTATGATTTGAGGAAAGTAGATTATACAGGGAATGATTGGAAAGCATTAGCTCAGGATAGGGATGTATGGAAAGCTTATGTCCGCGCGGCCATGAACCTATGGGTTCGATAGTGCCAGTGAGTAAGTAAGTAAGTAAGTAAGTAATAAAAATAAGTCATATTTTATACTTCATATTCTTCAAGCATAGGGGGCACGCCGTAGCATAGTGGTTAAGGCACTGTGCTACAAGCCGGAAGTTCGAGGGTTCATGTCCCGGTGGGGTCAGGATTTTTAAACTGACCCAAACCTTCTGGCGGCACTATGGCCCTGGGGTCGACTCAGCCTCTAATGGAAATGAGTACCAGACGCTTGTTCTGGGGTAAAGGCGGCCGTCACGCAGGGCTGACAACCCGGCTGACATCAAGTGCCGATTGTCTAGAAATAGTGGGAGCCTTAACCTCCCACTACCCCAAGGGCCTCCTGAGGCCTGTAGTGGGAATAAAAAAAAAAAAAATTCTTCAAGCATAGAAATTGCAGTTTTCAAGAGGAATCCCTCCCTTCTTCAGCCATAAAAATGAGTTGTATCTCACCTCATACTCTTCCTCTACCCTCTACGCATGAAAGCTGGCAGCGTGTTCATTCACTACAGGTCCGGGGTATGGTGGTCTTCCTAAAGGCCTTCTCTGCTGAGGTGTCCAGTCTCATACTTTCTTCACTAGTCCACTGTTTTCCATTCTATCTATGTGATCGTTCCAATTTAGTCTTCTATAGTTTATCCAGAGGTTTATAGGTTCAATTTCACATTCTTCTCTAATAACAGAGCTGCAAATTTTCTCTCTCAGCGATTTTCCTATGATTTTCCTTAAATCTTTTATTTTGGTTGTTACATTGATTTGTTTTTTTGTTTTTTGAGTTTCTGTTCGGCATTCACAATCATATGTTAGAACTGGTCTTATGACAGATTTGTAAATTCTTACTTTTGTATCTATTCTTAATTTTTTATTTTTCCAAACAGTATTGTTTAAACATCCCGATATTTTGTTTGCATTATTTGCTTGATGGAGGAATTCATCTGTTATTCTGTTGCTGACCTCATACACAAACGAACAAATGTAAATCCATGAATTTTTTAATTTCCGGCGAGCAAAATTTGATCTCAAAGTTCATCAAATCAACATCAGATGACAACTTTGAAGATGAAGATGCAGACCGAAATTCAGCAGTCATAATGATGGCGGAAGATAGTAGGGATTCCTCTTGAAAACTGCAGTATCCATGCTTGAAGAACATGAAGTATGAGATGAGATGCATTTCATTTTCATTAATTGTTTATAAAACCTAGTATTGAATGCACTTATTTACGAACAAATTAGACCATTCAGGCAATAACACAGTGAAAATTAAACATAGAATCGCACAAACAAAACAAGCAATAAATGCTTTAAACACTGTTTGGTGGAGCAAAAATATTACAAAAAATAGAAAATTACAAATAAATCAAACCATAATTCAGAGCATTTTAACATATGGTGCTGAAGTCTGGCAAATTCCTACCAGGGAAATGTAAAGAATTTTAAGTACAGAAATGGATGTTTTAAGAAGATCAGCTGGAAAATCTAGAATGGATAGAATATAAAATAAAGAAATAAGGGAAATTATGAGTGTACAAGAGGAGCCGGACATCATAGACATTATAGAAAAGAAAAATTACAGTGGTATGGCCATGTCAAAAGAATGCCAGAGCAAAGATTGCCTAAAATTGTTGTGGAATGGATCCCAATAGAAAGGAGGAAGAGAGGAAGACTGAAGAAAACTTGGATAGAAGGGGCACAAGCAGCTATGAATATCAGAGGATTGGAGGAAGATCAATGGATGGACAGAGAGGAATGGCATTTGGTTTCCGGAAGATGGTGGCAGCTGCCATGATACCGGATGATGATGATGATGTTTACAAGTTAATTCAGATTGAATAGTTTAAGATAACTAAAACTACATATGTATTTTAAAGCTAAATGTAACCTTAGCTTATACAAAAAAATTAATACTGTCAGTTAATTAGAATCAGAGATATAATTTTTTATTAGAAGTTTTTTTTAGTCCTCTTCACAACTGACACTTCATAATGGATGTTTTGAAATATGGTAATTAAACTTATTCTCAGTATGTTACATCATAAAATATGCCAATTCTTTTAAATGCTTTTACATCTCAAGAGAATATACGTATAATTTGTATATTAATCTAACAGCCTAATGCAAACTATTAGATAAAATACATGAAACTTAATGTGGGCATTGCCTGATATGAAAAACTCCACACCTTAATACAATCAAAGACAAGATAAAAACAAGATAAGAAATTTTTATCACAGAGTATAATATGATGTATGAGAAAGATGAATAAACTTCTATTCATTTTTTGAAGAAACTTTTGTTTTTCACCTGAAAATGGAATTGAATCCAAAACTTCTGACTTTACACACCAGCACTGACCATCATGCATTCACAGGCTTCCCAGTTGAAAATACAAATTTTTCTCTCTCTTATAGAAATACTGTTTCCCTTAGCTTCATTCAAAATGAGTTATAAATTTACATATAATATCATAATAATAGCTTTACAAATATAATAGTAGTATTAATAATCCCATCATTCAGTCTTACTGAATTAGAAGTGACCCAATTTCAATGATATGGGGAAACGGAGTTATATTGTTGTAAGCCCTTGTTTCCCTCAATGAGATTTAGGCGCTCCCTGTACAGGAAATAAATTGAACCATACTAATTTAGTTACACTTGTTTTGGTATATCATTGGAGTGGTCCATGATCAGCATTCTGCCTCATACTGACATCTAGGAAACCAAGGTAGTACTAGGATGGGAAAATTCGGTAAATTGTTGCTTAGAGGCCTTTTTATTCAGGTGTAAGATCTTTTATGAGCCTGAAAATCCTCAGACTCAGGACCCATGGCTTAAAGTCCCTCCCGGAGGACTTACTCCTTGGAATTTTCTATCCTAAAAAGTCCTTTGACCCTGGCCGAGTTTGAACCTGTGACCCTCGGGACCAGAGGCAAGGAGCATAACCACTAGTCCACCATGGAGTTATATAAGAGAGAAAAACTTGTGTGTCAACTAAGAAATCTAGATATCATAATTGTCAGTGTGCTGGTGTGTGAAGCCAGAGGTCTTGTGTTTAATTCTTGGTTCAGGGAAAAATTTTTCACTTCAAAACATGATTTATTGTTCAATATGAGTGTATAAATTTCCATATAACATCAAAAACTTCTCTTCATTTGTGACATCAACTGAGAGTGTATACAGTGGAGGAAATTGGTATAAAGGCACTTGTTAAAAGGGTTAACACAAGTTTATTTACTCTTTCTTTGGTATTTTTCTATATCAACTTAGGAGGTGATTGAGTATAAAACACACACAAATAATGTCAAAATTAATTATCCATTTCCGTCCAAAAAAGTACATGAAAACTGAAACCACTCTCACATACGGGTGGAAATTAGTATAAAGGCAGTTTGTGTATTTCGCAGATTAAACCAAAAAGACTGAGCGCAAAGTTTACAACAAAGTTCTAAAATTTAGTTGAACCTCCATTTTTGTTAATTACTTGGAAGATTGTCTTTGGCATTGACTTGATGAGGGTGTTTATTTCTTCCACTGAGATTGAAGCCCACTCTTCCTGAATAACATTTTTCTGCTCAGTCACTGTCCCAAACTGCCGTCCATTGCGATACACACGCCTTGCCAGGATCCCCCATAAGTTCTCAATCGGGTTTAAATCAGGACTTCTGACTGGCCACGTCAAAAGTGGCATTTCTTTCTTCCTGAACCACTCCTTTGATTTGGCAGACACGTGAATGGAAGCATTATCTGGCTGAAAAATTAGATCTTCGCCAAATTCCTCATACATTCGTATCAATTAGGACTCCAGAAGCTCCTCAGTGTAGGACTCAGAATTCATCTTGGTACGTATCCATGCTATTTTTGATCTTCCTTTAAAGCAGAATGCTGCCCAAATCATAACGCCTCCACCACCGAAGTTTCTACTCATTCTAACTTGCTCTTCAGTACGGAGGTCGTTCCAGTAATACTGAAGGCCATCAGGCCCGTCCAGATTAAACTTCTTCTCATCACTGAACATTACTTTATTCCATTCTGAGGTCCAGGACATGTGTTCTTCAGCAAAAGTCATTCTAACTTTCTTATGTGCATCGTTCAGAGGTGTTTTTTTTTTTTTTTTAATTTTAGGTTCTTGTCTTCTGACAGAATTTGTCTTACTCGTCTGGCTGTTACTGGCAACTTCAAATCAGCCTGGATTTGAGAAGAAAACATACTCTTACCTTTTGCTTTACGTAAAATGAGACGTTTAGTGTGCTCAGACAATTTTCTTGTCCGTCCATATTTCCCGTTTTTTTCATATTGTGAGCCCAGTTTGACAAAATTATCAATGACACATCTTGAAGCCCCAATTTCGTAGGTATTTGTCTATTGGAAAGGCCCATCTCCTTGAAGGCACTAACTCTTGATTTCTCTTCATTTGATAGAGGCTTTCCACGTGGCATTGTACGTACTGCTGACTTGTAACTGATGAATGATGCTCACAGACACGTCGTCTCCATGTAATTGCAGTGTTTTGTTTACATTTATGTCTCTGTAAGAGCCAGAAGTTGACCTGCCTTTATACCGATTTCCACCCCTAGGACAGCGTTTTCTTAGATTTTACATATTATTTACATATATAATAAATACAAAATGAGGAGACCTGTATGAAATTATGTCCAAGATAATTATATGTAATCTATGACACACATACGGTATTTGCATAAATATTTCAGGTTGTTTTACTACTAAAAGTTAGTGGCTTTATACCAATTTCCTCCACTGTAGGATATTAAAGCAGAGTATAGGATATTAAATCCACTCACAGCTTGTAAATTACTAACTAATTGGCGCTATCAAACCCAGAGGTTCATGGCCACATGGACATAAGCTCTCAGTACTTTCCTATCCTGAGCATACATATGTGAATTTATTCATTTTGTTTTGAATATCTTTATTTATCATATAAGAAATATTGCATCCTGGGTAATTGAAACAATTAATCTGTTCAACAATTTTTCCTTCCAAGACAATTTTGACTCTAATTGTATCTTCTCCTCTAAATGCTAAAACATTTGTTTTATTATAATAAAAATTCTATGATGGGAGTTAACATTATGAGGCAATTCACAATTTGTATAAGTGACTACTTATTTTAGGAATTCTCACTAAGAGGTAGGTATATTCATTAAGGTAGAATTCTACCTTAATTATATAAGTGAGTTGAAAATAAATATTTGTCTTGAATTAAGTTATGTAGATAGGAAATAACACTATGAGGTTCTTTAATATTGTTTATTTTTTATCATTTCACTCACCTCATACTTCATAATTTATAGCAGACCCAGGGTTTCTTCACGTAATTCGTGACATTGTCAATGCTGCGTCATGTTCACAACTGACGTCCAACGGCCTTCTATCCTGCAGACTGACCGCGCCATCTGGTGGCCGACCGAAGAATTTCCAAATCAGGCCTCTTTCTTTATAACCGGGTATTTCAAAATTCATAGTTGTATTTTCATTCTTGCATATGTAAATTTTTTCCCAAATTGTGAGTTCCTTCGGTTTTTCCAATTGTTTAAGTAATTTTGTTTTGGTTTCTATTCTATGTTTTTCTGACCAGGCATGTGCAGCTATTGCAGATTTTTCGGTTTCTCCATTTTTAACATTTCTGAGGTGTTCTTTTAATCTTGTATTTAGATTCCTTTTTGTTTTTCCTATGTATATCTTTTCACAATCTTTACAATTAATTTGATAAATTCCCGATTTTTTGCAGTCTTCAATTTTTTCATTTTTGTTGGTTTTTATTAAATTACCTAAGCTGTAATCATTTTTCGGTGCTAATTTAATGTTGAATTTGTTGAAAATTTTTTGAAACTTGTCAAATACGAAAGGATGGTATGTGAACTTCTTGAATTTTTTGCCTATATTTTTATCTGTCTGAAGAGTACTTTCATTGATGACTTTTTGTTCTTTGAATTTATTTATTTTCTTGTGTATCATTTTCTTGTGAAAACCATTATCCTTAGCAATTTGTATGATGTGTTCTTTCTCTTTATTGTAATTTTCTTTGCTCATGGGGACATTCACAAGTCTGTGTGTTAAACTATTAAATACTGCCTGTTTGTGTGAAAAATGGTTAAATCCAGTAGCTTTTATATAATTGTCGATGTGAGTTTCTTTTCTGTAGATTCCAAATTCTATTTTCTTTTTTTCTTCTTTCCTAATCAATTTAAGGTCTAAAAATGGTATTTCATGATTATTTTCTATTTCCATTGTAAATTTGATTGTTTTATTTGAATATTTAACAGTTTAATGGCATCTTCTAATTGTTTCTCTTTTACTATTGCTATGATATCATCTACGTATCTTCTCCAAAATTTAAACATCAAAGGATGTGCTTTAGTTACATGACATTCAAAATTCCCCATAAACATGTCTGCTAAGAATGGTGATAATGGATTTCCCATTGCGAGTCCTGATTTTTGTCTAAAGTATTTTCCTCTAAAGGTGAAGAACATTTGATTTAAGCATAATTTTGTTAGTTTTATGTATTCTTTAACGCTATCATCATCTAATTTGTTTTCTTTCAACCATTTTTCTAAAATTTTCAAAGTTGTGTCAGTAGAAAATTCTTACCAATTAGTTGAGAAATTAGAAAATGTAGAAATAGAACCTTCAGAAAGATTGGTCTCATTTGATGTTACTTCATTATTCACAAACATACCGACTGACACAACTTTGAAAATTTTAGAAAAATGGTTGAAAGAAAACAAATTAGATGATGATAGCGTTAAAGAATACATAAAACTAACAAAATTATGCTTAAATCAAATGTTCTTCACCTTTAGAGGAAAATACTTTAGACAAAAATCAGGACTCGCAATGGGAAATCCATTATCACCATTCTTAGCAGACATGTTTATGGGGAATTTTGAATGTCATGTAACTAAAGCACATCCTTTGATGTTTAAATTTTGGAGAAGATACGTAGATGATATCATAGCAATAGTAAAAGAGAAACAATTAGAAGATGCCATTAAACTGTTAAATATTCAAAATAAAACAATCAAATTTACAATGGAAATAGAAAATAATCATGAAATACCATTTTTAGACCTTAAATTGATTAGGAAAGAAGAAAAAAAGAAAATAGAATTTGGAATCTACAGAAAAGAAACTCACATCGACAATTATATAAAAGCTACTGGATTTAACCATTTTTCACACAAACAGGCAGTATTTAATAGTTTAACACACAGACTTGTGAATGTCCCCATGAGCAAAGAAAATTACAATAAAGAGAAAGAACACATCATACAAATTGCTAAGGATAATGGTTTTCACAAGAAAATGATACACAAGAAAATAAATAAATTCAAAGAACAAAAAGTCATCAATGAAAGTACTCTTCAGACAGATAAAAATATAGGCAAAAAATTCAAGAAGTTCACATACCATCCTTTCGTATTTGACAAGTTTCAAAAAATTTTCAACAAATTCAACATTAAATTAGCACCGAAAAATGATTACAGCTTAGGTAATTTAATAAAAACCAACAAAAATGAAAAAATTGAAGACTGCAAAAAATCGGGAATTTATCAAATTAATTGTAAAGATTGTGAAAAGATATACATAGGAAAAACAAAAAGGAATCTAAATACAAGATTAAAAGAACACCTCAGAAATGTTAAAAATGGAGAAACCGAAAAATCTGCAATAGCTGCACATGCCTGGTCAGAAAAACATAGAATAGAAACCAAAACAAAATTACTTAAACAATTGGAAAAACCGAAGGAACTCACAATTTGGGAAAAAATTTACATATGCAAGAATGAAAATACAACTATGAATTTTGAAATACCCGGTTATAAAGAAAGAGGCCTGATTTGGAAATTCTTCGGTCGGCCACCAGATGGCGCGGAGGTCAGTCTGCAGGATAGAAGGCCGTTGGACGTCAGTTGTGAACATGACGCAGCATTGACAATGTCACGAATTACATGAAGAAACCCTGGGTCTGCTATAAATTATGAAGTATGAGGTGAGTGAAATGATAAAAAATAAACAATATTTGTCTTGAAGTTTGGCTAAGGATAGAAGCAAGAGCTTCAGAAACCGGTCCTGTGAGAATCATGGAGTTTTATGAGGTGAGATGTAAAAAATGTCAAACAAGGAGACATTTGGCTTAATCATTGATTATATATTTAAGAAAATGGAATTAAGGGGAAATATTACAACAAAACTTAAACAGTGTATAGCTTATGCAGATGACATACTGATTACAGCAAGAACCAGACAAGTGTTATGTAAAACCTTCACAAAATTGAAAGAGGAATCTAAAAAATTTGGTCTAATAATAAATCAAGAAAAAATGTAGTAATCACAATAGAAAATCTGAAAATTTACAAATTGATGATATACAAATTAACACAGTAGAATCATTCAAATACTTAGGTACCAAAGTAAATGGACATAATACATTAGAAGTGGAAATTAAAGAAAGATTGGTAAATGGGAATAAAGCTTATTTTGCAAATAGAACCTTATTTAAAAGCAAATTAATATCAAAAACTTCAAAAATAAGGTTATACAAAACACTCATTAAACCAGTAGTTACATATGCTTGTGAAACTTGGGTCCTAAAAGAAACAATAAAACATAACTTAATAAAACAGAAATTACTCATTTTTTAAAGAAAAATTTTGAGAAGAATATTTGGACCAAATAGAGGAACTGATAACTGTTAGAGAATCAAAACAAATAACGAACTAAACAAATTAATCAAAAATCAGAACATAATAAACCATATAAGATCTCTCAGAATTGGTTGGCTTGGACATTTGATAAGAATGGATGATCAGAGACTGGTCAAAAAACTCTACAAATGGAAACCTATAGGAGGCAGAGCTGTAGGAAGACCGAAGATCAGATGGGAGGATGACACAATGAATGATCTAAGGAAAATGAAAGTGACTAGTTTGAATATGGCAAGAGGCAGATTGTCATGGAGGAGGATTGTTGAGAAGGCCAAAACTTTCACTTTTGAAGTTGTCGTGCCTTAAGATGATGAGATGTAAAATGTATTTTCGACTCACTTATATAAATAAAAAAAATGTTTATTAACTGAAATAATCAAGATATAATGTTTTTATATTACTTAATTGGTAAAAAGAACACATTAAGAAGAATCTCAAGAAAAGAGGAGTTAAATGGATGGAAATGATGGAAGAAGAGATATGGAATGACCAAGGTAAATGAGGATTCTGTCCAAAACTCAATCCCTCCAGGACAGATGAAAAAGGTAAAATAAACAGACATAACTGTAAATTATAGACGGCATGTCAAATCTGAAGCTGTATGAACAAAATAAAATCTAAATCTATAGTAAATTGATATTAGAAAATTATGGGAGAGTTATGAAAGTGAAATGTCATATTTATTTTTGCAGCAAAGAAGAAAAAAATTAATTAATTCCTAATTTTTAATGTTATAAAAAATTGTGTGTTTCAGATTCGATGGCGTCCAGTTCTATGTGGTTTAGGTATCCAGTTTGTAATGGGATTGCTAACTATACGCTGGACTGTTGGTCGTAACATTTTCCAGTGTATAGGCGATAAAGCTACAATCTTCCTTGGATATGCAGATGAAGGATCAACATTTGTTTATGGAGAAGCTCTCATTAAAAGTAATACATTTGCCTTCCAGGTACAAACAATTCACAAAGTAAACTACAAGTTAAGGGTAGTCAGCTGTGAAGAAGGAACTTTTAAAAATCAGACCAGCTTCATGCTCTTGTGATCAAAGCTTCATGAGTTCCAAAGTTCAATTCCTACTCAAAGCATAGAAACTTTTCCTTAAAGGGCTGTGTTCACCCATGGTCTAGAAATAAAGTTAAGTTTAGGTTTAAAGACTCTCCTGGTACTTTATTATCATTTATCACACATCATAGATTGGTGTGACATAATTCCCCCTTCCATGTGCCCCAACCTCATAAGTAGGTTACAATTCTGTCAATTCCAGCAGAATACCAGAAATGCCAGACAACTTGATGGAATTGGACAAAAAGTTTAATCATTATTTAGAACCATCACTGATTAATTAACACAAAAATACTTTAATAATGTCGGGTAATTAAAATCAGATATAATTTTTTTATTACAAGTTACTTTTTACCTCTCTTCGTAACTAAACCCTTAAAAGTGAACACTGTTTCAGTAATATTTCATGAGAATAATCACTTAAAAGTCCCGCGCCGTAGCCGAGTGATTAAGGCAAGATGCCTTGGCGCAGAGTTACGGGACTTGTGCTGGTTCGAGTCCCCAAAGGGGAAGAAATTTTCTCATGGAACTTCGGGCAGATATGGGACCGGTGCCCACCCAGCATTGTGAGGCATTTGGGTAGCTACAATAAGTAGCAGCTCCAGGTTAAGAAGACCAGCTATAACGGCTGGGGGACCCGACATGCTGACCACATGTCAACCCCTACACTGGCTAGATGATCATTTACCTCTCTGATTAACACATGTGGATGTGAGGCCAGCAGCCAGCTGGTAGGCCAAGGGCCTTCTAGGCCTGTCGCGCTTGGAGTTTAATCACTTATAATTTCTGATAATACTAAAATACAGCATGATGTTTAGGGCTAAGGATGGAACTGGTTTCCTTAAGGCCTATATGAAAAAAAAAAGTGTCATGCAGAAACTGCATAAACTAAGTGAATTCCTTAGCAAGTCAAATTTATGGTACTATTATGCCAGTTTACGGAATATATCTTTATTTTGTTAATTAAATCATATGTATACCGTTTCATTATGAGAAAACAAAAATGGCAGTTGCTAGAACAATTTTTAAATTCCTAATGGTTGGCTTTCACTGATTTTTGTAGGACATAATTCCCACTTTATTTCAATGGCATATCCAGAGTTTCGTTATAGAAAATCAAACATTGTGCCCATTAGAATGATTTTAAATTTTTTTATTAGGTTAACCCTCAGTCCTAATGGTCTGATTTTGTTGGCTAATGAACTTGACATTACTTTTCTTAATTGATTGCTATACACCAAGTTTGGTTCCCCAAAACAAAAATTGCAGATGCCAGAACGTTAACAGTTATTTATGTGTCCTGCGCCCTAGCTGAGCAGTTTAAGGCAACACACTGGTTCAAGTCTCCGTGGGAAAGAAATTTTCTCATGGCATTTTGCTCAGTATGAGACCGGTGCCCACCCAGTATGTGAGGAATTTGGGTAGCTACAATAAGTAGCATCTCCAGGTTGAGAAAACCAGCTGTAACAGCTGTGGACCCAATATGCTGACCGTATGACACCCTTATTCTGACTGAATGATCCTCCACCTCTGTGATTAATACATATGGATGTGAGGCCAGCAGCTGAATTTGAATCATGGAGTCAGTTTTCATTATATATTACAATTTAATAGATATCAAGAACTTCAATATTAAAAATTCATTATCATCACATACCATGCTGGAGCAAGTTCTCCAGGAGAGACTTTAAATTGTGGGTTCCCAGTCTGAAGATTTTTAGGATCATAAAAGAACTCAAGCCTAAATTAGTGTCTCTGAGTAAAATTAATCAGTCCTTTTCGATCCAAGTAATATCTCGTTTATTAAATTAATATTAAGAAGCTTAAGCTGTTACTACGATTGAAATAAGTATATTAAAGTACACAACTAAATTATGGTAATCAAATGGTAAAGAGAAAAATTTATACCTGAACCGGGAATCGAACCCCGAACCTTCAGCTTTCCGTGCTGATGCCCTTAACCATTGAGCTAATTCAGGCTTCCTTCCCATCCAAGCATAAATCCTTCCTTTACCTTATTCTCTTGGTCCCACATTCAAATGCAATGAATCATCATTCACAAATACACAATGAATGGCTTCTACATTAAGAAGACATGAAGGGACTCCACATAGCTATAGCATTATTTATTAAATTAATATTAAGAAGCTAAAGCTCGTTTGCCTACTAGGTATCTCTTTAAGGCAATGAGCTAACATTTATTAATGTTGGGAATTTTACATTGTAAATTTTCAATTAATAAAGATCAATATTGAGTCATGAATATTCTTACTCATATATCTATGTCCTTCAACACAGAACCACAGTTTCGGGGGCCATAGCACACCTCATCAGCTGTTGTCATGACTGTCAATTCTTCATCATGCTGGTCATCTTCTAAACTGCCATCTAGTTTTGATTTGATGAACTTTGTAATCAGATTTTGTTCATCCAGAAACTCAAAATTCATGAATCTAACATGGTTTTATTTTATATTTGAAGAGAAATATTTTCACCTAGACCAAGACTCGAACCCGGGACCTTTGGCTTTCCTGGCCAAATGCTCTACCAACTATGCTACTGAGGCAAGTTGCAATCTAGATGCAAATTTTTCTCTTTATACGTTGTAATTCTCTCGCGCCAAATGCTTTGAAACCATTGCTTCTATCATTGCATATGGCGGCATATGGTTTTATATATCATTGCATATAGTTTTATTTTAATGTATATATTTTCCCAAATTGTTAATTCTAAAGGCTTAGATAGATGTTTCAAAAGTTTCTCTAACAAACTATGTGCTGCAATTGTCAATTTTTCAATTTCACCATTTTTTATATTTCTAAAGTGTTCTTTCGTTGAAACAACTATCTAAGCCTTTAGAATTAACAATTTGGGAAAAGACATACATTAAAAAACCATATTAGATCCATGAATTTTGAATTTCTGGATGAACAAAATCTGATTGCAAAGTTCATCAAATCAGCACTAGATGGCAGGTTAGAAGATGAAAGGCATGATGAAGAATCGACAGTCGTGACAGCAGCTGATGAGGGGAGCGATGGCTCCCTATACTGTGGTTCTGTGTTGAAGAACATAGATATATGATGTAGGAATATTCATGACTCGATATTGATTTTTATTAATGAGCTAACAACTTGTCATTCATTGACATCTGTAGCGAAGTAAATGTAACTAAATTAACTAGGTTGAATAATTCCATCAAGAGAGTACATTTCCCACAAATGGAAATGTACAAGTAAATAAACATACATTATTTTTTAATAATTCCTTCTTCTTCTTCTTCTTCTTCTTAAACTTAATTTGTAGGATTTTCATCCTGTTTATTTCCAAAATCACTCCTCGGAGGAAGATGTATTGGATGTGCATTCACTGTCTATCCATCTCTTGGCTGGTCTTCCACTTGTTCTTCTCCCGTCCATTGGTCTATCTTCTTTAGCTCTTTTTGCTTGGAGGAAGATGTATTGATGTGCATTCACTGTCTATCCATCTCTTGGCTGGTCTTCCACTTGTTCTTCTCCCGTCCACTGGTCTATCTTCTTTAGCTCTTTTTGCTTGGAGGAAGATGTATTGGATGTGCATTCACTGTCTATCCATCTCTTGGCTGGTCTTCCACTTGTTCTTCTCCCGTCCATTGGTCTATCTTCTTTAGCTCTTTTTGCTCAGAGGAAGACGTATTGGATGTGCATTCACTGTCTATCCATCTCTTGGCTGGTCTTCCACTTGTTCTTCTCCCGTCCATTGGTCTATCTTCTTTAGCTCTTTTTGCAAGCCGGTTTTCTTCCATTATTTCTATATGACCCTTCCAATATGTTCATCTATCTATAATAAATTTCGTTATGTCTTGAATATGACATTTGTCCCTAATTTCTGTGTTGTGTATTTTATCAAATAATATTTTCCCCTGAATAGTTCTTAAGATTTTCATTTTGCATGTGCTTATTATAATAATTCCTGAATTGCTAAATTCTTGTTTTTCAGGCACTGTCAGTGATATTCTTTATGAGTTTTATGGTACAAATTCTGTACTATTATGGTGCCATGCAATTTATAATAGTTAAATTAGGCTGGTTTCTTCAAACAATAATGGGTACAACTGTGTGTGAGTCAATTAACGCATCAGCCAGCGTCTTCCTTGGCATGGTGAGTAATACTATATCTATTATTTATGTTTTAAATAAATTTTCCCTGAGAAAAATAAAGAAATTCACACATAAAATATAAATTCTGGATTTTTAGAATCATCTGTTAGAAGTAATTCTGACTATTTTTTTAAGAGAAATTTCTTTGCCTGAACCAGGAATTGAACCCAGGATCTTAGTTTTATGCATCAAGACACTGATCATTGTGCTACTCAGACTTCCTTGTTCAAACACAAATTTTTCTCTCTCTTATATAACTCCATTTTCCTGTGCAAACCTTCATTTACAATGCAATTGGATTGCTTCTAATTCAATCTTCATATTAGTCATAATCTTCTGTCCTGATTTCTATATAACCATATTTTTTTGTTTCCTTAGTATTAATTAAAAAAATAACTTTGAATAATTCTTACTGTCCTACATATGGGATAAATAATAGTTTTAAAAAACTAAAACAACACGCTTTATTAGAAAACCGAACTAAAAAATGAAAAAGTAATTTTAATTTCCAACATGCTTGGGATAAAATTAAAGTGGTCAACAAAAAAATCATTTCCAACACATATAGAATAAAATTAGGGTTATAAACAAAAATAAAATCATTTTACATCAAAAGCATGGGGTGTTGTGTATATCAATTAATATATTTGATAATAAACAGATATTGGTAAAAGTAAAGTCTCTAAGAAGAAAGTGTAAAAATCACAAGAAGCACCCCACGCTTTTGATGGTAAAATTATTTTCTTTTTGTTGATAACTCTACTTTTATTCTATATGTGTTGAAGATGATTTTTTTGTTGACCACTTTAATTGTATCCCAAGCGTGTTGGAAATTAAAATTGTTTTAAATATTTTTTAGTTCGGTTTTCTAATAAAGCGTGTTGGTTTAGTTTTTTAAAACTATTACTTATTTTTTATTTTTTAGTTTTAATGTTTTACAGAATAAGATAAAAATGTAAATATCTTTAAATTCGATACTATTGTAATATGAGTTAAAAGTAATACTCTTCTAAAAAAGTATTCTCCCATCCGGATTTGTACCAGCGACCTATGCATTATTGAAATTATATACCACTAGAGTTCACCGCTCTACCAACTGAGCTCTTACAACGATTGACTAAAAAGTCGACAAGTCCGCAATCTATTATACCAGATTTTATTTTTTTTTATTTTCTGATGATTCTGGCCAGGATTTTAAAAACAAAATATGAAATTATTGTATTGTCACGGGTCCTTTACAAGTATACAAAGTTTCAAGTCGATCCAATGTTTCTAAGTGGGTGAAAATCGTGTTCAAAGATTCCGTTACATAGATACAAAGACACTTTTTTTTTATTTCCTGATGATTTTGGCCAGGATTTTAGAAAATAAATATGAAATTATTGTATTGTCACGGGTCCTTTACAAGTATACAAGGTTTCAAGTCGATCCAATGTTTCTAAGTGAGTGAAACTCATGTTCAGAGATTCCGTTAACATAGAAAACTAAATATATGGTCACACGTAGAAATTCAGTATATAATGGAAATGGACAGCTAATGACAAATGAGGGAAATTTTGAGGAAGTGGCTGAATTCAAATACCTAGGGACAATAATCACAAATAGGAATGAGATGCACAAAGAAATTAAACATAGGCTCAATTCTGGAAATGCATGCTATTATGCATTGCAGAGACTTTTGATGTCCCAACTCCTTTCAAAAAACGTTAAGCTGAAAATATATAAAACTATTATTCTACCAGTTATATTATATGGGTGCGAAACATGGACTCTTACTTTAAGGGAGGAAAGGAGATTACGAGTTTTTGAGAATAAAGTTCTTAGGAAAATATTTGGACCAAAGAGAGATGAACAGACAGGTGAATGGAGAAGACTACTTAACAATGAACTACATGGTCTTTATAGGAAGCCAGATATAATAAGAACAGTTAAGTCTCGTAGACTGCGATGGGCAGGACATGTTGCGCGTATGGGGAATGAAAGACGTGCATGGAAACTTCTTGTAGGAAAGCCAGAAGGAAAACGCCCAGTTTGTAGACCAAGAATGAGGTGGGAGAACAACATTAACTATGATTTGAGGGAAGTAGATTATACAGGGAATGATTGGAAAGCATTAGCTCAGGATAGGGATGTATGGAGAGCTTATGTCCGCACGGCCATGAACCTAAGGGTTTGATAGTGCCAGTGAGTAAGTAAGTAAGATACAAAGACACTTTTTTTTATTTTCTGATGATTCTGACCTGGATTTAAAAAAAATGAAACTATTGTATTGTCACGGATCCTTTACAAGTATACAAAGTTTCAAGTCGATCCAATGATTTTAAGTGGGTGGAAAATCACGTTGAAAGATTCTATCACATGGATAGATGGTTACATGTCAAGCTAATATAAAGTGTGTAATAATATGATGATATGGTTCTGTACTGTAGCTGATTTAAGGCAGCTTCCCTTCGAGCAGCACTATGAAGCTTGCACTGGTTCGAGTCCTGTTGGGGGAAGACATTTTCTAATAACATTTCAGCCAATATGGGATCAGTGCCCACTCGGCAATATGAGGAATTTAGATAGCTACAATAAGTAGTGGCTTCAGGTTTATAAAATCGGTCATAACGGCTGGGGGGACCTAAAATGCTGACCACATGTCACCCAATAGTGGGTCAGTGATCATTAACTTTTATGATTAACATAAGGTGGATATAAGGCCAACTGCTGGATGGTAAGCCAAGATCCATCGTGCCATGGGAAAAAAGGAAGATTCTCGGTTAAAGTAGCTTTTCTGAACTTTACTGTACAAAAGGGGACAATTTAATTTAAATTTCTCATAATACAACTTAAAAAAATGGCCAAATAATGTAATTTCCATTATGTATTTTCTGTTTAGTCAGAATCACCACTTCTTGTGAAACCGTACCTGAAAGATCTCACCAAGTCAGAGATGCATGCTATCATGACTGGAGGTTTTGCAACTGTTGCTGGTAAGATAAATTATTGTCTGTGACACAGAACTATGTAAACTAAGCAAACTACTCAGAAAGTCAAATGTATGACTAATTTTCTAGTTTATAACTCTTAAACTGACAAAACTCAATTTCTTATACCAGCTTACTTAAATGTGTCAGACTGCAGTGAAAACAAATCATACATAACTATAAGTTATTATTGAATACTGTTGCATAATTTCACACAAATTTAAATAGCATCTACTGATTCATTTTTCCTTTCCTTGATTAAAAATATTAAATAAATTGAACCATTGTACATTCATTGTATGTCTATTATAATAGAGCAATTCCATATGTGACTGACTGACATTTACAATACACTTTTGCTGCAAAATGCTTGCATAAATATTACAATTGGTTGAAATTAGAGGTGTTATATACGTGATATGATACAGGAAAAGTGTCTGATTAAGACTGTACTTAAATTTACAACTTCTGAAGAAAAACGATGTTATTTATTATCTATCAAAGTATGTGTGACTGACTGACATAAATGTCAACTCATAATGCAGCTTAACGTGTTCATCTACATCATTCTCTGAAATGTGACTCTTGATTAAATTTTCCAAAATACCGTTTGGAGGGCACATTTCAAGTTACATTTTTAATGAAAAAATAAACCTAAATCACAATTAATACCGAAGTTATGACCTAATATGTGATGTGTGACTGACTGACATTATTTTGTGACTGACTGACATATCTGAATTTTATTTAGAATTACAAAATGCAAATATTACACAAATGTAACAAAATACTATGAAACTAGATAAACTGCTTCAATAACAGACATTAATAAAGAGCTGCAAATACTTTATCAATTCTACGAAAATTGTTAAATTTAATTTTGCTGTAAAATACATATTATTTTAAATCAATAATGAAATTAAATTAACTCGCTTACCATGTACCATTTAAATTTATAAAAATAACGGAACTATTAAATACTTAATAACAAAGTGCCTTCTGTATTGTTAAATAAACCTACTAAAATTGTATGCATGTGTGTGTCTATATATATATATATATATATATATATATATATATATATATATAGTAACTGATTACAATATAGTCCGGCGCCATAGCCGAGTGGTTAAGGCAAGAAGCCTTGGCGCAGAGCGATGGGACTTGAGCTGGTTCGAGTCCCCCATGGAGGAAGACATTCTCTCATGGAATTTCGGTCAGTATTGGACAGGTGCCCACCCAGCATCGTGAGGCATTTGGGTAGCTACAATAAGTAACGACTCCAGGTTGATAAGACCAACTATGACGGCTGGGTGACCCGACATGCTGACTACATGTCACCCCTACACTGGCTTATGATCGTCTACATCTGTAATTAACACGTGTAGACGTGAGGCCAGCAGCCAGTTAGTCAACCAAGAGCCTTCTAAGCCAGTCGCGCTTGGTGTGGAGTTTATTACAGTTTACCTGATGTAAGATGTAACATTTTTGATTTCTAGATTGAACCACTGAAATAAAAATATTAAACCCCCCAGAATGTATACACATTCTTAATAAGTTAGTTATTTATCAGAGTGCATGTGCTTTCAAAACAAATTATCGTAAATTGCATTAGTAAACTGTAGTTATTAAACAATATTGCTGACGTATTGAATTCTACTTTTAAACAACAATAAAAACATAACTCTAATTAGCCCGAATTCTGATGACTCGCATCATAACATAGATGTATGAGATCGCATTTCTCTCCCTAGTCTTCGCCGCTAACTTGACCAGACTTGACCAATTAATAAAAATAATGTTTCCTGTCAGGCATAAAGTCCCACGCTGTTGCGCTGATTGTTTGACAGTTGTGCATACTCTATAACATACGGGTCCAACGCTTTCACGTTGTATACGCAATGAGTCTATGATAGATGCAAGATATTCAAATTGTTTTTCTAAAAAAATTCTTTCCTTCTTCTATATAATTTTGTGACTCCAGTTATTTGGTTGGTTTTACAGCTCACATTACATAATTCTGCACCATTTTGTACAGTACCTTCTTTCCCGATTTTTCATACATCTGTGTCATCCGTTTTACTTGGCCGCCAATCGCATTTATAGCCCCCTTTCCATTGTACGATTCAAAGAAGTTCCATTTTATGTCAAAATCCAAATATGCAAGTGAGCAGTGTTACATTGCTAAATGCATAGGCCTATTCTATTATCTACTGCTCCAACTGAACATATTTATCAGCTCAAGTTTTGAAGAAATCACTATAGTTCAGAAAAACACTTTTCTATAGCAAACATCTGTAGCACACTTGTTATGTGTCACATAACCTGACACTAGAACAAAGTATTTCTTCTGAACTTCTCGTCACCTTCCATATAAACTAGGCAACAGCAGTTAATATTAAGATAGGCCCTTTGCTAATTTTTCCAATCAACTGCCTGGATCTAATTTTGTTCTTTGTAGGTATAATTTTCTGAAAAATCAACAAGTATGGCTGCTTCGTTTACTGCAACTTTTTCCTGAATATATTTAAATGCTTCCGCTAACTGTATTTTAGCTCAAATTGACATAGAAAAAGTGTCAGTAATTATTTTATGGAACAGCTATGCCCAACAGTCTACCATATTTCCTAAACCATGCTTATGTTAATCCTCAGCGGAGTGCAGCAAGCAACTGACTGCACCATGCATATTAGCATATATACGATAGGACAAATGTCAGTCAGTCAGTCACGGGACACTAGCGGAAAAAGTAATGGCTTTACAAGAAAATGTCTTCAATACGTTTTTGTTAGTTGTGTACCGATAACGTAGAATCCAAGAGGAAATTTTATTCCATCAATTATTAAGTTGTGTACAGTAATTTTTATACGTTTTCTGTGACTGACTGACCATGGCTTGTAGTTAACAATTATAGGACACATTTAAGGTATATAGAACATTAGACGGCAATTAATATTATTACATTTACGACTAGTGAGGACCAAAGTATGGTTTAACAAAAGAGTTTGTAAAATAAAACGAATTAATACGACCAAATCATTAAACAACAATTTGGTAAAATTTTGCGTGTTTTTACAAGTTTGGAATATGACAAGTTACACCACTAATATTAGATTAAAATAATAAACTTATGGAACATTATCTTATAGAATCAGAAAATTTGATCCTTAAAGATATATATTATGCCAAAAAATATATTCCTGCATCAATTTCAAAATTTTCATCTCGGTATGACATTTTCATGGAATCGCTCAATATTAATTTTTAACTTAAAAAAATATTAGTTATATCTCTGGAATTATAGCACCTAAAAACATGCGACTTTCGCTGTTATGTTTCTTGAAAAGAAATCTCTGACCTCAATATTACATAACCCTTCTGAACACAAGGAAAGAAATGTACAGTGGCATGTTGCAAGGTCTCAACTAGGCACTGCTGTGGGATGGCAAATCCAAGCAAGCCAATTGTCTCACCTTATCTGCCATGAAATAATCTACTTACTTTAATTTAAGAAGACAGGTCTGCTATTCTCTAATGAAAATATTTAATTTCAGGATCTGTTTTGGCTGCATATATTAGTTTTGGAGTATCAGCTGCTCACCTTATAACAGCATCTGTGATGTCAGCTCCTGCTGCCCTCTGTTATGCAAAACTGTTCTATCCTGAAACAGAAGAAAGCAGAAATAGAAGTGATAACATTGTTATAGAGAAAACGTAAGTTAATATTCCTGCTATTTAATTGAAACATTTTGTCTGTTCATTCTTACCTCTTAGAGTTGTTTTTATCAAACATATGTTTCAGAGCTTCTTAGTCCCATCGTCAGTGATTACAGTAATCGCTGATGATGGGACTAAGAAGCTCTGAAATGTATGTTTGATAAAAACAACTCTAAGAGGTAAGAATGAACAGACAAAATGTTTTAATTATTAAACAAACCTCTTAATGTTACTTCCTATTGTATTTTAAAATAAATTCCTGCTATTTTTATTAAATTTTTACTTTTAAATGTTATAGATTATTTATAAATATTGATTCATTTCTGAAAGACTATCATAGTGATTTAACCAAAGACATGATTCAATTGAAATCTTAATTAGTTGAGGGCAACTGAAATATCAGATACATATTTTAATATTTTGACCTTTCACCTGGAACATGTTTTCAAAGATATTTCCTTAATTTTCAAACAGTTGGTTTTTGGCTAAAAATGAAGGAAATATCCTTTGAAACATATCCAGGTCAGAGAGTCAAATATCAGATGAGGCGTTTAATAATTATTAAATTTCTTTGATAAAATGCTTCATTGTGTTATTTCCTATCAATTTTGAAAATAAAGATATTTTGTATCTATAATTTTTTTCTTTTTATAGTGATGATAGCAGTGCGTTGGATGCTGCCACCAAAGGAGCATTAGCTGGTATTCATTTAGTGCTGGGAATTATTGCTAATATAATAGCATTTATAGCATTTATTGCATTTCTAAATGGACTTCTTTCTTGGCTTGGAATGCTTGTTGGAGTAGAAGGATTTACATTTGAGGTGAGAAACTATTTCAAATGACAAAATGAACTTTTTTTGAGAGAATCTGAACACTCATAGAATTAATCAAACTATTGAAAGTGATTGCCAGAATCTATAACATGTAACTCCATTATAATGACAGCTTATGTCCATACTGTCATAAACCTCAGGGTTTGATAGTGCCAACAAATTAGTTAATATTGTAAATGCAACAGGGCCTAAGTGCAGATATCATAAAAAAAATGGCAAAACAGATGGAAGCAGAGGCGATATATACTTATGTTTTATACCGGACGGTAGAGGAAAAATAATCAACGTTGGAAACTCTAATAAAAACCATAATCAGAGTTAGGAAAAGGGCTTTAAGAGATAAAAAGATGGGAAAAAATTAATGAAATATTAAAAGATCTGGAAGGTGCAATGTCACAACCCACAGCTCAGGTCTTGGGAAAAACATATTTTTCAAGCTATTAGGACAGAATTACGAAAATACCAGAAATATAGCACCTTTTGAATAACACATTATATAAGGAGACAAACAACTTATATAATCTACGCCTGACAAAACCAAATTATTACCCCATATTAAGAAATAATGGCTATGACCGCCACGGGCTCGCGCTGGAAGGGGAAAAATATCGGAATAAATAACCGCGATTTTGAGTCCAAAGATTAGATTGAGGGCAGCTTTTGGAACGATCTTGGACGGACATGATTTCGAACCTCGGGTTGTGTGAGTATATTTGCGAGTTATAATTATTAAGTTCCACGTTGGACAAATTTAACTTCAAAATATTGGAAAATTAAATTATTAACTTTAAAATTACTTGAATAAATTAAGATTTAGCAAAATATAATTTAAACTCACTTTGAGTTAACTTGAATATATCAATACATTGAACCATATATAACTAGAATAAATTAAGATTTTATTGAGGTTGTAGTTGGAAAGCTTTGAGTTGAATCTAGGGTTTTATCTGGAGTCGAAGGAAGGACTCCAACCTTTACGACGACATACGTCGTGATTCTGAATTCTCTCATCATTATTTAAAGTATCTAGCGTCATAAAGTAAATACTATTACTTGTATAAAAAGTTATAATTACGTGTATTTTTTTTATGTATAAATTATTTCAGCAAATGTTCTAATATATATATGTTATAATAAAGTGTTAACGTTGGACTATGTGTGGAGTTTATAACGGAACAAACTTTCCTTCCATAAATAGAAGTAGACCTTGAAAGATCCCTAGCCTTGATAACAGCTGACGTCTTCTACAGCCAGACTGGGGACAACCGATAAACGATTCTCCAACACCATTGCCCTATTACTCTAACCGTGTAAAATACGATTTACATAAAAAACCCTTGCCTTTGAGCTAACCTCGCTACCGTATTACTGATCCTATAAAGGTTGTAATAGTTAATAATAATAATAATAATAATAATAATAATAATGCTATACTCCATAGCACGACAGGCCTAGGAGGCTCTTGGCCTACCAGTTGGCTGCTGGCCTCACATCCACATGTGTTAATTACAAAGGTAGACGATCATTCAGCCAGTGTAGGGGTGACATGTGGTCAGCATGTTGGGTCCCTTAGCCATTATAACTGGTTTTCTCAATCTGGAGTCACTACTTATTGTAGCTACCCAAATGCCTCATGATGCTGGATGGGCATCATACTGGCAGAAACTCCATGAGAAAATTTATTTTCCCATGGAGACCCAAACCAGTCCTGTAACTCTGCACCAAGGCATCTTGCCTTTACCACTCGGCTACAGCGCAGGACAATAATAATAATAATAATAATAATAATAATAGTTACAATATTAATAATAATACTTACTTACTCTTACTCACTGGCACTATTGAACCCGTAGGTTCATGGTCGCACGGACATAAGCTAATGCTTTCAAATCATTCCCTGTATAATGTGCTTCCCTCAAATCATAGTTAATGTTGTTCTCCCACCTCATTCTTGGTCTACCAACTGGGTGTTTTCCCTCTGGCTTTCCTACAAGTAGCTTCCATGCACGTCTTTCATTCCCCATACGCGTAACATGTCCTGCCCATCGCAGTCTACGAGACTTAACTGTTCTTATTATATCTGGCTTCCTATAATGACCATGTAGTTCATTGTTATGTACTCTTCTCCATTCACCTGTCTGTTCATCTCTCTTTGGCCCAAAAATTTTCCTAAGAACTTTATTCTCAAAAACTCATAATCCCATTTTCTCCCTTAAAGTAAGAGTCCATGTTTCGCACCCATATAATATAACTGGTAGAATAATAGTTTTATATATTTTCAGCTTAACTTTTTTGAAAGGAGTTGGGACATCAAAAGTCTCTGCAATGCATAATAGCACGCATTTCCAGAATTGAGCCTATGTTTAATTTCTTTGTGCATCTCATTCCTATTTGTGATTATTGTTCCTAGGTATTTGAATTCAGCCACTTCCTCAAAATTTCCCTCATTTGTCATGGTTCAGATGAGATCCCAGCAGAACTGATAAAATCAGGGGGAGAAAAATTGATGGACAAGATACGCCAGTTGCTTAGTATGATTTGGGAAAAAGAAGCTCTTCCAGATGAATGGAAAGAATCGATTATCATACCAATTTATAAGATAGGGGATAAAACTGATTGCAACAACTACAGGGGCATCTCATTACTTTCAACTTCATACAAAATTCTAATAAATATATTAGTCAGCAGACTTACTCCCTATATTGATGACATTCTAGGAGATCATCAATGTGCATTTAGAAGAAACAGGTCTACAACAGATCATATTTTTAGTATAAGACAAATTTTAGAAAAGAAATTGGAATATAATGGTACTGAACATCAACTATAAGTAGACTTCAAAAAAGCATATATTAATAATAATAATAATAATAATAATAATAATAATAATAATAATAAATAACAATACCAATAAAATAATAATAATAATAATAATAATAAATGGTAATAAAGTGTAATATATGAACAAAATAGAATTAAGAAATACACAAAAAGGCAGGTTTCACTCTAAAGTTACGGTTACACTATTAACTATAATAATAATAATAATAATAATAATAATAATAATAATAATAATAATAATAATAATAATAATAATAATATGGTTGTTGGTTTGTTTACAGTTCATTTTAGGGAAAGTGTTTATTCCCTTGGCATGGATAATGGGAGTTCAAGCTTCAGAATGTGAAGAAGTGGCTCGGTTAATTGGAATCAAGACAATAGTGAATGAATTTGTAGCTTATGAGCAACTTGGGAAAGTCAAATCAACAATAGGTCTTACAGTAAGTACCACATTGCTATTTAGTCTAGATTAATTCATAAACATATTATCAAATGTTATTAATGGATCAATTCAACCCCAGTTTCAAAGTTATGTGATATAAAAACCATACTCTGGTTCTAATTAACTTTTGCTTAATTAAAAAAATGAATTATTCAAAAGGAGAAAATTTGAGTACGTAATTTGACATTCTTATAAAATATAATCAACATTCCACTATAAAGAGATGGAAGTGATAAAAATGTACAGATTTTATGTATCTCTGAATTCCTTGTGGTGAATATATTAAAAAGGCATATCTTTAGGCCAAAAACCTATATTTTCTTTAAAAAAATTGTATGGAATTAACTAGGATTACATAATGATGATGGTAAGTATTGGTTTAATTTTCACAATTTGGTACAATTTTTTTCTTTAGCATTTTTTTTTATCCCATGTTCTTTTTAGCACAAATTAAATTAAAATGATATATATATATATATGTGTGTGTGTGTGTGTGTGTGTGTGCACGGAATAACTCTCGAATGCCTGGAGCAATTTCAACCAAATTTGGTACACATATTAATTATAATCTGAAAAGTGGATGTAACGGTTAATAGACCACTAGCATCCCTAGGGAGGTGAGAGGGGGGGGGGTTGAAATGGAAAATTATCAACAACGACCTATATATTTTTCAGCCTAATTTTAGGAAACTTGAATCATTTCAACCAAACTCGGTAGGCATATAACTTACAATCTGGAAAAAATTCCATGTGGGTAACAAATCCCTACCACCCCAACGAGGGAAGTGAAAGGGAATGAAATCTAAAAATAATTCAAAATTATATTATTACCAGAAAAGTATAGTTTCTGGATCAGTAAGCCTACTGGTCAAATTAAAATCTAAATTTGACCCCTAGAACTCCTAAGAGGGTGAGAAGGGGTGAAAAATAAATGACAAAAACGATCAGGATAAGTGTTGAATCCATAGCTTTTTGGTCACTAAGCTGATTGGTGACAGTCCACATGGTATTATAGCCCAAGTTTAATCATAGTGCCCCTAAAGGAGTAAATGGGTTGAGAAGAAGTGAAAAATAAGATGTCAAAAGTGCTGAGATTAGTATCAAATCCATAGTTTTCAGGGTCACTAAAGCTGATTGGTGACAGTCCTGATGTTATTTTAGCTGAAGTTTGAATCCCAGGATCTCTAAGGGGGTGAGAAAATAAATTGACAACAATGAATGAGATGCATGCTTTTCGGGAATGGTGAACTGATTAGTGATTAATGCAGATGTCACTTAATCCTAAGTCTGACTCCTAGCACATCTAGGCGGGCAAGAAGAGATGAAAAATAAGTTCAAAATTAACTAGATTAGTATCTCAGCCATAGTTTCCAGGGTAGTTAAGCTCATTGGCTGTAATACCAGTGACATTTATGTCAAAATTTTACCCCATTTAGAAATAATCATAAATATTAGTGTCAAATCCACTAAAATCCACTCAAATCTGGGCGAAAATTTTTCTCTTTAAATATAATTAATCCTTCAGTGAGAAGTGTTAAATTAATAATAAAAACATCAATTGAAGCCCTACTGGCTTTATAAAGTAGTGTTTAAATTCCCAATATATGTCTTCTTAACTAAGAAGCCGCCAATTGCAAAGATAGAAGCAAAGGCTTCATAGCATTTGGTGCTGGGAATTACAACGTATATAAGAGAAAAAAAATTGCATATAGATCAGAACTCGCCCCGATAGCTCAGATGGTAGAGCATTGGCCTAGAAAGCCAAAGGTCCTGGGCTCGAGTCTCGGTCTGGGTGAACATTTTTCTCTTCAAATTAAGTCAAATCCATAGTTTATGGGGTCACTGAGATGACAACCTGATGCCATTTAAATCCATGTTCAGTCCCCATGTACATTAGGGTGACCCAAAAAAAATTGGAAGTCTTTTATTTTTAATGTGTACCCTCTTAATTTATTTGTATAGTGTTAAAACAATTGTAAGTACAATTATGTGTACGTAGGCCCACGGCAAACTGTGTTGCGTCGAAACATGTCAGTACTTGCAAACTTTAAAAAGAAAATTTGAACAATAATTTTTTTTATTGTAAAATAGTAAATAGTTATACGTTTTGGGCATATTGATGTTTTATTTACTAAATAAAATTTTTAGTTTTAGATTCCTTCTATACTAACCCAATATAAATTTTCATGTCTTATGTTTGGCATGAAGTCGGCATGGGTTGTCACGATCCAATCACAATTATATTTGTTATTTGAGTTATTAAGGTCAAACAGAAAAAAGTAGAGAGATGCATATTTTATTTTGCAGGGGGGGAAAAAACTCCTTTATGTCTTGAGACACCCTAATGTACATGGGGAGTGATGAGAATGGATGAAAAATAAAATGTCCAAAATAATCGAGAATATTGTTGAATTCATAGTGTTCAAGATCCTTAATTGATTGGTGCCAAGAATATTGGCATAAGCAAATACTGGGCAATTCCTGTCAATCAGCTATTATAACTATAAATAAATGCCGGACATTGGCATCTTTTAAAAGAAATCTAAATTTATATTTGCTCTAAACTCGACTTCATTATTATCCAGTTTAAGGTATATATATTAATTGGTGTTTCTCGTATAATGTATCATATTTATATTATTATTATTATCGTATCATTATTGTTATTACCCTATAAAATGTTGTTTGTACATGACATTTACACTGCTACATTATTGTATCTTTAACTGTTTATAATTAGTATAGTGTATATCTATATTTGTCAAATATTTATTTGTATTTGTGCTGGTTAAATGGAAGAGAGGGCCTTATGGCCTTAACTCTGCCAGAATAAATAAAGTATTATTATTATTATTATTATTATTTAATTTCAGCCAAGAAGTGAGATGATAGCCACATATGCTCTTTGTGGATTCGCAAATCCAAGTTCACTTGGAATTCTAATAGGAGCACTTATAACAATGGCTCCAAACCAGAGGACTATAATAACTGAAGTTGCATTCCGAGCATTCATTGCAGGCAGCGCAACATGCTTCCTCACTGCATGCATTGCTGGTATGTTCACTATTAATTATTTTCTAATCACACAATAATTATTTTTAATACTCAAATGGTGGAATTTAATTCCTAATTCTATTTTATTCAAATGAAGTGCTGAGAGAAATTAAATATAGGTTCAATTCTGTAAACGCAAGCTCTTTTCATTCTAACTTATCTAAAAAAAATGTTAAACTAAAAATATATAACACAATAATTCTTCCAGTTATAATATATGAATGCAAAACATGGTCTCTTACTTCAAGGGAGGAGAAAAGATTATGAATATTTGAGAATAAAGTTCTTAGGAAAAGTTTCAGACCAAAGAGAGACAAACTGACAGATGATTGGAGAAGTGGCCATGATAAAAATACAACCATGTATAAATTTTAGTAATATCTGACCTAATACATTTTGAATCTGATAATGCACACTTAAAACTGAAAATGGAGAAACTCCACTGTTAGTGAACTCCCAGTTACTTTAAGCATGAGTTGTCACTGCTATTGTCACCTCACTATGATGGTTGTCCAGCGGCTCACTTTGTTTCCCCACAGCTGTTATATATAATTAAATACAAAGATGCCTACAACTGCTATGTGAATGTTAATCATGTCAAGCATTGTTGCAGCAACCGCTTTTATATAAACGGACAACCATCATAGTGAGGCGATAATACTTACACGTAAATTAATGAGTCATTTTTACATCTTACCTCATAGATTCACCTAAATGCCCTTTTTGCAATTTAAATGAAGATATGGAAAGAAACCATCTCCTCCGTTGTCCAGCTTTTGTAGAAGAGACCAGCCTTTCTGCTAAATATTGGAGTGCAAGAGAGCGAATGATTTCATTATCAAGTGCTCGACATTAGATACCAACCAACATCTTACCTCATATTTTATGTTTCTTTAAACACAGGAACTAGTTTTCAAGAGAAAGATCTCTCTCATTTTCAACTGACATTATGACTGTTAGTTGAAAATGAGAGAGATCTTTCTCTTGAAAACTAGTTCCCATGTTTAAAGAAACATAAAATATGAGGTAAGATGTAAAAAAGACGCATTAACCCATCCACCTCTCATTTAAAGTCCAGCTCTGCTACCCAAGAAACCTGATTTAAATCCCAAGTCCTACTGTCTGGCATTTAAATGTAACGCAGCAGCTTAATATTACCTCCAGTAACTAAAAATCAATTTAAAAGTGAACTATTGAATATTCCGGCTTAAAATTCTGTAAATACATTAGTGAAATTATGTTCTCACCAATGGATATATTTAGTATGATGTCTGGGTATGGTAGACCTTGAAACAGCCCGGTAAATGAAGTGGAGTGTTACACTTTTCACACTGCCATGCAGTTTCACTTCTTTTTCCTTTGCTGTAGCATACCACACACCGTTTAGTAACATTTTTTTTCTTTTTCTCTGTGGGTGGGATGTGCATCGGGAAGTGACCCCAATTTTTTGCTTGTAGTCTTAGGGGTGTAGCACTAGATGAAGGTCGGCATGTGAATACATTCAAGTAGCTGGGTTGCAAGGGCTATCCTGAAGTCAGAGAAAGTTTTTTTCTTGCTGCCAGTTAGCTTGTTGTGGACTATGAAGAAGTTGTAAACACATATTTTCAAGTAAATAAAAAAATATCTTGCGATACCCCTTGACTGTCCTTCTCATAATACGAAAAAGGGCAGTTACTTGATCCTGGAGGTCTACCCCTCCCATTCCCTTCTGGTATTCGATAGCACAAGCTGGTTTCTTTCTTTCTTCTCTTGGTTGTTGACCTCTCTTTCTTTTTAATTTTCCAGTGCCCCTAATGTCAGCTGATCGATGCTTAGAGGAAAGAAAGTGAACATCTTTATTGTCCTTCCACTTTACATAAAGAATATGGTTAGCTGACCAGATTACATACTCGCCAGGCTTCATTTTCTTGCTAGAAATATCGCTGGGCATCTCTCTTCTAGTAGGCCTAACAGTGCCTATTACATTTGTTTTACGGGATATCAATCTCTTACAAAGATCTGGTGAAGTGTACCAGTTATCTAAGAAGAGAGTGTGTCCTTGGTCAAACAATGGTTGACACATGTCCATTACAACATTTATACTGGCAGGAAGTGTAGGATCAGTAATGTCATCTCCGATGTAAATTTTAAAAGAATGACAATATCCAGTAGACGACTCGAATATTTTGTATACCTTTATTCCAAAACGCGAACGCTTAGAACGGTTACACTGTACATACGATAATCGACCTCTAAATTTCATTAGGCTCTCATCTAGTACTATGTCTTGTGCAGGTGAGTAGAGATTACTAAATTTCTCTGACAGGTGTGTTATGATTGGCCTAATCTTTTTCAGTTTGTCCAGATCTATAGCATTTCTGTCATTTGCGAAATGAAGAAAATGAGAGATAAGTTGAAATCTCTCTCTACTCATCGTTTCCCCATAGATTGGTGTTTCGATGCATCTATTTTTAGACCAGTACAGTTGTAAGCGTGATTTTCGTACTTGTGACATTAGTATCACTAGCGAAAAATAGCCTTTCATCTCATCTTCTGTCACATCAAACCATTTATCGTCATCTTTCTTTCTCTTTCTTTCAGGATTCGCTAACTGCTCCCTTGCATAGTCGTTAGTTTCCTTAGTTATTACGGAAATCAAAGGGTCCATATAATCTAAAAATATTTGGAGTTCAGAAGGAGATTGATATTCATATTGATTTTTAATCTCATTACACACACCACTATCACCACTAAACTGATATACAACAGGGTTATTCTCAGATTTCACCCACTTCCAATCACTTGGCGTGATACGGCTTTGTTTTTTTGCAGGTGGCAGGACAATAAGTTCATTATCACTCTCACCACTTTCTTCTTCAGCAGAAGTTGCTTCTGAATCACTTATAGATTCATCAATACTTCTCTCATCACTAAATATATCAGAAACTTCTGAATCACTGCCTAATTCACGCTCTAATAATTTCCTAATTCCATCACTGTCACTACCCTTAACTTTCCTTGGCACCATTTTTCTCACAACTGACACATGTTCTTTCTTAGGGTAAAACTCGTTCTGGAAATTTCTAAATGGCATGGAGGGGATGAAATAGCATTCTTGTGAATGTGTACAAGAAGAAAAAGTGTATGTAACAGATATCTATGAGCAGCAAAATAAACTAAAAATTCGTTTTTTCGATCTCTACACTGCGCGACCACAGGTCGTCATACGATTTTAGTGCTTAAGAATGTCATGCGACCTCAGCTCGTCATCCGATTTAAATGGGTTAATTTACGAATTAAAAACCTCATACTGTTATTTCCCATATTTAACTATGAAAAGATAATATTTACAATATTTTATTATTTTTTTATGAATGCCATCAGGTTGTCTTTATGAGATTTCTGGTATTCTCTCCTGGCATTGTCAAAATTGTAACCCATTTCTTAAGATGGGGCACCTGGAAGGCAGAGTTACATTACCCCAATGATATGACGGGTGATGAATCATAATGAACTGCCAGAAGAGTCCTTAAACCTAAACTTAACCTAAATCGAGACAATGGGAGGCCACAGGAAAAATTCTCTTTAAAAAAAAAATCATGTTGTCTGAACGGAATTTTAATCTGGAACCCCATGAACTGTAGACAGAAGCTTTGATCAGTAGCCCATGAGACAGATCACGTTTTATTATTGTTTGTTCTTAAGTTGCCTTTTTATTAATAATGAGTTTTTATTTTTAGGAATATTGATGCCAGATGATTATTATTATGAATTTACTGGATCAGACATTCCCATCTTCAGCAATACTTCAACACTGTAAACCACATTAAATGATTTAAGAAAAAGAAGACAAGAGATTAACAATAATTATTCAGATGTACAAATTACTTCAGCAATGAATAATTATAATGCAGACATTGATGGTCTAAAAATCATAAGTCCAAGCCTGCATCAGAAAATGTGGATTTTAATCTGTTCCAGAAGTTAAAAAGCATTACTGGTATACAGGATGCAGCATAAGTCAGTTAACCGAAAATGCAAATATATTACTTTCTGTAGCTTACAATATCTATACAAAAAACAACTACCGTTATTGTTCAAAGTGACCTCCATTGTTGTTTAAGCAGTAGTGTTTGAGATTATATTCTGAAAGGTCCCGTATTCAAACCCCAGTTTCAACCAATCTGATTCTTTTTCCTTGCAACCATGTGCAATGGTTAACTGACTTATGCCATATCCTGTATAATCACTGCAATAATTAAAGAGAGCAAATGTCTTTAAAATGAACTATTGTTATTACACATTTGTTAATGAATATATTGCAGGTAGATATGTACAGTGTGTCAACTGAAAAAAGTTGATTCTGAGATAAACAGATCCCAAAATCTATTAATAGTGAGTGGAGAACATATTTTTAACGATTCACCTCATATAATTTCAAATTTCTTTGATACCGGCGGTTTCAGACAATATCATGTCCCTCTTCAGTCATGGCTTCCACTGATCAGTGGACATGATATTGTCTGAAACCGTCAGTATCAAAGAAATTTGAAATCATATGAGGTGAGTCAATAAAAATATGTTCTCCACTCACTATTAATGATGTAACCTCATAATGTTTACTTCCCAATATTAATTTAAATATACTCAAAATCTATATTTGAATATTTTGACTTCTTGATCCCTTTTGCAGTATTTGTTAAAGTATTGTTAACCTAAAACCACAATTTTACAAGTGTTTTATTAGCAAATTCCAAAGGAATATAGCTATTGAGGTTGTTCTCATGAAAAGATTTTTTTTAATTACACATACAGTTACTTATTTTAGGAATTCTCACTATGAGGTATATTCATTAAGGTAGAATTTTTTATCACTCACCTCATATTGTTCTTCTTATTTGACTATAAACTAGTTTCGGAACATAGTTTCTGTTCCATCCACAGTATCGTCACGACCGTTGTTCTGTCGTCTTGGAAGAGCTGTCCTTTGCTCCTTCCATTGGCAGACTGAAAAACCTTGAAACCAGGTCATTCTCACCGGGATTCCCTGGTTTCGAGGTTTTTCAGTCTGCCAATGGAAGGAGCGAAGGACAGCTCTTCAAGACGACAGAACAACGGTCATGACAATACTGAGGATGGAACAGAAACTATGTTCCGAAACTAGTTTATAGTCAAATAAGAAGAACAATATGAGGTGAATGATAAAAAATTCTGCCTTAAAGACATACAGTATTTTCATTGATCTCACCTAGTGGACACCAAAAATGACCATGACAAAAGTGTATATTAAATTAATAAGGAGCTAAAACTATTAGTATGATTGATTGAAATAAGTAAATTAATGTACACAACAAAAGTACTGTAATCAATAGAAAAGAGAAAAAATTATGGCTGAACCAGGAATCAAACATCAAACCTTCATAATTAAGTTATTTGGTCTGTATATTCTCACTTCTTATGGTTGTTTTTGTTGAACATATGTTTCAAGGCTTGTTAACCCTATCTTGTTAGCAGCTTTACTACAGAATCTTAACGTTACCTCCTATTGTATTTTTAAAACCAAACCTTCAGCTTTATATGCTGATGCACTGAGCCATTCAGGCTTCCTTCCTGTCCAAGCATAAATCATCCCTTTACCTTACTGTCTTGATCTCACATCCAATGCAATGAATTCACAAATATACATTGAATGTCATCTACATTAAGAAGACATGATGGGACTCCACACAGCTATAGTATTATATCCATCCATAGTAATTCTGCCCAAGGGCAGGTCTTTCACTGCAGTCATAGTATTTTCATGCTATGCTTTGCAGCCTTACTACAGAATTATAAGTGTGGTAGCTTCCCATTGCTTTCCACACTGGTGAAGGACGATGACGATAATGTTAAGGATGGTGATGATGGCCCTAAGGTTCCTGACATTTGTCTTACAGGTGAGGAAAAACTCCGAAAAAATCTCACCCAGGAGCCTGTCCCGACCGGGAATCGAACCCGGGCCTGCTGCGTGACAAGGTAGCGAGACCACAGCGGTAGACATATTATTATATAGTAAATTAATATTAAGAAACTAAAGCTATTATCATAATTGAAATAAGTAAATTAATATACACAACTAAACTACTGATTATACGTGTGTATATGTGTATTAATACTCAGGAAGCAGCAATTTTTGTTATTTTGCAACAAATTTGCCACACAGCAATAAATTAAGAAAAGTAAGATCACATTCATTTTACTTTTACAGGAATTAATCACTATGAGGTTTAATTTATGGTAAAATCAAATGTTTCTTACCTCTCCTCTTACAAATCTTCTAAGTAGATCGCGATTTCGAGACTATAATGGTCTCATCTTCAGTACTATTTTGGCGACTGATGTTATGTCAATCAGAAGAAACTCTTCTTCTTCCCTCTGTTGGTGGACCGATGAACCTCTGGATCAGGTCAGAATTTGCGGGAATTTCGAAGTTCATAAGTTTTCCTTTGTTTTTCTGAATGTGGAACTCACAGTTTGGGGAAAGATCCACATTCAGAAAAACAAAGGAAAACTTATGAACTTCGAAATTCCCGCAAATTCTGACCTGATCCAGAGGTTCATCGGTCCACCAACAGAGGGAAGAAGAAGAGTTTCTTCCGATCGACATAACATCAGTCACCAAAGTAGTACTGAAGATGAGACTGTTATGGTCTCGAAATCGCGATCTACTTAGAAGATTTGTATGAGGAGAGGTAGGAAACATTTGATTTACCATAAAGATTACATTCATTTGGATCATTACAAGTGGAGGTTAATCTGAAACAAAAATATAAAGATCATGCTAGCAGTCCCAACTTTGTATTGTTCACAATAAAACTTGGTATATGCTATAGAAATAAAACTAGAAAGGTTTTCTTCAAACAACAACTAAATCTGACCATTAAAAGTAAGGTTTTACCAGAAACCCAAAATTTAAAAATCACTCTAACAGCACATTTGTTTCCTCATAATACATAAGTTTTACAATGTTTTTATTATTATTTTAACATTATTTTTTCAGCTAGTAAAGCACATATTTTTCAATGTTTTTATTTAAATTTGTCACTCATATTAAAGGAGAAATTAATATTTTAAAGGACTATTTAACTCATGCCCCAAATGGGAGTCAATTACCAATCACGTTTCAATGATTTCTGTTTTACAACCAATCACAGTTGTGTTTCACCAAATATTTATCAATATTAAATTTACCATATTAAAGAAAGCTCCTCGTTTTTAATATTCTGAACAGGTCTGACCATTATTTTGCAGTGACTGACTCTGTAAGAAATACGGCTACCAGATTGTATATATAGTGCATGGATGTCAACACATAGCACTTGCAGGAGTTAATATAAAAACATTTGTAGCAATTTATTATACCACCAAAAAAAGAAACCACTGTTTGCACTTTCTTAAATGTATTTTTTCCCAGGTAATAATCCAGAAAAATATAATTGTCATATTTACATTGTACATCAGAAATGAATTAATATACTGTTTGATGTGTTTCATTTTTTCTCCACTAGAGAGCATTCTTACAATATTGCATTCCTTTGGCAATAAATAGTATGATCTGGTTGCAGTGATAAACAAAAGAAGCAGATGAAGCGTACCAATCATTTCTCATTTGTTTTCAAACATTGCCGTTTACATTAAATATATAAATATTTTAAAATAACTATAGTTAAATAATGATTTGTGAGTAAACAGCATAATTTTATTCGTTAAATAGTCCTAACAAATGCCACTCTTCATTTCCAAATTCTCTAGATAAATTCACTCCTCACTTCGTGAGTCGTGAATTTATCGATAATTTGGAAATCACTCGTGGCATTACTTATGAAAAATATGTTGCCTAAACCAGGATTTGAACCCAATGTTAAATTCCCACTAAAAATTCTTCTTGAATAAGAAGCTGCTAGAATGTGTGCAGAATAAAGGTTCTCAACTTAAAGCATATGGGATTATATAAGTAAGAGATAAACTTATCTCTAAATTAGGAGCCTAGATAGCATAATGGATAAAACGCTGGAACAGAGATCCAGAGATTCTCGGTTCAAATCATGGTTTAGGTAAAAAATGTTCTCTTAAAAATATTAATGTGTCCTTTAATATAAGTGCCAGATTTAATAAAAACCCAAAACATAAGATTTAATTAACAGAAGAAAGCTATACTCCACAAAGCAGTAAAACCAATCCATAAATTGCTCAAAAAATCACTTAGTTTATTCAGTTCCTGCATAATGGACTTTTTAATTTCATATTACTTGTATTTAAAGTAATTTATCACAAGTTATATATTCTTCTTCTAGCTCTACAGCCTTTTATGAGCCCAGCTGCTGTTAGGACACTCTTCCATGCATCCCTGATCAATGCTCTCCTTCTCCATCTGCAGACCCCGAGCTTTCAGAGGTCCTCCTCTACTCCATCCATCCATCTCAGCTTCGGTCTTCCTCTTCTTCTTCCTCCATCTGGTCTCTGTAGTGTAAGCTTTCTAGTGTTCTCCTTCTCCATCCTCATTATATGACCCACCCATCTCAGTCTATCAATTTTAATAACATTTACAATATTTGGGTCTGAATACAAATTGTAGATTTCATCATTATATCTTATCCTCTATACTCCACAATCATTTATGGGTCCCAGGATCTTCCTAAAGATTTTCCTTTCAAAGATTCTCAGTGTTTCTTCATTATTTCTACCAAGTGTCCAGCATTCACTGTCATAAATAGCAACTGGTCTCAGTATGGTTTTGTAGATTTTTTAGTTTTTAACCCAGACTTAGAATTTGTGATTTGAATTGGTCCTTAAGTACTTAATAGCATCTGTTGGCTTGGAGAATCCTGCCCCTTATTTCATTATTAATATTATTGCAATAATATATATTATATTCAAATATGATTATATATTCTTTTTCTTCTTCTTCTTCCTCTATGCATGAAAGCTGGCAGCTTGTTGCGTGTTCATTCACTACAGGTCCGGGGTATGGTGACGTCCTTCCATTGTAGTTGTGGTCGTCCTAACGACCTTTTCTGCTGAGGTGTCCAGTCACGTACTTTCTTCACTAATCTACTGTTCTCCATTCTATCTATGTGATCATTCCAGTTTAGTCTTCTATCATTTATCCAGAGGTTTATAGATTCAATTTCACATTCTTCTCTAATAACAGAGCTGCGAATTTTCCCTCTCAGTGATTTTCCTACAATTTTCCTTTAATTTCGGTTGTTTCATTTATTTGTTTTGTTTTTTTACTTTCTGTTCGGTATTCACAACCATATGTTAGAACTGGTCTTATGACAGATTTGTAAATTCTTACTTTTGTATCTATTCTTAAATTTTTATTCTTCCAAACAGTATTGTTTAAACATCCCAATATTTTGTTTGCATTATTTGCTTGATGGAGAATTTTATGTGTTATTCTGTTGCTGCTATTAATTTCTATTCCTAAATATTTGAATTTCATGACCTGTTCTATACTTTTCCATTCTATTTCTAATTTAACACATCGTGGGTCCTTTTGGATATTGCCATTGATTTGGTTTTATTTGTTGAGATTTTCATGTTATATTTTGCTGCAATGATTCTAAATTTGTTCAATAGCATTTGTAAATCATCTTCACTTTGTGCAATTAGAACTGTGTCTCATGATTTTATATATATATATATATATGTTTAAAAATCACAAAGAAAATACTGGGTGAGGCAATGAAACGGCACGATTTGGACTCCGGCTGACGGGCGCAGTGGGGGGTTATGGGAGTGGGGGAAACGACCTTGAGCATCTAGACAAGTGGAAATTTCAGTAGCCATGGAGCGTTGGTCAAGCGTGCAACGTGCGTTTGCTGTAAAAGCATATTATAAAAACATGGATAGTGTGGTTGGTGCCCAACGTGCTTTCCGTCTTAAGTTTAATCTACCGCCACGGGCTCCCGTGCCATCGAGGAAAGCTATCCTCCTGTGGGTGAAAAACTTTGAAGCCACTGCAAGCACGACGAAGAAAATTGGTGGTAGTGAAAAAACAATCAGGACCCCAGAGAACATTGATCGTGTGCGCGATGCATTAACACGAAGTCCGCGAAAATCAGCAAGGCGGCACAGCGCTCAACTTGGTCTCAGCAATCGATCAGTGAGACGGATTTTGAAGAATGACCTACACTATCACCCATACAAAATGCAGATAGTGCAAGCCCTACAACCTAACGATTACAATCATCGCATACGCTTTTGCCAAGCGATGCTTAATGTTATCGGAACAAATGGAGAAAGAGTGCATTACTTATGGATGAGTGATGAAGCCCACTTTCACCTTAGTGGTTACGTTAACAAGCAGAACTTCCAGTATTGGTCCGCAAATAACCCACGTGATCTTCATGAAAAACCTCTCCATTCTGAAAAGTAACAGTTTGGTGTGCAGTATCTTCTCGTGGACTCGTGGGACCCTATTTTTTTGAAGATGAACATGGTAACACAGTAACAGTGAACTCTGAACGTTATGCTGACATGTTAGTAACTTTTGGTCTGCCTGGCATCGATCAGTATGATCCAGATGAAGAAACACTCTTCCAGCAAGATGGTGCAACAAGCCATACTGCTAATGTCTCAATGGGTTTGCTGAGACTCGCTTTTCCAGGACGGCTAATCAGCAAGAATGGTGATATCCCTTGGCCTCCCCGTTCGCCAGATTTGACCGCCCCAGACTTCTTTCTTTGGGGCTATCTTAAATGCAAAGTCTTCGAGGAAAATGCACCAAGAACAAAAGAAGATCTGAAGGAGAGAATCCGGCAGGAAATTAACAACATTCCTTTGCAGATGCTACAGAACGCCATGGGTGGATTTCATCTTAGACTCCAACAATGTGTGCAAAACCAAGGACGTCACCTTACTGGCACCATATTCAAAAAATGATTGTTTTTTAAGGTAAAACATTAATTTCCACTCATGTACTTAAGATTCATGTTCAAATAATTATACTCTTTTTGTAAATATATTATTGGTGATTTTTCAAAATCGTGCCGTTTCATTGCCTCACCCTGTATGTAAAATCAAAATTATGTAGTACAATACATCAGCTGTGGCAACCTATTAATTTATTTATTATATGTTACAATATGATTTTTAATTAATATTTTTAAGAAGTAACACTGTGACTGTATTTATTTCTACCCCATAATCCCTTCCCAGTTTCTTCAAATTAGAAGTTGACATATCCACACTTAGCTGTATGAAACCTTAGCATGACTAGTTCTACACTATGGAAATAAAGCATTAAGGAAAAGTGATGCACTGCTATATGCTAACAAGGAAAGTAGTTATGTTGGACCAGTTGGATTGTAACAAAAATTGGAGGATATGTTAATTGATTGACATTAAATATGATGATGTTAGTCATTTTGCTGCAAAATTAATAAAACTCGTGTTATTTGTTATTAAATTGCAATCGCGTCATTGACTGGTTCGTAACGGCACGATTGCTCATTGCAGCCGGTTTCAAGAACAAGTGCAGCTAGCGGGGCAAAGAACGTAAATATTAGTTTCCCACTTTGTTAACATCAATAACTATTTTTGAATACCTTATACAGATAGCAGAGCACTGTGTAGGGCCTAGTTTTTGTTACTTGAAATTGTACTTACAACGTATTGAGTTTGTTTAAATAGAAACAATTAGTATATACTTTACGAATACTTGACTGCGGGAGTGGAAAAAACATTCACACTCCGGTGCGCTGCTCTTCAAGTAACCGTGCTGCTCCGTTGCAATATTTATTTTGTTAGTTTATATCTCTCTCCCTGCCTCTTATTGTTCTTCCTTCTTTCACCATACTATCATTTTCTATTTTTATTTATTTATTTTATTTTTTTCCAAATGTTTACTTATGTATTTTGTTATATACCGATGTTAAGCCTTTTTTTTTCTATTTTCTTGTTCCTTATTTCATGTTAAATATTATGCATACTATTGAATTTGCAGTGAAATGACTAATATCATGGTGTTCAGTATCCTTCATTCAACATATCCTCCAATTTTTGTTACAATCCAACTGGTCCAACATAAGTACTTCCCTTGTAAGTGTCCCGCACTGTTGAGCGGTTAAGGCAAGATGTCTTGGTGCAGAGCTATGGGACTTGCGCTGGTTCAAGTTTCTACAGAAAAAGAAATCTTCTCATGGAATTTCGGCCAGTATGGGATCAGTACCCACCTAGCATCGTGAAGCATTTGGGTAGCTACAATAAGTGACCCCAGGTTGAGAAAACCAGCTAAAACGGCTGGGGAACCCGACATGCTGACCACATGTCACCCCTACACTGGCTGGATGATCGTCTACCTCTGTGATTTACGCATGTGGATGTGAGGCCAGCAGCTGGCTGGTGGGCAGAGCCTTCTAGGCCTGTCGCACTATTGAGTTCTTTATATGCTAGGTGGAATCATAAGATATCTCCAGGGTAGTCAGTTGTGAAGAGAGTTAAAATTAACTCATAATCAAAAAATTTTATCTCTGATTTTAATTATCTTATATTACACTGAGCAACAAAAAATAAACTTTTTTTTGTCTCAGAAAGAAAAGTATGTAATTCTGATAGTATTTTTTCTCCTGAATTCAAATATGATATCGGTTTTTCTCCATCATGCAAGATTTCCAAGAGACAGGAATTTATAATTTCAAACACTTTAATATTTTTTACATTCGTAACTACACAATATTCGAACAGTAAGTAAGAAATGACGATTTTCTGCTATATTTAGCCTGTGGAGCATCCCTCTTGATGGGCCAACAATAATTGGCCAGCATATTAGGATTCCATTTGCCTTGATATCTCTTTTCCATAGCTGAAATCTCCTGATGAAAGTATTCCCCGTGCTCATCGCTCACTGCGCCAAGATTTTCTGGGAAGAAATCTAGGTTTATTAAAAAAATTATTATTTAAATTCATTAATTGAAATTGAAATAAAAAAACTGTGGGTGATGGAGAAATTCTGAACACATATTTGAAAACACAATAAAAAACTGCATTAAGTACAACTATTGGTACTCATGAGACAAAAATCATGTTGACCAGTGTTATTATAGTTTTCACATTAAGGAAACATTTAAGGTAGCTCCGTGGCACAAGCAGTTAGATGCTCGTCTCTCACCACTGAGGTCCCGAAATTGAGTCTCGGTCACTCCATGTGGGACTCATAGTGTACGAAATGGAGCTTGGGCAGGTTTTTCTTGGGGTTTTCCCCTGCCACAATTTCATTCCACCATTTCTCCATACTCATCCATTTCATTCATCCACCCCTGTGAAGGTGTGTCAGGCATGGTCGGCTGGTACCCTTGTCATTCACAGACCTTTATATATAGGTGCTTCATCTCATCTCATTCCTCGACCCGACCCTGAGTTGGACACGAGTTGAGAATATTATTGTTATAAGGAAACATTTCACTTTAAAATAGTGTGTGTGTGTTCTAATGCCACCCACTGCACTTTACGTGATTTGAGTTCCACACTTGGTAAGTAGAGGCATTAATGTGGTCTATTTTCAGTTCATGCACCACTTCAGCAGACCACTTTACATAGATGACGTATACCTGTATTGTGTACATAAAGGAGTGTACGATGAGTGTATGTAAATGTTTGTGTAGTGTAAAGTGTGTTGTATGAGGGATGATGATGAAAAGAAGATAGAAGGTGAATCCTGGTACCAACATGTAGCTTACTCCTATCAAAAAGTTCCGCACAACAACAATGTGACATCATGATGCCACAACAGATGGCAGTAAGGAATTTTTCCTGTGACTTATTAATTAATAAATTTTATAGTAAAAAAGTAACTGATCTTCTTCTTCTTCTTCACGGTTTAGGCTTATTTACTAGCCTGTTCCAGCTCCAAATTGCTGCTATTTTCCATCTTTTCTTTGGCCTTCCCAAACTTCTTCTTCCTCGTGGTGAATAGCTGTATACTGCTTTTGGTATTCTATTCTCAGTCATCCTTGTCAAGTGTTCTTTCCAGTTTGTTCTGTATTTCACTATTGTTGTGTTTAGTTCCTCTACTTTTAGTTGTTGTCTTATTTCTGTGTTATGTTTTTTGTCTGTTCTTTGGTATCCTGCTATTGGTCTGAAGAATCTCATTTCAGCAGCTTGTATTCTGGCAGATTGTTGTGTTGTCACTGTCCAAGTTTCAGATCCGTAAGTAATAATAGGCACTGCCATTCTTTTGTATAATTTCATTATAGAGTCTTTCCTGGCTTTATTTTTCAAAGTTCTTTTTAGTGTTCCTGTTATATAATTAAACTTATTTAGTTTGTTATTTATATCTGTTTCCGCTGTGTATGATATTTCACAACCTAGAAAGTTATATCTTACCCTTGTTCTATTGGTTTATTTTCTAATATTATCTTTGTCTGAACTGGATGAGCGCCCTTGAAGGCCATTGTTTTTTATTTTTCTGATGATATTTCCATCTTGTATTTTTTTTATGTTTCATTTAGTTTATATAGCATTCTTTGTAGTTCGTCCTCTGTTTTTGCTATTAAAATCTGGTCATTTGCAAAGGCTACTGTTTTTATTACTATATTTCCTAAGTTAATTCCCTCAGTCGTCATTTGCTTCCATGATCTTATCATGTCATCAAAATAAATGTTAAAAAGAGTGGTTGATAGTGGACAACCTTGTCTAACTCCTGTTATATGTATTGGTTCCTTTGATTTATTTTTATTTTCGTTTTCTCATACATTTTCTTAATTACTGCTATCAAGTGTAGTGGAATTCCTTTTTCACTTGTTATGTAACTGATATATATATAGTAAAATCCATATTCATGTCTGGTATAATGTCAGGTCGAGGAATAAGATTAAATGAAGCCCCTGTAATTGAAGGTCTGTGTAATTCAAGGCACCGGTAGTTGGCTGACTATATCTGCTGCACTATCATAGGAGTAGATGAAATAACATGGTAACATGGATGACAATGGTACAGAGAAGTATTGGAATGAAGTTTATGTCAGGGGAAAAAAGACAGAAACTTATGAAAAACTGTCGTAGATCCACTTCATCCACCACGAACCCCATGTGGAATGACCGAGACACGAACTCAGGGGGTAATGGAGATGGATGGTGAGTGACTAACAATTTGCATCATGGAGCCACCTATAATAAAAATAATGAATAATGTGGGATAATAAAATTAACCATGATATGAGGGAAGTAGATTATACAGGAGATGATTGGAAAACATAAGCTCAGGATAGGGATGTATGGAGAACGTATGTCCGCGCGATCATGAACCTACAGGTTCGATGGTGCCAGTGAGTTAATAATAAATAATAATAATAATAGTTTGTCTATGCTCCTACATCCTCATGTGAGGATTTACTTAAACAACTAATTTAGTTAAGCTTATTTCCCCACATATGTCAGCTAGTGACAAGACAAAATTACTCAAAGAGACACATAGAAGGCGGTAACTAAGATATTATTTGGATGGGAAAGGCCAATTGAATAGTGTTCAATGGCTATAATTTAGGCTTGTGATTTTTTTACGAGGCCGAAAATCTTTAGACTTGGCACGCACAGCTTAAAGTCCTTTCCGGAGGATTTGTCCCTTGAATTTTTCCGTCCTAAAATATCCATCGACCCCCGCCATCTCCGAGTTTAAACCTACGATCTTCGAGATCATAGGAAAGGATCTTAACCCTTATCTCGCCGAGATTTATGATGATGATGATGATGATAATAATGATAATAATAATAATAAATAATAATAATAATAATAATAATAATAATAATAATAATAATAATAATAATTGGAATACATCAATAACAAAAATAATAGTATTCTATTCTATAGTGTTCGGGCCTAGGGCAGATCTTTCACTGCAATCACAGCATTTTCATGCTATGCTTTGCAGCTTTACTAGGGAATTATAGATGTGGTAGCTTCCCGTTGCTTTCCACATCGGTGAAATGATAAGGATGATAATGATGATGGCCGATGATTTTCGGGGACCATTGGGCCGTAAGCTTCCTGACATTTGTCTTACAGGTGAGGAAAATTCCCAGAAAAAAAAACCTCACCCAGGAGCCTGTCCCGACCGAGATTGAACCCTGGCCCGCTGCGTAACAAGGCAGCACGTTACCTCGAAACTACAGCGCGCGGTGGACGCACCGTCACAGTGGCGGATGAACGAAATGAAACGAAATGGAAGAGTATGGAGAAATGGTGGAATGAAATTTGTGGCAGGGGAAAACGGGAGAAACCCCGAGAAAAACCTGCCCAAGCTCCGTTTCGTCCACCACGAAACACACACAGAGTGACCAAGACTCGATCTCGGGATCCCAGCGGTGAGAGGCGAGCGTCTAACCGCTTGCGCCACGGAGCCGCACAATAATAATGGTTAAAGGCAAAATGTACAAAAATTGAGAAAATATATCCAGTAAGTTGGTACTGTACTGTTGCATTACAATAGTGTTAATATTAATGTTGGTATTATTTGAGGAATTCCATTGCGTGTAATTTGTTTGCAGCCAAAAGTTTTATCGACGTTATCGATTGAATGTGCAGTGACATGTTTTAATTCTGAGAATTTACAAGTAGGCCTATGTCTAATCATATGTATTGTAAAAAATGAGCGATTAAACCTGCTGTATTTTCCGTAAGTAACGTAATACTGTAGCCTACTATAAACTGGTCATTCAATTGGACATTTATAACCAAGCTATTTCCAACCAAGTCGAATTTATTTTGCTAGTGTACATAATATATTTCTTTTGTTAATTAAATCTTATATATCAAGTTTCATTTGATAATAAAGTGCTTCGGATTTTTTTTTTTTTGGACCGAAGAGAAACCAACAGACAGGTGAATGGAGAATACTATACAGAGTGCTCTAAAATTCCCCTTACAAACTTCTATGACTTGTAGAGGGGACTGAATTGATAATATTTAAAATTGGAAACCATGTCCGTAAACTTACCATTTTCCGTGCTACAGCCGTTTGAAAATAAGCATTGTATGAAAGTACGTCATGTGTCTCAAAAGTAATAGCTTCGCGATTCTTCTAAATCAAAAATTTCCCTATCGAGTATTCCAAGACTTGGTATTTTTTTTTTTTTGCTTCAAAAATATGTCTTTTTTTTTCGAAATTTTTAAACTGCAAAAATTGATTGTGGAGGGTGTGTCCGGGATTATTAATAAGTCGTTATTCAGTTTCCATTTTGTTTCTTTGATTATTAATGAGTTGAATTGTAAAATCCAAGTGATGTACTGTGTCACGTTGAATAAATTACTTGTAAAAGTGGTCGCGTTAAAAACATTTTTTTCAAACGGGTGTAGCATGGAAACGGTAAGTTTCCGGACATGGTTTCCAATTCTAGATATTATCAACTCAGTCCCCTCTACAAGTTCTAGAAGTTTGTCATTCATTCATTCTGAGAATTTTCCTCATCATTGAGGGTTTTCTCCAACCAATATTATTAATTAACATGAATTAAAAAATATATATATGAATATGAAAGTTTTCTTGGTTTTCCGCGTCTTGGATTCAAGTTCGACCTCTGGCCACTGATTCCGACGTTTCGGCATGATCCCACATATCATTACCAAGGAATGATAAGTTCGAGTCACAGGTCTAGGCCTTATATAATAAAATACATAGAGTTTTCGCTGTGCTGCGTTTCCGAAGACGTACACCCATCCAAGGTTTAGTTCTTATGTTGTTAAATACCTTCAGTTTTCAGTGTGGTCCGTTTCCGCGAAAATCTGCAGTATAACATATATATATATATATATATATATATATATATATATATGACTACGGACTTATAGACTATCAGTTTGCAACAAACATTCACAAATATCCCTTGATTGAAGTTATCCATCGTTCTCTGACCTCTGTGTCTTCATCTGTTACACCAAATTTTGTAAGGGGGATTTTAGAGCACCCTGTATGACAATTAGTTACATAACCCTTATGGAAAATCAAATGCAATAAGTAGGGTAAGAATTTTAATGCACTTAAAGTTAAGATTGCAACATAGATAGTATAGTCTATATTTATTTTAATGCAGTGGCGTTTGACACTTGTCATTAGCCAACAATGACCGGGGAAAACAAACAACTTACTTACTTACTTACTCACTGGCACTATCGAACCCGTAGGTTCATGGCCGCGCGGACATAAGCTCTCCATACATCCCTATCCTGAGCCAATGCTTTCCAATCATTCCCTGTACAATCTACTTCCCTCAAATCATAGTTAATGTTGTTCTCCCACCTCATTCTTGGTCTACCAACTGGGCGTTTTCCTTCTGGCTTTCCTACAAGAAGTTTCCATGCACGTCTTTCATTCCCCATACGTGCAACATGTCCTGCCCATCGCAGTCTACGAGACTTAACTGTTCTTATTATATCTGGCTTAAACAAACAACAACAAATGTTATAAAAGGTTAATCATCTTTTCCCTGGTTTCCCAGTATCTGTCCATGAAATTGCTGGTTGTTAGGGTTGGGCAAGTTCGGATGTGATCAGCATCCATATATTCCATAGTTTTGCAGAGGATACATTGTTGAGTTGGTAGAAGACCGAGGCGATGAAGGTGTTTATTATAACCTCACTATGATGGTTGTCCAGCGGCTCGCTTTGTTTCCCCGCAGCTGTTATATATAATTAAATGCAACGATGGCGACTACAGCCACTATAATAATTCCGCATGTTAATCATTGTCAAGGATTGTCGCGCGGCACCCGCTTTTATATAAACGGACAACCATCATGGTGAGGCGATAATACCTAAGCGGTCGTGTCCTGTTGCAGTACGGAATGAAAGATAGTATATATTATTCAACTGTTTCTGTGTGAAATCAAGACAAAATACAGTCAGAAATCTAACTTCTCATTATATTATTCAACTATTTGTGTGTGAAATCAAGACAAAAGACAGAAGTCTTACTTCTAATTATACTATATTACAGTTTTAACTTTTACTGCATCAAAATCCTTGCTCTAGTAATAGGTATAGTTAAGGCTCGGTGATTTCAATGGACAGGGTATGTGACACGAATGGGGAATGAAAGAGGGGCATGAAAACTTATTGGTAGAAAACTCAGAAGTAAAGCGCCCAGTAGATGGGTCAAGAATGAGATGAGGTGAATAACTAAACTATGATTTGAGAGAGGTGAAATATACAAGGAATTATTGGAAAATATTAGGTCAGGATAGCGATGCATCGAAAGCTTATTTCCGCGCGGCCATAAACCTCAGTCCAATAATTCAGTAGAATGTCAAGATTCATTCATGCATGATAACAAAAACTGCACCCGGTAGAGCATTGAAAATGTTTCCCTTCAAATGTCGGCTTTCAGGTTTCTTAATGGTCCGATTTTGCTTATTAACAAACTAGATATTACTTTTCTTATTCAAATATTACATGCGTGTTTTGCTGCGAAAAAATAAACATGGCGGACACTAGAGATATATATTTTTTTAATTTCAGCTTTCAGATAAACCCCCACGTCTAATAAGATTTCGACGATTTTTAAACACCTTTCTCGTTTTTATTCCAATAGTATATATCGAGCTTCGTTGAGAAAAATAATAAATTGCCACCGCTACAGCGATTTTTAAATCTCTGCTTCAAGTTAACCCTCTCTTCTTCTTCTTCTTCTTCTTCCTTCCAAGTATTAGGCCAAGGCCTGTTACGATCCTATAGAAAATTTTTCCTCCAGCGTTTGCGGGAAATTCTCGTATAAGACTTGAAAGCATAATAATAGTCCCTTCGATTGGTTGCTGGCCAAAGGAAGGCAAGACCAGTGATGAGGCTGCCATCTTATAGCCTCTGGTCAGGCTTTTCTGGAGAAGAAAAGAAAATAAAGGAAAGAAGAAATGGAAGAAAGGAAAGACTCCCTAGCCCTCGGATGCCCTAATAGCGTCGGAGTCGAAAAAACAAGAGTTAACCAAGAGAGGTTAGATAGTAAAGTTAAAAGAGTGCAAAACACAAGTAAGTGGAAGAAATGTTTTGCTCAGCTTGGGCACCTTGTGGTCGCCATCCACATATCCCCTAGATGAGGACCCCTGAGGGTACCCTCTCTTCTAATGGCCCGATTTTGCCTGTTTTAAACCTCAACCTCACTTTTCTTAATTGATTTCTATATGCCAAGTTTGGTTCCGAAAAACAAAAATTGTGGCCGCTATAGCGTTGATACACACACACACACACAGATATAACTTACATATTTAATTGCATTTCTAGGAGTCTATTTTACGGATACCGTCGTAAAAGGCCGGTCATTATTCACTTTGGATAGGCTATAACGTTAATACTAAGTTGCCATCTAACACTAACTTGAGACCAACCTCATGGGCTAGTGGTCAGCGTTACTGACTACAGTTCATGAGGTCTCGGTTCGATTTCCGGTTAGACCTAGGATTTTTTTCTTAAAGGGAATTATTCCTGTGGTAGCCCATGGTCTGGAATTTAGGTTAAGAACTCTCCTGGCGCTTCATTATCATTTATCATCCATCATATCATCGGGGTCCACCGCTGTGGTCTCGAGGTAGCGTGCTGTCTTGTCACGCAACGGGCCCGGGTTCGGTCCCCGGTCGGGGCAGTTTTTCTGGGTGAGGTTTTTATCGGGGTTTTTCCTCACCTGTAAGACAAATGTCAGGAAAACTTTAAGGCCCAAACGGTTCCCGAAATCATATGGCCATCATTATCATCCTTCACCGGTGTGGAAAGCAACGGGAAGCTACCACACCTACAATTCCCTAGTAAAGCTGCAAGCATAGCATGAAAATGCTATGATTGCAGTGAAGGATCTGCCTTCGGACAGAATTACTGTGGATGGATACCATCGGGGTAACGTAACTCCGCCTTCCAGGTGCCCTAACCTAAGAAATGGATTACAATTCCGCCAGTGCCAGGAGAGACATGTCATAAAAGACAACCTGGTGGCATTAGACCAAAAAAAAAACACTAACTTCCCCATTTTATAACCCTAACTTGCCCATTAATGTAGGTCAGTAGGTCAAGTTAGGCTGATAAAATGGGCATGTTAATATTAGATGGGCAAGTTAGTATTAACGTTATTACCCATCTGAAATGAACACTATCGTAGTGACTGGTCTTTATAGACATCTCCCGTATTTACTTCATTGCTCGTAACATCTGCAATAAGTAGGATCGATGAAGATTTTTTTATCAATAGCTATATTCGTACGAAATTCGCTACTAAAAACTAATCCGTTTCGAAATTTGATATAATGAATAGTGAATATGATAAAAAATACGTGTTCAGTATTTTAGAAGAATATAAATTAAAGAAAGAATTAAATATTTTCAAGCTTACAGATCTAATAGTTAAATATAGGAACGCCTGGAAAGAACATGTTGATAGAATTCCAGAAGAAGGATTTCCAAAATTATTGCTGAATTATAAATCATACGGAAGGAGAAATGCGCCCACACAGATGGTCTGAACAATTCTAACAATTCTAGCTTTCATGAAACCGGAACGAGCTAACGGCTTAGTGAGACGTCCATGAACTGTCGCTCACAAAGAAACGCCAGCTGTAAAAAAAAAAAAACTTTATGACCACATAGACATTCCAATTTCATCATTTAGGCATTAAAGAGATTACAAGCATAAACAGTTCAAGCATCTCGTATAAATACAGTTCTATTATTTCTCAAATAGATACCATCATGTATAATCACAGCATTGGTTTTAAAGTAATTATGGATAAGTTAAGTTTATCCTACATACCATAGAGTTATCATTATTGCATGAAAAAACACTAAAAACTTCATAAAAAACTTGTTTGTCTCATTAGGTTGGTAGTTGCTTCAAGAATGCTACAATTGCATGAATGTTATAGGCCTATACACAAACTTCAATTGAATGATTCTTAGAATCAGATTGATTTCAAACGAAATAAACTTTTGGGAAAAAGCTTCATCTGTATGGTAAGTTTATTATTTTATTGCATTGTTAGAAAATTAATCAAGGTAGTCCGTTTATCTTACTTTTTTGTCTAATGCCACCAGGTTGTCTTTTATGACATTTCTGGCTCTCTCTCCTCTGGCATTGTCGGAACTGTAATCAATTTCTTAGATTGGAGAACCTGGAAGTCGGAGTTACGTTACCCTTATGATATGATGAGTGATACATGATACTGAAGCGCCAGGAAAAATTCAATTGGTTTGACTGGAATCGAACCCGGGACCTCATGAACTGTAGTCAGAAACGCTGACCACTAGCCTATGAGTTAAAATAAAATTTAACAATAATATATTCTACACAAAATAGACAAATATAAGGTTAGGGTGAGTTATTTTGATTATTTTTTTTAAAGTTGAAGACTGACATGGATTATTCTTTCATCTTTTACCGTATTTCCGTAAGTTGTAGGCTTATCCATAATTCGTAGCTATTTTCCAATGTTACTTACTGTTAATATCACGTTTTTAGGTTATTTCTATCTCAAATTCTCATTAAATTTTCAGGTATTTTCCGTATTTTCTTCGGCCAAAAAAACAGACACAGATATATATATATATATATATATATATATATATATATATATATATATATACTAGAAGTCCCGGCCACGCATTGCTGTGGCTAAGGTATACGTTAAAAATTTTAATTACGTTGCTGTCTTTCAGCCAGATTACTTAAAACTAATACTTACACACGAAATTAATAATACTGAAAATAAAATAAACACTGAACACACTTAAATTATGAAATAATCAATATTTGTAATTCAATTGAAATTCGCGGTTGCAACAAAAAGCACAGCCATCTGGATCTCTCTTTGTTAAATAATAAACCAATTACCTTACACCGCCATCTGTTAGAATCGTATGGAACTCACAGATAATTACACCGCCATCTGTTAGAATCGTATGGAACTCACATATAATTATAACTCTTTGTTAAATAATAAACAAATAATTTGCAATAAAAAATAATGCGACTATAAATTTAGTTATAAACTACCCTAAGTCTCAAGTTGGATCAAACTGCACACAGTGTGCAAAATTTTATTAAAATCGGTTCAATAGTTTAGGATTCCATCACGGACAAACAAGATATAGGCCTATATCATATCATCATCATAGTACATTCACGAATTTAGGCCATTTGTTGACCTGTTTCGGCCTCAAGAGAAACACCATCCAGAAATCTTTTGAGTGGACGTCCTGGTCTTCTTCTTCCTGCAGGTTGATATCTTAACATTAGTTTGGGTATTCTGTGATCTTCCATTCGATGAACATGTTGTATCCATCTTGACTTATAATCAGAAATTTTGTTTTCTAAAGATTCCATGTGTAATTCTTCTAAGATGTCTTCATTTTTTTTGTGATCTAGTAGCGTGTATCCTGCAGTCCTCCGAAGATATCTCATTTCAGCAGATCTAAGTCTCTGTATATCCTTCTGTTTCAACGTCCATACTTCGCTACCATACAAAAGAGTTGGAAGAGCCAGTGTTTTATACACTTTCAGTCTTGAATGCTTTTGGACTAACTGTGGCTTGAAGATAGAATTTATTAACCCTAAAATTCTTAAAAATTTAGAATATTTTTGCATTTACATCCTTTTCTTCTTCATATGAGATATTGCATTCTAGATATGTAAAATTATTCACCTGCTCCAAAATTTTATTGTCCAGTACAATTTTACTTCTGACAGGATCTACACCTTGAAATGCCATAATTTTTGTTTTTTCTGTAGATATCTTTAATCCATATTCTTCTGTAATTTTGTTAAGTTCATACAGACCTTTCTGTAGATTATCTTCGGAATTTGCTATTATTATTTGGTCATCTGCAAACAATAGGGTGTTTAATTTTCTATTTTCTGATATTCTTATTCCAAATTTATATGTTTTGTTCCAGCAACATATTACTTCGTTGATATAAATTGCAAAGAGTGTTGGGGATAGGGGGCAGCCTTGTCTCACACCACGATTTATAATTCCTTCTTCAGAAAATCTGTTATTTAATTTAATCTTCATGGTGTTGTCTTTGTAAATATTTTGTATGTTCTGCCGAAGTAAATTTGGTATATTTCTGTCTTCCAATATATTTAAGAGTTTTGATCTCTTGACTGTGTCGAAAGCTTTTTCAAAATCTATGAAAGCAAAATATATAAAAATTTCGTGTCACGTTGTTTGTCCGCGATGGAATCCTAAACTATTGAACCGATTTTAATAAAATTTTGCACACTGTGTGCTGTTTGATCCAACTTGAGACCTACGGCTGTTTATAACTAAATTTATAGTCGCATTATTTTTATTGCAAATTATTTATTATTTAACAAAGAGTTATAATTATCTGTGAGTTCCATACGATTCTAACAGATGACGGTGTAGGGTAATTGGTTTATTATTTAACCAGGTGGCTGTGCTTTTTGTTGCAACCGCGAATTCCAATTGAATTACAAATATTGATTATTTCATAATTTAAGTGTGTTCAGTATTTATTTTATTTTCAATATATTGATAATAATATTAATTTCGTGTGTAAGTATTAGTTTTAAGTAATCTGGCTGAAAGACAGCAACTTAATTTTAATTTAACTGGACCGAGAAGGGACATTGAACAATATGGCGAATCAGTTCTAGAGACCATGAATGATAAGATATCAAGTGCATTTCCGCAAATTTGTATAGGCCTATGTGACATAAATCTTACATTTAAGAAGAATATCAATTTAAAAACATATGAAGGTCCTAAGGAACGGAATAACAGAATTGTAAGTAAGTCTGTTAGTTATAATAATATGCCTAATATTACAGAAACAATCTCCATGTCTCAATTAAATGAAAAACAAGATGACTATAATATATCACAAGATGATATTACTATACAGAGACTTCTTGATGAAGATGAGAATCCAAACTGCCAACAAGTTCATAGAAAAAAAAGAAAGTATAATGAAATCAGCAAGCCTCTTCAAAATATTCCATCAATAAATGTATACAATCCTTATGATACACTTATGGATGATACTGAGAATGCAGACAACATAAATTCATCTCAATCAACAAAACCACTTCCACATAAACCACCACCCATATTTATAATGGTGTAGTTAACGTACCAGAACTAAAAAATTGTGTAAAACAATAACTTTCTGATTTAGATTTCTCACTTAGTTTACTACAATATAATTTAACGTATACCTTAGCCACAGCAACGCGTGGCCGGGACTTTATATATATAAACAAAGTCGGATTAGTTACACTATTTATAACTCAAGAACGGCTGGACCGATTTTTATGATATTTGATTTGTTGGATTTGTTTCCGTCCCAAATAGCAGATAATATTAAAACATCGGAAAAATTAATGTAAAAATATTTACAGGCGATACGACGTTCGCCGGGCCAGCTAGTATATATATATATATATTTTTGTCCAAAGAAAGTTAGGAAAATTTCTGAAAATTAATGCGGATTGAGATAGAAATAACCTAAAAGCACCATATAGGCTATATCGAATTACTGTAGACTTTTATTTCACGCTAGAACCCTGCATAAACTTTAATTTATGTTTATAAAATGCAGCTATTTTTCAGGTGTTCTCTCTTTTACATTGTATAGAGCATACATATTGCCTAATCTGCCCGCATTTCTGTATTTTAGGCAAAACTAAATATCTAGGTCAGATATTATAAACAATATTAACTATATTATTGTTTTTTGTTTAAGTGAGAAAAATGGGAGACGTCTTCAAATCTTGTGAGAGCACAGAAGATATAGAAATTACCTCATGTCAGGTATGCTAATCTATTATAATTACGTATGCCATTTACTTGCAGGGAAGCTCCTATACGAGGACTACAGGGGTCCTAATAATATTTAAAACAGTGTACCTCATATTAAAATCAACTCTAAGAGTATTCACGCATTTTTAATAAAAATAGTTCCGTTATCCAGGAACTGAATAAACTAAGAGAATTCCTGAGCAAGTCTATTTATAGTCCGATTTTGCTGTTTATGGAGTATATCATTTTCTTTTAATTAACTTAGGTGTATCTAGTTTACGTTGTGAGAAAACACATATAACAGCCGATAGAGCGATTATTAAAATTACGGCTTTTAGGTAAATTACCACTCCAAATAATCGGATTTCGCTGATTATGGAAAACACCTATCTCGTGGCATTTTAATGGCATAAGCCTATACTTAGTTTCATCGCGAAAAAAAAAATTGCAATCGCTTGAGCGATTTTTAAATTTTCGTTTCAGATGAACTCCTACTCTTAATTTCCGATTTGTTGGTTAATGAACTCGACCTTATTATTTTTTATGATTGCTATATAAGAAAATAAACACATTTAAAATGTTATAACGTATTGGCTGTGCCTGCAATACATTTTATGGCTCAGAAATTTGGACTCTGAATAAACAGGCAATTAAAGGAATAGAAGCCGCAGAAATGAAATATTTACGATTTTTAGTATACTTTAATGGTTCACCGCTGTGGTCTCGAGATAGCGTGCTGCCCTGTCCCGCAGCGGGCCCGGGCTCGATTCCCGGTCGGGACAGGCTCCTGGGTGAGGTTTTTTTCGGGATTTTTCCTCACCTGTAAGACAAATGTCTTAGCTTAGGGCCCAACGTTCCCCGAAAATCAACCGGTCATCATCATCATCATCATCATCATCCTTGTCATTTTCATCATCATCATCCTTGTCATTTTCATCACCATCCTTCATCGGTATTGAAAGCAACGGGAAGCTGCCACACCTATAATTCCCTAGTAAAACTGCAAAGCATAGCATGAAAATGCTATCATTGCAGTGAAAGATCTGCCCTCGGGCAGAATTACTATGGATGGATGGATTAAATAGTCTGAACTTAGATCTAGTTGAGATTTATTTGTCCCGCGCCATAGCTTAGTCGTTAAGAAATGAGGTCTTGGCGCAGAGCTACGAGACTTGCGCTGGTTCGGGTCTCCATGGGAGAAGAACTTTTCTCATGGAATTTCGGCCAGTATGGAACCGCTGCCCACCCAAGTTCAGGTTAAGTATATAATTATAAGTTTAAGTAGATATAAGATTAATACTTCCATCTTATGTACATTATTATAGCATTGTATAAGAAACAAAATTAGACTAAGAAACCATAATGTAATATAAATGTAAACACCTTAGATTAAGTTTCAACTAGCCGCACTCTGTAAAATTGGCTGACGCGATGACGTATTGGTTGCGCAGTATGACGTAATCCATGTATCGAAATCTTCATTTCGGTACAAAATAATAATGAATTGAATACAGAAATCACGCTAGATAATAAATAGGAACAAGAGCAGGCCTGGGGATATGGGCATTAAGCCCGAGGAAACCCAGGGGGATGGTGGTGGGGCTCTTAAATAAAAAAAAATCCAGCATCGTGAGGCAACTGGATAACAAGTCTAATAAGTAGCGGATCCAGATTGAGAAAACCAGCTATAACAGTTAGGGGACCATAAAATATATTGACCACATGTCACATCACTGGCAGGATGATCGTCTACCTATGTGATTAATACATGTGGATGTGAGGTTAGCAGTAGGCTGGTATGCCAAAGGACCTTCTAGGCCTATCGCGCCATGGAGTTTGTTTGAGATTTGTTTACATCTCCATGTGGATGACAATTGTGAGAATACAGCTTTTGATTTTCTTATTATAGCCTTAATATCTTCCTTTGACCCTCCATGGAGGTGTACATAGATGCACGTGGAAAGTTCTCCATGGGCCTTTCGATTTATGAGTGTCAAATAAGGTGAGGCCCTGACTCTCGCCACCACTCGAGAAATTCAACGCTAGATCGACAATGTGTCACATTACTCAAACATGGATTATTATTAAATGAAAATTAACATTAATCATCATCCGTCACGAATTAGGTCTTTGTAGACCCGATTCGGCCCCATCTAATAGTCTTTTAAGAGGTCTTCCTGGTCGAAGAGTCCTTTCGGCTTATATTGCATTATCGTTTTTGGGATTCTTGAATTATCCATTCTTTTTACATGATGTAGCCAGTTTAATTTATATCTGTTGAGTTTTTCTTCTACTGATTCCACTTCTAATTGTTCTAAAATTTCTTCACTCTTTTTTCAATCTAAAAGAGTGTATCCTGCTGTCCTTCTGAGAAATTTAATTTCCGTTGTTTTGATTCTGCTCCTGGCTTTTTTTCTTAATGTCCAAAGGCTCACTTCCGTATAAAAGGGAGGATAATGCCAAAGTATTGTATATTTTTATTATTGTGGATTTTTGTACTAATTTAGCTTTTAATTAATCATTTATTATTCCTAAGATTAGTGTAAATTCATTTTGATAAGAAATTTCACAACCTAAATTAAGATTAATAAAACACAATTTTAGCAATTAATTCGAATTATTTTTTTTATGTCCCAGGTTGTCCTTTTTGGACATTTCTGGTGTTATCTCCTGGCATTGGCGTAATTGTAAGCCACTTCTGAGGTTGGAGCGCCTGTAAGACGGGATTACGTTGCCCCGATGATATGATGGTGGTGATGATAGTGATGCGCCAGGAGAGTCCTTAATCCTAAGCTTAATCTAAGATGAATATGAATGATGATGATTGCGATGGCCATATGATGTTCGGGGGCCGTTTGGGCCTTAAAGTTTGCTGATATTTGTCTTACAGGCGAGAAAAAAACCGATAAAAACCTCATCCAGGAAACTGTCCCGACTGGAGAACGAATCCGGGCCCGCTGTGTGACAAGGCAGCACGCTATTTTGAGACCACAGCAGTGGACCTAATTCAAATTATGAATATGAACTATTTAGAGTTAAAGTTTAGTTGAAAGTCGAAATTTAAAAATCGCACTTGCAGCCGCCATGTTTGTTTCATTGCAATATAACTATACGATTTAATTAACAAAATAATATTTTCCGTAAATCACCAAAATCGGATCATAAATACGACTTTCTGGGGAATTTGCTTAGTTTACGCAATTCCTACATGACGGACTTCTCTTTAATCTGTCCCTTCCTACAACTCATGAGCCCCACTAGCAATTTTTTTCTCCCCCTCTCTCCCTCCCACCCCCTCTCTCTCCCACTCCCTCTCCCCCCTCCCCTATCTCCCCCTCTCTCCCTCCCCCCTCTCTGTCTCTCTCTCTCTCTCTCTCTCTCTGTCTCTCCCTCTCTGTCTCTCTCTCCCTCTCCCCCACTCTCTCTCTCTCTCTATCTTCCTTAGTTTAACGTTTATACATACTTTTACATGTTACTTACCACCCAAGCTTTATAGGGACAAGATCTATCAAGACGAGATTTTAATATCTTGATCACACACATTTTTTTGACCATGAACATGGATGAGTAATCAGTTCAATGCCAGGGCCATCTTCGAGACAACACGAACATTTAAGACAAGACATAGCATTCACTCACACATTCATACTAAAATAGGTGAATATGATATGGATGACTGTGATGAGACCAATGGTGTTTGGGGGTTATTTGGGCTTTAAAGTTTCCTGACATTATCCTACAGATGACGAAAAACCTCAAAAAAAAATAAACCCCACTCAGGAAACTTGTTACAACCAGGTGTCTGAGGCAACAACATTACCACTAGATCATAGTGTACAAATTAGCTATATAAATAACTAAATTATTCCGAAGAAAATGAATTGATTAACATAAAAGTATTTATAAAGTGGAAACAATTTTAATGAATTAATAAAATAATAAATTAAGGGTAAATATCAAATATGTCTTCATAATTAATAATAATGATTTCCTTTTTCAGCAGGAAAGTATCCTGAACCAGTCTGGAGAAGAAAATGTGTCTACTACAATAAATAGTATTAAGAAAACATGGATTTCATACATTAGAACACACTGTAAAACAATGGCCATGATGTATCTGTTACACATTTTTGTAGCAAGTTATGTAGGTTTGGCAATTCACTTCTGGAATGAAAATGGTATAAATTATTTATTTTACTAAATATTTCTTATGATGAAATTTAAAAATTGAATCCTGTTGGTAGTTGCCGTCGTCCTCAACTTTGTTAATATACTGTATATAAAATTAACTGGAGCGCTTTCGGAAGTTACCTTCCATCTTCTGCAGCTTGAGTTTCCGTTACTTGTTGTTCTTGTGTACGGTGATGTATACTCCAACTGTTTGTAGCAGCAACTGACTTGTTTTTGATGATCTCGTATAATGGGTTTGACTGGGGTGCGTTCTCATTAAGAAATGAGGTGTTGTGTGTTTCCTTTATAATTTCGAGGTCTTCAAATATATTTATCCTAGTTGGAATGTTTTCTCGGTGGATTATCGTTAGAGTGTTTTCAATTGTGTTCATTCGATGACCTGCGTTAATGAGATGTTTAGCATAGCTTGATTTATCACCCGCGTGTGAAATCTTTTAGGTGTTCTTTATATCTTGTATTGAAATTTCTGCTTGTCCTGCCAATATAAAATTTATTACAATCTTCACATGTTAGTTTGTAGACTCCCTTGTTGTTAAATTTGTTGTGTTCTTCTATGCCATTGTATATTATGTTGTTTAATTTGTTTCCTATTTTCCAACAGGTACAATTTAATTTTTAAATTTCATCATATGACTTCACCTCAACGGAATTTGATATGAATTTCACTAGTATTGATAAATATTTCTTATTTTCACTCTCCAGTAAAAGAAATGTGATCAACTGTCACAGTGCATTCTTTGTGTGTTGAAACTAACATCCATGTAATAATGCATTCCGGAATGTTTTGGGGGCTCAAAGTTCGTAAAATTAGTTAGGCATAAAAAAACATCTAAAGGGCTACTTGCATCCCCTGGACCGTCAGTTAGACACATCTGCTGTGAATTGTTTGTAGGAGTTTTATCATTTACTTTCCAGAGTAAATGACCATGTTTCTTATGGGGACCAAAGATGAAAGATGAAAGGTGGTTGAATCTAGCATAGAATTCTTCTTGTTGGCAAACAAATTTCACAATTTCTAATATAGCAATTTTATCTTTTTTTCACAGGAAGATGTACCATTGATTGGTGCAATGGTCTTGGAATGTTAATTATCATTTTGTCCTTTATTTATGGAGGGCTTATCTATTATCAAATCATTAAAAAATATTTTGGTCAATTTTTATATCAAAATATAATACACCCAGTTCACCTTTGGTGGAAAAATCAGTTAAAACAAAGGTAAGTTTAACTCATCATCTTATTGTGTGCTGCTTTCAGAAGGTTGATTCCAAATATATCTCTATTCATCTATTCTTCCATGCTTTTCTTCCTCATTTCTTCTTTGTATCCCTTTTCTTGTAAGTTTTAAATTCATGCAAGAAGTCACTCATCAGAAGTAATAAGTTAATTATATATAATAAATAGTATGTTTGCAAGTAGGTATGGATTAATAATTAATACATTTATTAATAATTCATATAAATATATGAATATTAATATTGATTAATTATTTCTATAACATAATTTAAATTCTTATTTATGGGGGGGGGGTAAAATTTAAATTAGTATATATCCACTAGTAGTATATTTTAAAAGTTTTATAGTTTATAATATTGATATAATTCTTTGTTATTTAAAGACATTTTATCATAGTGAGGACACACTTTATAAATATTCCTTTCATATAGCTATTAAGTTTATAAAATTTATTATGGATCCACAGATTTTCATTGTGTTTATAAAGTTTTATTTTTAAGGGGGGTCCACAAATTTAAATGTTTAGGCACAGACATTCTTGGTTGAGATGTAATCCCCTAGACAGGAATAGAGAAATGGAGAAAATCAAAAGTAGATGAGAAATCAACTTATACGAGGTAATATAGGGTAATATGAAAATAGATTCATATATACTTCCTATTGTAATTTTATAATCAAAAGTAGAATTCAGATAGCTAATAAAGCATATTATGCAGTAATATCCCTGAATAAAGACTTACGGTGTCAGTTGGAGAACCCAAATAACACTCTACAAGGTACTGATTTGCAACATTATCACATATGGAACTGAAAATGGACCTTTTTAGAGGAGGAAAGAGAGATGATTGATTCCTTGAGAGGAACATTTTAAGAGAAGTGTTTAGTCCATATGTTCCAATGGAAGATGGAAAATCAGGTATATATATCACAGTCTACAAGACTTAACTTTTCGTATTACATCTGGTACACCATAAAGATCATGTAGCTCACTGTATGTTGTTATCTCCATTTACTTGTCTGTCTATCTATCTTTAATGCAAAAATGTTCTAAGTACTTTATTCTCAAATACTCAATCATTTATCCTCCCTTAAAGTAAGAGATCATGTTTTGCATTCATGTAATCTGACTGGAAAAATAACAGTTTTATATATTTTTAATTTAACATATTTTTTTAGAGAAATTGCGATGACAAGCGTCCCTATACTGCATAACAGGAAGCATTTCCAGAGTTGAGTGTAAATTTAATTTCTATGTTATTTCATTCTTATTCGTAATTATTGTTCCTAGGTATTTGAATTCTGCCATTTCTTTAATACTTCCATCATTTGTTATTATTTGTCCATTGTCATAATATAATGTAGTTCAATGTGTGATCATATATTTAGTTATAATGATTTTACTTCCAGACCCAGCATTAATATTTCTAATATTTGACACTGAAGATCACAGTGAGAGATTAAAATCAACACTTGGAATGACTGTTATTCTGCTACTACAAGGGAGAATCAAATGAGTTGCCTAGTGGAATAGAGGCACATGCCACAGGGAAACTATTTTCAGAAACAAGGAATTTCTGAAAGTTGTTTATTTGTGGAATATGGACACTGTTTTAATTTTTTAACCAGGATCTTGAATTAGATGATGAATTGAATATCTTATTAAATATTAGTTAGAATATTCCTAGTATTAAGTGTATTTTAAGTAATAGGACAGGTAATTTGTGCAAATTAAGTAGTGGCATATGCCCCACATAATGCCTCTTCTATCTTCAGTGGGTGTATGGACACAAATTTCTGATCTTGATTGACCCTCTTCTTCATCATCAGAAACTTTTCTAACACATTCTTTACTTTTCCGAACAGTTTTTAAACATTTTATTGATATTCCATGGACGGCTAGAAATGCACTTCTACAGACTTCAAGTTCGCTAATATTAGTTACACGAACATGGTATCTGAATAAAACCTTCCTTTGACTTATGTTTGCATCTTTTCTCTTCTTTGCATAACCTCTCTTATCTTCACTAATCATTAGTGGAGCGAAATTACATGATATTAGTTTGCAACACGGAGTTCACTATTTAAAAACTCCTTTGCTGGCACAATCTTCTTATTGTTATACACTATTTCTAAGACATTTTCTTTCATTATCCTTCCACTTACTTTCATGATGAGTCCTTCTTTTACTATTAATTTTTCTTTTTTCTTCAGAAACTACATTAAACCTCAACATCTATGTCAACATATTAGAAATGTTGTAGGTAATTTGAGAACTACCATTGCCCTCTGGATCTATAATATTAAAGATCCAGATGGTAGTGGAACTACATTCTGGTTATTTAGTTTCGTTTCTGCCAACCTATCAGGAACGTTGACTGTAACCATTTGAGATAAAAGAGAAAGAATGTGGCATGTGCCTTTTTTCCATTGGCTATTTCTATCATTCAGAATCTTGAAGTTTTATTATGCTCCTTGTTAAAGAATAGACACATGCGAACATGCAAATAGTTTTTGGAATTGATGCAAGATAGCAAGAGCTACTTAACCATAACAAAAACTTACAATCGGCAGATTTGTGGCATGTGCCTCTTTTCCACTGAGCAACTCAAATATAAACAGGCCTTTGTTTACTGCGCACGCTTAGAGTGCGATATGAGTTGGAGGCTTTTACAGCAGGTGCAGTGGGGTCTCTGGAAGGGGACCGCGGCCTTGGGAACTCGTTTTGTTTTGTTCCTCAGTTGCTGTGGAGATGTCTGAGAGAGAGGTGCATCCAGCTGTTGCACAACAAGTAATCATCAAGTTTCTCGTCAATAAAAATGTCAGTGCAGCTGAAATTCGCCGTCGGTTACTCCCACAGTTTGGGGAAAGAACCCTTTCATGGTCGAGAGTAAAACATTGGTGCTGCAAGTTTAATGAAGGACGTGAACGTGTTGAAAACTTGGCCCACCCTCGCTGCCCATGCACCAGCATCAATCCAGGAAACATCCAAGCTGTTCAAGACATCATTGAAGGGGTTCGCCACATCACAGTGCTCGAAATTTGTCGAGAACTTTTCATTAGCTATGGGAGTGTGCAATCAATCATTCGAGAGGAGCTGAAAATGAGAAAAGTGTCAGCTCGTTGGGTTCCTTGGTTGCTCACTGCAGAACAGAAAGCAGTGCGAGTTCAAATGTCTCGCATGCTCCTCACGCGCTATGAAGAGGAAGGTGATGCTTTTCTGGACAGAATCATCACTTGTGATTAGATGTGGGTGCATCATTACACACCCAAATCAAAGAGGGCCAGTCTGGAGTGGAGAGTAACCGCCGGTGAAAGTCAAGTCACGTCTGTCTGCAGGGAAAGTTTTGGCCACAGTGTTTTGGGACTCAAAAGGTGTCCTTCTGATTGATTTCCTTGAACAACAAGGACAACGACAACAGACCATTAATGCTGCCTACGCAACCTTCTCAGTCAAGTTCGAGTTGCCTTCCGGTCAAAACGGCACAGCAGTCCAATCAGAAATGTGTTGATTCTGCAGGACAATGCCAGACCACACACCGCAGCAGCAACACAGTGAAAATCGGCCGAAATTCACTGGACTGCCCTTCCACATCCACCCTACAGCCTGGATCTCTCACCATGTGACTTCTTCATGTTTGGTTCACTCAAAGAAGCTCTTGGAGGACATCGTTTCACAACCAACGAGGGTGTGAAAGACTTTGTGTGCAACTGGCTGCGCACCCATCCTCGTACTTTCTTTGAAACTGACATTAAAAAACTGCCTGTCTGTTGGAACAAATGCATAGCAAAGATGGGTGAATATGTAGAAAAGTAAGAAAAATGTTAATTTCAATTAATCTTCATGAATAAAAGTTTTGGAACAAAAGGCCTGTTTATATTTTATTCTCCCTCGTACAATAATACTAAGGTATTATTTATAGAATGTGCGTGTGAGTGTTGGTTTTTAATATTTCCTCACTATCACCTAATAATACTAAATCATCAGCATTTAACAACAGCTGATTAATACCATTGAGTTGTACACCCTCTAAAGATTTGATGGCATGTTCTAGTACAAAACTGAATAGCAGAGGAGACATGTATCTCCTTACTTTAACTCACTGTGAATTTCAAAACTATCTGAACAGTTTGCCTGCTTCTTGTGCCATTTAGAAACTGTTATTAATACTTTCTGTATAACTGAATTTTTTTTATTTTTTAGACATGTCAGATTTGCAGCATATAGTCTACCTGCTGGCGTAGCATTAATATTTCTAATATTTGACACTGAAGGTCACAGTGAGAGATTAAAATCAACACTTGGAATGACTGTTATTCTGCTACTTGGATTTATATTCTCACGATATCCTGGAAAGGTATTTCACATTCATTACAGTAAATTTCAACATAAAACTGATAGGAATTCACACTATGAGGCAGTAATTAAATTTGGGAAATGATATTCATTCAGAAGAATAAATATCGATCTATGAATTTCGATATTCCGGTGGATAAAAATTTAATTACAAAGTTTATAATCCCAACGAAAGATGGCAGCACAAGAGGTGATATCACTAAAGAAATCAACAATCACGGAATTTCATCAGTGGACGCCATGACTGAAGAAGGACATGATATTGTCTGAAACCGTCGGTATCAAAGAAGTTTTAAAATGTATGAGGTGAGTCGATTAAAATATGTTCTCCAATCACTATTAAATTATTTTCAGTCTGATCATCTTAGTTCAAAATATTAATGTTGATTTGTTCTTGGACATATTTCAAAACAATTCTGTTATTGTTTTAATATTGATACATTAATATTGAGGTAAGATCATCAGACTGAAAATAATTTAATTAAGATTCAATTTATTTGATAAAATGCCTTATAATATTATTTTCTATCAATTTTGTGATTAAAATATGTTTCAGATCAAATGGCAGCCTGTCATGTGGGGTTTAGGCATTCAGTTTCTACTTGGATTGCTTATTATTCGCTGGTCAGTTGGAAGATTTATCTTTCAATGCATAGGTGAAAAAGCTGCAACATTTCTTAGATATGGTAACGAAGGAGCAAGATTTGTATATGGGCATCAGTTGATTGATAATGGAGTATTTGCATTTCAGGTAAGATTCCAGTAACTGTGTGAACTGCATGATGCAACAGCCCAGTGAGTCATATTCTCAGTACTTTGAAATTTCTCTGGCAGAAAAACATACAGTAATGACCTCAGATATCAAAAGTCCATCATGTAGGAACTGCTTAAGCTAAGCAAATTCCTCACCAATTTGAATTCATGATCAGATTTTGCTGGTTTATGGAATATATCTTTCTTTTGTTGATTAAATTGTATGTATCCAGTTTTGTTGCAAAAAAAAAAGCAGTGGCCACTAGAGGGATTTTTAAATTTTGGCTTTCAGGTAGATCCCCACTTTTAATGATAGGTTTTAGATAATAGCTTTCATGTTTCATTTCAATGGCATATACCGATTTTGTTCCAACTGCTCTAAAAAAATTATAAATTAAAAATACATAAAACAGTTATTCTACCAATTAAAATATGTATAAGAAACATGGTCTTTACCAGGGATTAGTTGTCACGCCATGGTTGGTACAGTGACATCTACATTTGGTTACTGAACTCAGTTGTAGTGGCTCCCATAGATCAATCCCTGGTGGTGCCTTTGGGCCATTGTAGCAGAATTTTAAAGTAAGAAAACAAACACTAGTTGCGAGGTGCATGGCATGCATCCACCCATGCATCCCTGTCAGCCATTATGTGTTTTTTACTTGTGCACCAGGCTGCAGGAATTATATTGGAAGAGGGAAAACATTTTTCTGCTTCTCTCAAGAACTCAACAGGTATTTATTTGTATTATATGAATATTATATCTATTCAAAATATTTTTATTTTAAAAAATTGGTATAACAATTCAGACATTCCTTTGATCTATGGTCTTTACTTCGAAAAACAAGAAAAGATTATAATTATCATTTGAAAATAATGTGGTAGGGAAATTTTTGGACCAAAGAGAGATGAACCAGGTGTAATAAGAACAGTTAAGTCTGGGGAATGAAAGAGGGGATGGAACTTCTTGTAGAAAACCAGAGAGAAAGCACCCAGTAGCTAGGTCAAAAATGAGATGGGAGAGTAACATTAGCTATGATATGGGGGAGGCGAATTAGTAAATTATACATGGAATAATAGGAAAATATTAGCTCAGGATTGGATGTAAGAAAAGCTTATGACTGTGTTCCAGGTTTGGTAGTGTCAATGAGTCAGCTACTTAGTCAAGTTATTCTTTGCATGCTCCTAATTATATAAATGTTACAGTGACCGTTCCTGCCTAAACTACCTGAGGGTTCAGCAGCCCATTTTTAAAGTAAGCTTTAAATTAATTTAATAGCATGTACAAAAAATTGAAAATCTCAACGAACACATACCATTGGAATAAAAAAAACCTGCATGATGTGATGGAAGGAAAGTTCCTCCTTTATGAGATTATAAAATGCCATTTGACTTGTATGGATGATAAAGATGATGAGTATTTCCTCGCTATCACCTATTATACTACATCACCGTATACCATCATGTAATTAAAATTTCCAACCTTGCTGGGAATTGAATCTGGGCCTACTAGTCAAGAAGAAAGCATGCTACAATTTACGATAGTGTGGCAGACAACCTTAAATATAAGATTTTTCTTCTTGTGTCAGTATGGCCTGTTATCATGTTAGTCTGAATTTTTAATTTATTATGTCACTAAATGATATTTATCTTGTAAAGTTAATTATGATTTTAGGCACTTGCAGTTATTTTCTTCTTGAGTTTTATTGTTCAAATCCTGTACTACTTTGGAGCAATGCAATGGCTTGTGTTGAAACTTGGTTGGGTGCTGCAAATTTCAATGGGAACAACTGTCTGTGAGTCTGTGCATGCAGCTGCAAGCATATTCCTAGGAATGGTAAGTTGTAACAAACACCTTACAAATGTTAAATATGAAGAAATAAAAAAAATATAGTAGCAGAGAAAGACTTAAAACTTCCTGGAGTCAGGGAATATACTTATACATGAAGGAGAAACATATCTACAAGCAGGAGATTTGGATGGACCAACAAAATTAGCTATTAGGAATCGGACAATGTCAAAGACATTAATCAACCGATGATCTATCTATCTAGTAGCTCCTCTTGTGTGGAGTTAAAATCATAGAATCTTCTGAAATCCAGTTAAAAAAAACAAGAGACAAATATATTTCAATTATGTTATGTACAATGTTCACTATTATTTTTCCAAATTCACTTTCCTGAATCCATTTTCACAAATTTAATTTACTCCTTACCATCAAAGTGATCTGTAGTCAAGTTATAAAGCATACCAAATCAATTTTATTTTGAAAAGAAAAATTAATGCTTGAACCTGAACTTGTACCTGGACCTCTTGTTTTATGCACTGGTATGCATTCCAATACACCATTCAAGCTATGATACAAATGTTAACATTTCTTTCCTCATATACAATTCTCAGATCGTCTGAAGTTAAAATAATATAAAATTATTTTCAAAATAATATTGTCCAGTATTGGAAAGTATTGAATTTAAAATATTACATCAAAATACCAAATCAATTTTGTTTCATCTGATGAAAAATAATAACTGAATTGACTTTTGAGGAATTAACGCTATGAGGTATAATTTAAGGAAAACTGTATCACCTCATCTCATATCCTAAATAGGTTCCATCCTCAGTATTGTTCATTGGGAACGTATTGTATGCAACACTGGTGACTATACTGAAGGCCTGAAAAGCTTAAAACCATACAAGTATGCTATGTATTGAAAAAAAAAATACTTGCCAAAATTAAAAAGTCAACCTTTGTAATGCACACACACACACACACACACACACACACATACATACATACATATATATAGATGTTATAACTATTTTTTTTTACATTTAGCAAAAAAAATAGTTATAACATATAAAAATACAAGCATTACTGCTATAAAGTAAAAAAAAAAAATCTCTTTAAAATGCTTACTTGTTATAGGTGGCAGTTGGGCCGATATCCCGCTGTGTCTCATGAATTGAGAATCATATATATATACAAGAAAAATAAATGTTTGTGTTAGGATTCCTGAGTAGCTTAGTTGGTAGAGCACTAATGTATAGAGTTAGAGGTCTCATGTTCAAATACCAACTCAGGCATTTATTTTTCTTTTTCATATATATATATATATATATATATATATGACATATTTTGAACTGATTTTCTTTATGTTTCAGTCAGAATCGACATTGTTGTTTAAGCCATATATTAAAGATCTTACAAAATCTGAACTTCATGCAATAATGACAGAAGGCTTTGCTACTGTTGCTGGTAATAAAATTTTTTTTACAAAAGCTTAATTTTTCAACCACAATTCGTGGTTTCAGTAAAATAAGAATAACTATTCCATTTTGATGAACACAAATGATTATTTTACATAAAGAAGCATAACACATAGCCTACATTAATTAAATAATATGAAATTCCATATATTTTGAAAAGTTATAAAGGGAAGCCAGTCTGGCACAAAGGGTAGCAGGTCTACTTCTCAACTCATAGGTCCAGGTCGTCTTGAAGATCCATCTCTTTCTCCCTCAGTTAGTAGACTGAAAAACCTCTAAATCAAATCATTTTTTGCGACAATTTAAATTATTAAAACAAATAGAAAACCCAAAGAACTCACTGTTTGGGAAAAAATCTACATTAAAAAAAATGAAATGGAGAAGTTAATGAACTTTGAAATTCCTGCAGAAAATGATTTGATTTTGAGGTTTTTTCAGTTTACCGACAGAGGGAGCAAGAGATGGCTCCTCAAGACGACAGAACAACGGTCGTCAAAATACTGAAGATGGAACTGATTAAGATTTTGAAACTGGTCTAAAAAGAAGAATATGAGGTGAATGGTAAGAATTTACACAAATAATACCTCATAGTGTTAATTCAGTCCACCGCTGTGGTCTCGAGGTAGCATGCTGCCTTGTCATGCAGCGGGCCCTGGTTCGATTCACGGTCGGGACCCATTTTTTGGGGTTTTTCCTCACCTGTAAGACAAATGTCAGCTTAGGGCCCAACGGTCTCCGAAAATCATCTGGCCATCATCATCATCATCATCCTTATCATTAACATCATTATCGTTCATCGGTGTGGAAAGCAACAAGAAGCTACCACACCTATAATTCTGTAGTAAAGCTGCAAAGCATAGCATGAAAATGCTATGATTGCAGTGAAAGACATACCTTCAGGCAGAATTATTATGGATGGAGTGTTAATTCCTAAAAAAGTAACTATAAAGATTGTTGGCTAAGGATGAAGGTGAATCCTTCAAAACTGGTCTGAGAGAGAGTTAATACTATAATGATTTCATTTTTGCCAGAGATTGCAAGGTATCTCCCATCATATAACAAAAACACTAACCCTCAAAGTCCATGCAGCTGTACAATTGTACTCTTATATCAAAGCAACTCTGCAAGAGGACTAGCTTATCATGTGACTGTTACACAAGACATTATGTTATAAGTAGAGACCGGATGTTAGGGAAAATGCCTACAGTTATTTATCATAGATATTGTAAAAGTGACTTCATATAAATTCATAGTGATGACCCTACAGTTGTTTTCCATTGAGTTAATTTTGCCTATAAATGCCTATTTCAGCTTACAATGCCTATAAATGCCTATTTGCCATTTTTTCTCGAAATTAACTTAGTATTTCAATTAAATTAATTGAAATGGACAAACTTCGTGATGACACATATCATTGCATAGAAACCTTTAAGTGACTGGCAATATTATTTTTGATGTTGATAACACTGAATTCAGTCTGTAGTCCTCGTTCACATACAGGTGCTTGAAAGACAAAGAGGTGCAACAAATGTATGTGGCTTTTTTTTTTAACCTTTAGAACAGTTTTTTTATGATGCCTAAAGAACGGGCAACAGTAAACAGTAAGACAAACTGACGAATTTCGTGAAAGAATTTGGTGCAGAAATATTCTCAAGTGACGGTTCAATATTGTTTTGCAAAGTGTGTAAAATTTCAGTGATTTATGCGAAGAAGTGTCATGTTTCGCAGCATGTACACGCTGCAAAACATATGTATGCTCTTTGTAAAATGGCAAAACAAGTTCCAAAATCATCTCTGATATCTTCGTATGCTATTGATAGCATATGTTTATATCATGTACATAAGGTTGTAAAAAATTATGTAGTAGTCCATTTTTTGTAAGAGCCTATTTTGAAATTTTTAGTGCCTATATTAATGATTTTTAGTGTCGTTTTGCCTGCCTATTTTGAATTTTTTAAGTGCCTAACATCCGGACTCTAGTTATAAGGAGCGATAGTTGGCCAGCAGAGAATGTCAGACCACTCATGTGTCCTTAAAACCTCTGGTGAAAAAGAAATCGCTATAGGTGAGATATAAATAACCCCAATTCAATTCCTTTGAAAAAAATACTTCATAGTGAGAATAATTATCAATTGTGTTTTAAGCTATAAAGATTGTTTAAATTTTATAGTGAGTAGAGCTGAAAGAATTTGGAATTTGTCAGTTTTAAAACTAGGTTGAATTACTTACAGGATCAGTTCTAGCAGCGTATATCAGTTTTAATATTGAGCCAGCTCACCTCATAACAGCTTCTGTGATGTCTGCTCCTGCAGCTCTCTGTTATTCCAAACTGTTCTATCCAGAAACAGAACAAAGTAAAAACAGAGTCAATAATATGGTCTTAGAACAAAGGTATGCTATGTTATTCTCTCTAGTTATGTTAATTATTGCTTACAGATGACTTATCTGTATACATTAATTATATATAAATAGGCAAAGACAAAACAGTTAAGTACCATTTTCTCCTCTCTTTTTCAACCAATCTTGTTTTAATAGCTGTTGACGAGCTTTAATGTTATCAATATAAAAAGTTTGGAAACAGTTCTACCGTTTTTAACTGCAAAGCAGTGTTTATGGAAAATCTCCATGGCGCAAGAGTTAAATTTCTTAAAGAGAAGCATGTGATGTACAAAGGCCATGTTCAAGAAATTATCTACTGTTTTTAACTGCAAGGCACTGAAATCTAGCGCTAAAGCTCCCATTTAAACTATAGGGAAGTAATATATGTACATGAAATTAATAATAAAAACATTGAAAGAAGCCGTACTGGCTTATGTAATGTCATTACAGCTTTAACAGCTCTTGAAGTTAGACACCATGTTTCACATCGGTATAATATAACTAATATAACTAGAGGAATCGCCATAATTTACATATTTCTAGTTTAAAATTTTTTGAGACAAGTTGGCATGGCAAGAGGTAATAAAACCTTATAATTCTTATTATTCTAGCAATGATAACAGTGTTCTGGATGCTGCAACTAGAGGAGCTTTATCAGCAATAGAATTGGTTCTTGGAATTATTGCTACTATCGTAGCATTTGTATCTTTCACTGCGTTTCTCAATGGAGTTATCTCATGGCTCGGTGTTTTAGTTGGGCTGGACGATTTATCATTTGAGGTAATAAATATATCATTCCATTATCATTTCCATTATTAACACATTAAGACAGGGTTTCTTAACCTTTTTACTCTCACACTATCCTAAAAGTAAACTTGACATTCGCTCTTCCCCTCCTTTCAGAAAGCAATTAACCCTTAAATTGACAATGTAACCTATAAGGTACATTGGTTTAATTTATTTAATCTTGTCTTCTATTTTGTAAGCCCTTGTTTCCCTCAATGAGATTTAGGCGCTCTCCCCCTACAGGGAAGAAATTAAACCATGCTAATTTAATTACACTTGTTTTCATATAGATGTCATTGTAGTGACCCGTGGTCAGCGTTCTGCCTCATAGTGACATCTAGAAAACCAAGGTAGTACTAGGACGGGAAAATTTGGTAAATTTTGCTTAGAGGCCTTTTCATTCAGGCCTAAGGATCTTTTACGAGCCTGAAAATCTTCAGACTCGGGACCCACAGCTTAAAGTCCCTCCCAGAGGACTTGCTCCTTGGATTTTTCTATCCTAAAAAATCCATTGACTACGGCCGGATTTGAACGTGACCCTCGGGACCAGAGGCAAGGAGCATAACCACTAGTCCACCATGCCGATATTTTTAATAAAACAATGGAAAAATGAATCAGTAGAAATTATTTAAATTTGTGCCAAATTATAAAACAATATGAAGTTGGCTCTGTCGCACAAGTGGTTAGACGCTCGCCTCTCACTGCTGGGGTCCTGAGATCGAGTCCCAGTCACTTTGGATAGCTACAATAAGTAGTAGCTCCAGGTTGAGAAAACCAGCTATATCAGCTGGGGGACCATACATTGACCACATGTCACTCCATCACTGGCTGGATGATAATCTACCTCTGTGATTAACACATGTGGATGTGAAATCAGCAGCAGGCTGATGGGCCAAGGGCCTTCTAGGCCTGTCGTGCCATGGAGTTTAGTTTAGCCAATATATCACAAGTACCCAATAATACAGCTTATGAGGGATAAATGAAAGCCAATTCAGTGGCACTCAATAATCTTATAGAATTGCACAACAATAACCTTATAGAATTGCACAAAATGTTCATAAAAGCAGTCAAATTAGTAGATTCTAGCGCTGCAATCCAAGCAATAGGGGTCCAACCAAACACCAGTAAATAGGGATCTACTTTTTTAATAAAAATTCTAATGGGAAATAATGCTATTAGGCAAATTATTGATATTACATAATTGAATCAAAATTTGTTTTTACATCTCACCTCATAATAATAATCGGATGGAATCAATTATTCATTAATTTGTTGTATGTTTTAATTTTAGTTTTAGATGAAGACTGTTATTAAACAAAGCAATATTTGTATCATATTGCAGTATGTATTAAGCAGAATTTTCATCCCACTTGCATGGCTGATGGGCGTTGAATGGGAACAATGTGGGGAAGTAGCAGAACTCATCGGACTCAAAACAGTTGTCAATGAATTTGTAGCATATCAACAATTGGGAAAACTTAAAATTGCTGGAAAACTATCAGTAAGTATATATTATTATTTCATCATTCAAGGAAATATGAAAAGTAAAAATTGTCCATTATGCAGAAACAGTTTAAACTAAGCAAATTCCTCAGCAAGTCAAATTTATGGTCTGATTTTGCATTTATGGAATGTATATTTCTTTTGGTAATTAAATTGTATGTATCCATGTTATGCCAACACTAGGGCCTAATAATAAAATACTATAAAAAGCCGATAAAGGATAGACACATATACATGTGTATTATATCAGAAAATAAGGAATAATGATCCGCACTGAAAAACATATTAGTTCATACGCATATAATATAAAAAACGCTAGTAAAAAGGCATATCTCTATATCCTGGGTCAAAACCACGTCAAAAGATTCCAGAATTATTTGGCCAAGAAAGATGACCACATTAGATAGAGTGGAATGAGTGCGCGAAGTGAAAGTAGAACAAAGCTTTCCATTTTGACATAGATGAAGGTTTCAAACTAGATCATGAACTTTCCACACCCAAATTTCCCCAATTAGAAACTTAAAATTTATCATATAAATATTCGCGATTTTTTTACCGAAGGCAGAACGGCGGCGGGACCGAACGCGGTCCCCCGGCAGGGGAGGCAGCTCTACATGGTAATATAAGCATTTTTTATCATTACCTTAATGGTCATTTGTTCAGACATAGAATTAATTAATGGACCAAATGGTCCAAAGAACTTAGAATAATGAACAAAGTTGAATATTTTAAAATGATTGTTTTTCTCTCTCTGAATTTTAACACTTTAGTATTTTGACGTTTGACATTATGGCGATTTCAGCTGACTTTAATAAATTGTTTTATATGTTGTTGATCTAATATTTCTTTATGTTTGGTTTTATTTTAATAAATAATGTTATTTTATTGTTTACTGTGTTTAACTGTGGAATTCATCCTCCAAAACCAAGGGCAACCGCTCGGGCCAAAGACCACTTAAACAATAGAGATCTTAACGCTATCGCTACGGCGGGGCTTAACTGACCCCGTTCGTAATAATCCAGTTATGTTGTGAGAAAACAAAAAAAAAATGGCAAACACTAGAGCAATTTTAAATTAATGCTTTCAGGTAAACCTCACTTCTAATAGTCATATTACACTGATTTTGAGAATACCTTTCTTGTTTTATTTCAAGCCATATTTCATTACAGAAAATCAAAATTTGCTGCCACTAGAGTGATTTTTAAATACCTGTTTCAGATGGTCCAATTTTGCTAGTTAATGAACTCAACCTTTCTTTTCTTAATTGACTGCTAAATGCCAGGTTTGGTTCCTAAAAACAAAAAAAAATATGCCAACTAGACCATCAACAGACATATGCACAAACATTTGTACACACACACACACGCCTACATAAAAATATATAGGCCTATATATATATGAATATGAAAGTTTTCTTGGGTTTTCCGCGTCTTGGATTCAATTTCGACCTCTGGCCACTGATTCCGACATTTCGGCATGATCCCACATGCCATTATCAAGGAATGATAAGTTCGAGTCACAGGTTTAGGTCTTATATAATAAAATACATAGAGTTTTCGCTGTGGTCCGTTTCCAAAAATGTACACCCATCCAAGGTTTAGTTCTTATGTAGTTAAATACCTTCAGTTTTCAGTGTGGTCCATTTCCGAAGACGTACACCCATCCAAGGTTTAGTTCTTATGTGGTTAAATACCTACAATTTTCAGTGTGGTCCATTTCCGAAGACGTACACCCATCCAAGGTTTAGTTCTTATGTGGTTAAATACCTTCAGTTTTCAGTGTGGTCTGTTTCCGAAGCCGTACACCCATCTAAGGTTTAGTTCTTATGTAGTTAAATACTTTCAGTTTTCAGTGTGGTCTGTTTCCGAAGCCGTACACCCATCTAAGGTTTAGTTCTTATGTAGTTAAACATCTTCAGTTTTCGAAAACTGAAGGTATTTAACCACACAAGAACTAAACCTTGGATGGGTGTACGTCTTCAGAAACGGACCACACTGAAAACTGAAAGTATTTAACTACATAAGAACTAAACCTTGGATGGGTGTACGTCTTCGGAAACGGACCACAGCGAAAACTCTATGTATTTTATTATATAAGACCTAAACCTGTGACTCGAACTTATCATTCCTTGATAATGGCATGTGGGATCATACCAAAACGTCGGAATCAGTGGCCAGAGGTCGAAATTGAATCCAAGATGCGGAAAACCCAAGAAAACTTTCATATTCATACTTATATCCACGAAAATCTGCAATATCAATATAATATCATATATATATATATATATATATATAAACTCCTGGCGCGACAGGCCTACAAGGCCCTTAGCCTACCAGCCGGCTGCTGGCCTCACATCCACATGTGTCAATCACAGAGGTAGATGATAATCAGCCAGTGTAGGGGTGACATGTGGTCAGCATGTCGAGTCCCCCAGCCGTTATAGCTGGTTTTCTCAACCTGGAGCCGTTACTTATTGTAGCTACCCAAATGCATCACGATGCTGGGTGGGCACCGGTCCCATACTGGCCGAAATACCATGAGAAAATGTCTTCCCCCATGGAGACTCGAACCAGCGCAAGTCCCGTAGCTCTGCGCCAAGGTTTCCTGCCTTAACCACTCGGCTACGGCGCAGGACATATATATATATATATATCTCCATCCATAGTAATTCTGCCCAAAGGCAGGTCCTTCACTGCAATCATAGCATTTTCATGCTATGCTTGATGTTTTCGGGGACCGTTAGGGCCTTTAAAGTTTTCCTGACATTTGTCTTACAGGTGGGGAAAAACCCCGATAAAAACCTCACCCAGAAAAACTGCCCCGATCGGGGATCGAACCCGGGCCCGCTGCGTGACAAGACAGCACGCTACCTCGAGACCACAGCGGTGGACTTATATATATATACACATTTCCATCATGGTCATTTTTACTGTCTACTTAGTAGAATCGATGAAGAATGGTTTTATCAGATTAGCTTCATGGTCTACTGGTCAAAATTTCTGATTACAGATCATGAGGTCCCAGGTTTGATTCCCAGTCAGATCAAAGACATTTTTCCTTAAAAGGAATTACTCCTGTGGTCACCCAGGGTCTGTAATTTAAGTTAAGGACCCTCTTAGCACTTCATTATCATTTATTATCATTTTGTATTGCCAGAGTAATGGAACCATGCCTTCAAAGCACTCCAACCTTACAATTCTGCCAATGCCAGGACAGAATGTCAGATATGATTTTAAAATCTTGGTGACGTGTGTGTGTGTGTGTGTTTTATACTCTGCTGTTTGCTTTAATACGAACATTCAAAACTAAATAATGATGTATTATATTTTCATTTGTAGCCAAGATCAGAAATGATAGCAACATATGCACTATGTGGATTTTCAAATCCAGGTGCTCTCGGTATACTTGTTGGTGTGCTGGCTACTGTGGCCCCAATGCAGAGATCTGCAGTGACAGAAATTGCTCTTAGAGCCTGGATAGCAGGCAGTGCCACTTGTTTCCTGACAGCGTGCATTGCTGGTATGTTCCTATCTTATCATTTTTACCTAAATCACTGGTTCTATCAAACCTAGATGTTCATTAGCTCTCCATAGATTCTCTTCTCTTCTTAAAAGGCACTACAATTCAATTTTGGAATTGTTTGGCCTTCTCAACAAATCCTTTCCACAACTTTTTGTCTTGGATATATTTAAACCTATTTCTATTTTTATTGATTTGATGTAATTTTATAATATCATCTTTCTATCTGTTTTTAAATCATCCTACAGATTTACAAAATTAATGGTTTCTGTTTATAATTTTTTTTAAATTCTGGTCTTACAAATTAATGGTTTCTATTTGTAATTTTTTTTAACCATTCTATCATTTTTCATTCTGTGTATATCTCTAAACCAACTTACTCTTTGTGTTTTAATATAATTAATTTTACTGTTGAGAAATCACATACATCTCCATCTCCATCTAAGATAATATTCCCTAATCATTCCCTGTATAATTCATCTCCCTCAAATGAAGATTAAATTTAAATTGTTCTCCCACCTCATTCTACTGAGCACTCTTGCTCTAGTTTTCCTTTAAGGAGTTTCCAGCCTCTTCTTCATTGCCATTCAACCCACATGTCCTGCCCATTGCAGTCTACAAAACTTAAATGTTGTTATATCTAGTTTTCTATAAAGATCTTGTAGCTCAGTTTTATATAGTTTCCTTGATTCATCTGTCTGTACATCTCTCTTCAGTCCAAAATTTTCCTAAAAACTTTATTCTCAAATACTCATAATGTTTTCTCCTCTCTTAAAGTAAGAAACCAGCATTTGTACCTCTCATAAGCGATAACTAATCTCTGATTTTCAACTTGACTAGATGATGATCTGAATTTCAGTCTACCCCCTAACTGACCTTAATGTTGATTATGCTAATGTACCAGTGTTTTTCTACTAAAAATTATCTATCTGGTTTTACATTTCACCATCTGGAGACATGAAAGTGTACTTATGAATGTTGTGTTCTTAACAATGAGATTGTTCGATATAGCAACGGCCACTACTAATCTAACCCCTTTGTTATTACTATGTTCATCGAGACTGAATCTGCATATTGTTGGCTTGAATTTATCTTGCCATGCCACTTCTGCATTAAAATCTTCTAAGGCAATTTTTATATAATATTGCGAAAGTCACAAATATATCCATTCTAATTCTACATAGAACTCATCTTTTATCTTGTCATTCTTATCTCCTGTGGGATCATATATATTTACAATTACAATATCATGTTGTTTACCCTTTAGAATCATATATTAAATCCTATCTCTAATAAACCAACATCTCTGATAATTAAGGGGATCCTCTTTTGAATTAAAAAACCCATTCCAAATTCTAGTCTTGCTGCTCTCCCATAGCAATGTAAAGATTCCTGATTCCCTACTCCTAACTATCTAACTTCCTGCAAAGAGACTATATCTAAGGCAGATTTATCTAATTCCCTATCATCAGTGCTTGAGATGGGTAGGATGCAATAGGATGACATCCTGGTTCTTTTTTAAATGGTTTAAAATTATTCCATTATTTCTTACCATCATTAATGCCATTCCAATTTGGAAACACAATAGGAAGTAACATTATGAGGTTTTTTATTTAACTTTCACAGGGAAAGAACACTATGAGGTTTAATTTAATAATTAAATTAATGTTTTTATTACCTCACCTCATATCTTATCACCGGTCGACCAGAGGCTACTGACGATGGAGATAAGCTCCGAAACTGCAGTATAGAAGAAAAAAGATATGAGGTGAGGTAATAAAAACATTAATTTAATTATTATGAGGTTTTACTTAATAAATTATTTCTGCATAATTCTTACTTCCAATCATTGTTTCTTTTAGACATATGTTTCAAGGCATGTTAGCCTCATCTTCAGTAGTTACAGATTGGTTTTTCCCAACCAAGTTGTCGGCCCTGGATCTCGACTTCTGCTCCCTCTGGATCACAGAAAGAGGGAGCAGAAGTCAAGATCCAGAGCTAACAACTTGGGAAAAACCAGTGTGTAACTACTGAAGATGAGGCTAACAAGCCTTGAAACATATGTCTAACAGAAACAATGATATGAAGTAAGAATTATGCAGACTTAACTTATTACCATTCCATTTTTTTTCTTTTTACTATTAACCTATAGTTTATAGAAATACTGATTTCAAAATATAATTGGGTCATCTATTGCAGGGCTTTAGTTGGGAAAAAAAAATTCAAAAATATATTTACTATACACTATCTACTGTATGTAGAATTAAGAGTTTTTTAAAGACATTGTGACAAAACTTAACAAGTACAGATGGTTCCTCCAATATTGTTATAGTGAATTATAATAAAATACACACTCCAAATATTTTGGGAGGATGCTGTTCTCCCCAACTAAAATACTATCTATTACAATAGATTATGACAATTATAATAATTACTTTACTGACAACCTTTCACTACTTATGTTGGCATAGTACAAACTTTAACAATCCTGGTTCTATTTTCATTCCACCTCAAGCACTGCCTACCTTATTATTTCAGGGATGTTGACAACAGAGGAAAACTTGCTACAAACTATATCAACTTCAACTAATATAAGTGCAGTACAATAAACAGGACACTGGCAGGGTTTGCTCGATCAAGCTCTTTCTTCCTCATCATTGCCTGAGACACTCAACGCAACTCCTGAGATCCATCAGTGGCATGCATTACTAAAGGAACAGAACTTAAACACTTATTTTTTTAATAATTTTTCTCAATCAAACAATGTAATTTATTCTAGTACATTAGTATTTTCATTAACATTTTTCTATTGACTCATTTTTATATTTTGTTCATTAAATGTAGAGTAATCAACACACAAAATAAAATTAATTATAACTTTATATACTTGTAAAGGACCCGTGACAATACAATAATTTCATGTTTGTTTCTAAAATCCTGGCCAGAATCATCAGAAAAAAAAAGTGACTTTGTATTTATGTAACGGAATCTTTGAACACCATTTTCACCCACTTAGAAACATTGGATCGACTTGAAACATTATATACTTGTAAAGGACCCATGACAATACAATAATTTCATATTTTGTTTCTAAAATCCTGGCCAGAATCATCAGAAAATAAAAAAAATGAAAACTGGTATAATAGGTTGCGGACTTGTTGACTTTTTAGTCAATCGTTGTAAGAGCTCAGTTGGTAGAACGGTGAACTGTAGTGGTATATAATTTCAGTAATCCATAGGTCGCTGTTCAAATCTGGCTGGGAGGATTTTTTTTTAGAAGAGTATTACTTTTAGCCCATACTACAATAGTATTGAATTTAAAGGTATTCACATTTTTATCTTATTCTGTAAAATATTAAAACTAAAACAACATGCTTTATTAGAAAACCAAACTAAAAAAATAATTTTAATTTCCAACACGCTTGGGATAAAATTAAAGTGGTCAACAAAAAAAATCATCTCCAACACATATAGAATAAAACTAGAGTTATCAACAAAAATAAAATAATTTTACTATCAAAAGCGTGGGGTGCTCTATATCAATTAATATATTTGATAATATTTAATTTTAGGAAGTTATATTTTGAGGTTATTTTAATTATATTATTTTTGGTCTGGACATCTTACCTCAATATTAATGTTGATTTGAAAAAATCAACATTAATATTGAGGTAAGATGTCCAGACCAAAAATAATATAATATTTGATAATATTGGTAAAAGTAAAGTCTCTAAGAAGAAAATGTAAAAATCACAAAAAGCACCCCATGCTTTTGATAGTAAAATTATTTTCTTTTTGTTGATAACTCTAGTTTAATTCTATATGTGTTGGAGATGATTTTATTGTTGACCACTTTAATTTTATCCCAAGCGTGTTGGAAATTAAAATTATTTTTCTTTTTTTAGTTTGCTTTTCTAATAAAGCGTGTTGTTTTAGTTTTTTAAAGGTATTATTTATTTTTTTATTCGTTAAATGTAGAGTAATCAACACACAAAATAAAATGAATTACAACTTTATACCTCACCTCATATAAACTAATTTTATGTTAAATGTGAGGTAACTTAAGTCATAAGAACAAAAATAGCTAATAATATATTATTAAATTAATAGTTTATTTTACCAAAAAAACCAGCTATGTTGAACTCTGAGAAACAATTTCCAACTTAAACTCTGCTCAAAATATATGAATAATAAGAACACTAACTAACAAAGAACATAAGGAATCCTAACAACAGGTTAAGGGGAAAATATATTAAAACATAAATAATAAATGCATAATGACCAAACCCAGAAAAATAAGTGTATGATTGCTGACAGAATAAACATAATTCAAGATAACTACTGTCCATTGTTCAAAAACAGAAACAAAATCTAAATAAAGAACATCTAATTGTATGCAGTCAATTCAACAGAAGTATGGACATTTGGAAGCTCTTTACTGGGAGAAAATGATTAACATCAATATGCCAAAAAGCTACTAACCAACCAATTAAGCAAGTTATGTTGTGAGAAATCAAACATGATGGCCACTTGAACGATTTTTTAAATATGGCTTTCAGGTAAACCTTCAAATGGTTGTACTTTTACTGATTTTTGGACAATATCTTTCTTGTTTTATTTCAATGGCATATTCCGACTTTTGTTGTAAAAAATGAAAATTGCAATCACCAGAGCATTTTTTATTTTTTTCCTCAGGTGAATCCTCACTCATACTACTCCAATTTTATTTGTTAACAAACTTGACTTTACTTTTGTTTACCGTTTTGAGTTTGGTTAAAAAACTGCAGCCACTAGAACATTAACAGACATATATTGTATATATAATTTTTTGTCATGGTCATTTTCAGAACAGACAGGCAAATGGAGAAGACTATATAACAGTGAACTATATGGTCTTTATGAGAAACTAAATATAATGAGAACAATTAAGTCTCATAGATTGTGATGGGCAGGACATTTGACTCGAATGGGCCATGAACCTAAGGGCTCTATAGCGCCAGTGAATTAGTAAGATTAATGAAGATTTGTAAAAACTTTTCAAAATTCTTTTTATGAGAACAACTTCAACAGCTATAGTCTGTCCATAGAATCTGTAGAGAAGCTGTTCGAAATAAGCCATCTACACAGGAGGGGAAAAATGCACAGCCAGAGGCCACAGAAGGAAGTGCAGGAGGAAGCACAGATCATGTGACATTACTCATTTTGTTCTTGAGCTACAAGCGAGAAAGATGTCTAATTGGAAAGCTGATGAATTTCTCTACACATTCCATGGGCAGATTATAGAATTCAAAAAAGTATGAGTACAAAACTATTGAGCATTTCTGTATTTGTTAAAATTTAAATCTGAGCCTGAAATTTTCAGCAGAATTTTAAATATTCTACATAAAATTCTGGTCTACCAGATGCAGATACACATCATCATCTCGCTAGCTTATAGCACACTGTGAATCCTACCATAGTGTCTTCTTGGGCTTATCATAATATCTTCTTGGATTAGAAGTAATCCTTTTGTTTAGTATATAATTTCACTACTACATGGTCAGGGGGATTAAAGAGAATTAAATTTGCACTTGCTCCAGGAGTTGCCTAAGTAACTTAATGGTATAGTGGTATCATATAAAGTTCAAAATTTTGGGTTCAAATTCCTGCTCAGGCACAATTGTTCTCTTTAGTTATGTTAAGTAGTGCAATTACTGGCAAGAAAAATAAAAAATCCACAATTTGAAATTCAATTTTTCTTTAAATCAACAACATGCTGCAACAGCCACTGAAACTTGGTAATTATGTTATGTGATTTATCAATGTTATTAATTTTAGTTGACAGATCAATAAGTGCTTCAATAATACAACTTTATCTAATCTCAGTAAAGTGGGTGATCACATGTTAAAATGTGATTTTCCACACGCAAGTTGACCTTAATTATGTCTCTCCATTAAAAAAAAAGTTACACAGGAACTGTGTAACCTCACTAAATTTAATTTATATTCCAACTTTGCTAGTTAATAGAATATATCATTATTTTGTTAATTAAATTTCACGCATTTAGTTTCTTAGTAAGAAAACAAACATGCAGCTGCTAAAGCATTTTTTTTTATTTTGGGTTTCACATAAACCCCATTCCTAAAGATTGGATTTTTTTTATTTTTAGGGAATACGTTTCTCATTTTATTTTAATGGCATACTAACTAACTAACTCACTGGCACTATCGAACCCATAGGTTCATGGCCACACATACATAAGCTCTCCATATATCCCTATCCTGAGTTGTTTTCCAATTATCCCCTGTATAATCTACTTCCCTCAAATCATAGTTAATGTTATTCTCCCACCTCATTCTTGGTCTACCAACTGGGCATTTTCCCTCTGGTTTTCCTACAAGAAGCTTCCATGCATGTCTTTCATTCCCCATTCATGCCACATGTTCTGCCCATCACAGTCTATGAGACTTAACTGTTCTCATTATATCTGGCTTCCTATAAAGACCATGTAATTCAATGATTTTAATGGCATACGCCAAGTTTTTTTGCAAACAATAAAACACAGCGACCACTAGTAATTTTTTAATTTTTGCTTCACTTTAAAAACCACTCCTAATGGTCCAATTTTGCTGATTAAGTCAAACTTACTTCTTTTAATTGAATGCTAGGTGCTTAGGTTGGTACAAAAAAAAATTAAAGTTGCTAGAGCATTATATATATATATATATATATATATATATATATATATATATATTAATGTTGTTTTCAAATGGTTGAAACTTGGTTTACACCATTAGTCCTCTTGCTTCCCAATAAAGTCTTGCGATGTCTTTCCTGTCCTTTTTCTCGGGGTCTAGTCGCCTGCAGTATAACAAGTGTTCCTTGCTTAGGAGAACATTTTCTCCACACGAAGAGCATCCCATAGTTCTAGGGACAATCCCAATTCAACGAAAGTGGTCATCCAGACAGTCATGGCCCGTTTCAAATCTGAAGAGAGCTACTGCTGTTCTTCTAGGGAGGTTTATTATTTTTTCAGCATATTCCACTATTTCACATTTCTTATTTTGAAGATCTTTTATATTCTTTTTTCCTCTTTTGAGATGTATTTTCTATTTTAGCTCCTGTTGTCTTCTTTGTAGGGATATCTCTTTTGTTGTCCTAAGCCTGATTTTGGAGCTTTCTTTGCTAAGAAGATATGAAATCACTTTACAAAAAATCTTTTCATAAGAATGACCTCAATACCTACATTCTTTTGGAATTTGTTAAAATCTGTGAAGAGGATATTGAAAACAACAACCATCATCCTATAAGTGCAGGAAGAGTAACCAATTATGTTTAAAGTACATGTCAACAGCATGTTCAGAGAATGGAAGTAACAATATTGCCCAAGATAGCATATCATTATAAACCAAAAGGATTAAGGGATGTAGGAAGACTTAGGGCCGCATGCAAATACATTAGTCTCTAGTGAGTTGAGTTTTCTGTGAGAATGTGCAAAGTTTGAATTAGCGAGTCGCTGACTGGTCATGCATGAAAGTAGTTTTTTCGTAATACTGGCAAGAAATTACCCAGAATTCTCAGCGATAAAACCACTTCCGTTACTTTCATCTGCCAGAGGAACTCATTTACGCTTGTATCCCGCAAATAATACCGTATACAACGACATCTGCATTGCGCGATATTACGCCGATTCTCCTGTTCTTCCAGTTGAATTCTTTGGTAGACTATCAAATTCCTCTTCTCCGCTTATACTGAAAACATGATCGAAGTCTTCGAGGTCCGACATCTTGGATAAAGCAGCAAGGTTTCAAAGTACATCGGTTCCCATCGGGTTGCTCATGATTCATTCTCTGTAAAGTCACCTCGCCAGGTAACTTAGGAATTTCGACAATTATTATCGCATGAACAGATTTTTGAGTACGTAAAAATGTCTTTGGATGCAACTTTCTCAGCAGAGAAGGACTTTTACGGTCTAATGCGTTCATAGATACGACCCTTAGGAAGAGATAGAAGGAATCATTGTGAATTCGGAACCTAAATCTTGAAGTGAAAACTAACCTCATATTTTATGTTTTTTTAAACACATAATGAAGATAAGAGAGATGTTCTTGAAAACTGCAGTTACCCTGTTAAAAAAAAACATAAAATATGAGGTAAGATAATAAGTGATTAATTCATTCATTCATTGAATTAAGAACTTCATAATGTTATTTTCCATATTTCACTGGAGATATGGTAATCCTACAGAGAAGTCCCTGAACCTCCAGGTTTTGAGTGAGTGAGGGCCGACTCCCCAACCTTATAAAAATTAACTTGTTAAGGAACCTGAAAGAGAAGGAATCGGACTGATCCACAAAAAAATAGAGAGGAATGACAGACACTCCTGAAGGAAGCCAAGGCCCTTCCTGGACTATAGTGTCAAAGAAGAAGTAGAAGTCAGTGAAAAAGTTAACCATGTAAGTATTGTCAAAATGTTTTTAAATTAAACAAATCATTATTTGGCACTTGTATTATACTGCAATAGCTTCTTACACACCCCTGTCCCTTTTGTTAACATCTTCAGATATCTGAGTTATGTCATTTACCACCTGTGACACAGAGTCTATACTAGGCATCATACATATTTTGTCAGCAATGGGATATTTTATCATAGTTTGGGCTAGTTGGCTGGAACTATGATACAAAAGCTGTTTGAGGAAATCTATGCCATTACAATGGTATACTTGTTTGTCATTCTAGTTATGAGTCTTCGTTTTAAAATTTTTAATCTGATGCCACCTAGCCTAGAACTCAAGACCTGCCACTGCCTGCTTTAAAGCAACAAGACTGTAAATTATTTAATAATTAAAGTGATACTATGAGGTTTATTTTAATTAAAATGAGTTAGAATTTTCATGACTCACCTCCAATTTGTAGATTACTTGCAGACTATAGTTTTGACACTCTGCGTGTCATTATCAATTCATTCTAACTTTAGAAAAAATTGATAAACCATGGTCTGCAATCTACAAATGTGAGGCGAGTTATGAAAATTCTAACTCATTTTAATTAAGACTTCCTAATAAATACAAAAACAAATAATCATTTAACATTTTTCAATACTGTTATTTTAACACAGTTCCAATAATGGATTTTATTATAATATTATAATGGTATTGTGAAAAGAAAAATTAATGTCTGAAACAGGAATCGAACCGTGGACCTCTAACTAGAGATCCACGGTTTGATTCCTGGTTCAGACATTAATTTTTCTTTTCACAATGTCATTAAAATATTACAAATAATTATATTTAAAATACTTAGTAAATTAAAATATTCAAAAAATTAATTACAATTAAATCAAGTTATACTGAATTGCACAATACAATTTTCAATGTAAATGAAAATTCTAACTTCTAGAATAACTTGATGTAAATGTTTTTCCAAGGCCATGACTAAATGTCAGTTTCTTAAGTTATTAAAATTGGGACAGACACATAAGATTCTTAAATTAATGAGTCATTTTTACATCTTACCTCAAATTTCATGTTTCTTTAAACACAGGAACTAGTTTTCAAGAGAAACATCTCTCTCATTTTCAACTGACATTATGACTACCGGAAAATGAGAGAGATGTTTTTCTTGAAAACTAGTTCCCGTGTTTAAAGAAATATGAAATATGAGGTAAGATGTAAAAATGACTCATTAATTTACGAATAAGAACCTCAATGTTATTTTCCATATTTAACTATGAACATAACATTCTCTCAGAAAAGAGAAACATAATACTTCTCTCCCTAAAGGAGAGGGTAATTAAGTAGACTATTTTGCTGAACTGTTTCCCTTGTTCTTTTTGGTGAATGATATAGTAATAAACTATTTAAAATATTTTTTTAGTTTCTTATTTGTCAAAAATAATCAATCCATCATCATAATTCTAAATAATAGACAGCAGCAAAATATCTTCATATAAATGTTATTCAATAAACTGTAAACTAATCTAGTGTACTCTAACTTACCTCTCTCTAAACTAACAAAATAAATTACATTATGCTCAATATTGCACCCATGTTGAAAATCCAGAAAAAATCTAATTGTTCAGTAAACAAGGAAGTAATCAAACAATTTCAATATACCAGAACTTTAACCAAAAAGAACTAGAAAGCCTAAATACAGTTCAGTGAAGGAATATATTTAATTACCAAGGGCAGAAATATTACCTTAATAGTGAAACATATGAATGGTGCAGGTAAAAAAAAAAAACAAGGTACGTAACTTTTTATTGAGATGGAGTTTGAAGGGCCATTAGATTCTCATGAATTGAGAATCTTTTAGAAGCAAGAAATTGATTAAAAAAACAGTTTAGTCTTGGGTTTATTTATCTTCAAGGTTTAGGCATACAGGAAAAGCAGGTAAGTTGTATAATTTGTTTTCTAGGTTCTTTCGTTTTTCTCCACCCTTCATATGATTATTATTATTATTATTATTATATATATTTTATACTGATAAAATAAATTGACAAGAAAGTATCCATATCATGCTTTGGAATAATTTAATAGCTTTTGAATAATATCAAACTGAATTCCTCTTTAACAATGCAGTAATTTTTCATATTTACTAATATCAATGTTATCATTTATCATTAAACAAGGTCTTAACATATAAAATTGTTCCATATCGTAAAATACTTGCATTCCTTCACTCTTTCTGTGAAATATCTCAACAACACATTTTCTGTAAATTCTTCATTAAACTAAGCCAAATTCCATGGCATGGTGGGCCTAGAAAAATCACCTGGCCTAACATCTGACTGCTGGCATCACATCTGCATGTTTATCACAGAGGTGTAATCAATTCCCAGTATAAGGGTGGCATGTGATTATGGTTAGTTTTCTCAACCTGGTAGTTTCCCAAATTCCTCATGATACTGAGCAATGGTCCCACACTGGTCGAAATTCCATGAGAAAATATCTTCCTTCATGGGAATTCGAACCAGTGCAACTCCCATAGCAATGCACCAAGTTGAGATGATTTAGACCACTCAGCTACAGTGCAGGGAACATTCTTCAATAAATATTTTATAATGGTAATTATAAAGAAACAATGAATGGTGAACTTGTATCAGGTATATTGTAAAAATTCAGAGTTATCAAAAGGCAAATATAACACTGCTAATGAAGTAGTTATTAAATTCTATAAAGGTTTAAACCATGCAATTAAACTTAAAAAGCTAATAAAAACAACTCATTTAATTTAATATTTCTAGGAAATAACACTATCAGGTTTCTTTTAATCATCATTAATTATGAGTTAGAATGCAATGACAATGCCGCATAAATGTGATAAAACTATAATCTGCAGAATATAAAGAAATTATGAGGTTAGTAAAAATAACTAACTTCTAATAATTAAAAACAACTCACCCTAACCTTACATTTGTAGTGTTCCTGTGAATGTCATTTTGTTTTTATAATATCATCATATATTGTATAGTATATTCTGAAATTTTGGCCAGTCTAAATTATATGGTGTGTTATGATTTGTCCCTGTTGGTAGCCTTTTTTTATAAAGGAAGCTTGTATTAAATTGCATTGCAGTGAACAGTATAACTATTGTAAGTATAACTTTTATAAATTGTGTTTTGCTCTTTACTGTTATCTTTAACTGATCTGGTATTTCTTCCTTTGGTAGTACCAGATCCCTCTTTTTACTTTCCTATCCAGTCTCCCTTGCCTGACCTCTTGTTTTCTTCGACCCTGATGGTATTAGAGTATTCGAGGCCGAATGGTTCATTTCTGTCTTTCCTATATCTCTTTCTTTTAACCTCATGGACACTTACCTTGAATGCCCACATAAGCTGCATGTTCAAATGCAGTCCCATTGCAACTTATAGCATAAGTATACAATGGATTCATGTCATCAGCTGCGGCTAGATACATGTAATGAAGAAGATAAGTTGACCATACATTATTTCTTCATAATTATTTACTTTCATTTAATCATCTTGATTTAAATTATAAATTGCTTTTCTAACAGTATAAATTATATCTTCTGGTTCTTTAAAACTATACATTTTGCATTCCACTTACAAATGCTAACAGTGCAATCAATATACACAGGAAAAGGTTGGTATAACAATCTCTTTACATCAGTGCACATACCAAAAATGTTTGTAATAAACTTCAATAAAGTAAAATAATTTTGTTGCAGCCTTGGAAAAAATAGTGTATACACAATGGGATTGAAACACATTTTTCCTTGTAGTTCCTCAGAATAAATCCTTCAGGTTCCAATTTTGTACCTTGGGAACATTTTTTTTTTTTCTATCTTAATGCATATTATAGTATATTCTCCTAATTTAATAGATTTTACTTTTTTCTTAGAAATCTTAAAAAAAAATGTAAACAATGGTCATAATAATGTTTCTTGTAAAAAAATTTGACACTTGTCAACAGGCTAATGATTTTGCATGCTAAGAGATTGCAACATAGTATAATGACAATATAGTGGAACTTTGTGTTGTCAGCAAATAGCTTCATACACTAAGAAGATAGAAGTAGAACATAGTATAATGAGAAGTAAGACTTCTACCTTTTGTCTTGGTTCCACATACAAAGAGTTCAATATTACAGAGATATTATTCTCCTTTACAACAGAAAATAATGCAAAATTGACCACTGTGTACAAGGCTCAACTCCTGCTAACGTTTCTCCCATAGCTCCAAAGCTCATTGCTTCAAGCATCTTTTATAAGCGTATCAGTTATGTTCTTACAAGGTTTTATTTTCATGGTGCAATAAATATGCAAAATAACATATTTTGTGATTGAAGCACCCCTTCATGACAAAATTGGAGTCTGGTATGCATTCAATGGGTAACATGTTATTAGCCCTATCTTTTTTTAAGGTAAACTGACAATATACCGTATACAATCAATGGCATAACAACCCAATATTGGGTCTTAGCCTCTCCTTTGTTAATAGTTACTAGACCAAGTTAATTTGGTTATCCTTATTTTCCTAAAGATGTCATGAATGGTATGCAGTCAACATACCGACCCAATGAGACATCTAAGGTACCTATTACTAGGATGAAGAAGGTCGATAAATTTTGCACAGAGGCCTTTTTATTTAGGCTTGCAGTTCTTTTATGAGCCTGAAAATCTTCAGACTCGGGACGCACAGCTTGAAGTCCCTGCCGGAAGACTTGCTTCTTGGATTTTTCCATCCTAACATATCCATTGACCTCAGCCAGGTTTGAACCTGCAATCCACAGGACCAGAGCCAAGGAACATAACCGCTACTGCACTGCGACGGTATAGAAATGAGATCCTGAATCCATTCTTTGATGAATTAACATACACATAATGCTTTGTAGTTATTTCCAACAAGACACTACCACTACCCATACAGTGCATGTATTTTTGGCTGAAATACGCTGCACATTTGGGAATGGATTGTAAGGAAGGATTTATGGCCTCCTCACAGTCCAGATCTTACCCCATACCATTTCTATTTATGAACGCATTAAAATAGTAGTGTTGTAGTATTCAAATGTTTTGAAGCTCTTGATTTGTCATCATTTGCTTGCGGGCTTCCCAATAATATTCAGCAATTTAGAATGGTGTTCCAACTATTTTCTGAAGATCAGCGCAGAACATCAAGTGATCCTTGTTCATTATCGTATTTGTGTCCTTGCATACTATGCAGTGTGGAGAGTCTAGTAGCTTAATTCTATGTAGATGTGCTGCCAAGCAATTATGACCAGTTTCAAGACGAAATGATGCAACTGCAATTGATCGGGGGCTGTTTGGTATTGTATCTGGTTCGAGTAATGTCTTCCATATCTTGGTTTCACATTGGATTTTGTTTTGTTCGGCTATATGGGATTTTATTTTCATTTTGGTGTAGAGTTGTACTCATTTGTAAGATAGGTAATTGATCTTACTCTGTTGGATGAGTGTACCTTTTTTTGCAAGCATATCAGCCTTCTCATTACCTTCCACGCCACAATGTGCTGGAATCCATTGTAGAACAACATTTCTGTTTAGATTTTTCAACATCCTGATGCAATTTTTGGCTTCTATTATTCTATGGTCTTGGATGGTCTGGTTGTGTGTTAGTGTCATTATGGCTGAGCTAGAGTCAGAAAGTATTACAGCATTTTGGAAGGAATTGATATGAAGAAACAATTGTTGTAGGGCTGTAAGTATTGCTTGTAGTTCTCCGTCATGATGTGTTGTATATTTCCCAAGACAGATGTAAAATGAGAAGAGTTTACACATTATTCCTGCACTAAAATATAGTGTATAGAATGAACTTAAAGTTAATATCCATCCATCCAATGGCTGATTGGCTCAAATTCGAGTTTTGGCCTCCCTTAACTTCTGCCTTCAATCATTTCTATTTTGCGCAGCAAGCCTCCAGTTGCGACACTTAAGTAGGTTTGCAGCATCTTCCTTAATACCATCCTCCCATCGTTTTTTCGGTCTTCCAATCCGTCTATTCCCCATAAAACTTGCTGTAAGTACCTTTTTTGGTGCTCAGTCTGTTGAGAGCCTTTGTACATGGCCAGCCCATTCTAATTTCTTTAACTTAATAAAATTGACAAGGTCAGGTTCATTGTTTTTATCATACAGAACTTTGTTGTATCGTATTCTCCACTGACCATTAATATTTATCGGGACAAATATTTTCTTGAGTACTTTTTTTTTCAAAATTATTTAGGGCTACCTCTGATCTTTCGTGAGGCTCCATGTCTCACTACCATAGGTCATAAATAAGTTAATATACAAACTGAAATTAATTTAATCACGGTTGGGAGAATTCATGCATGTTAGTAGAAGATATAAAACATATGGAGGCAGCAAATGAAGTACAATTTTTAACGTCTGTTGCATGAAAGGTAAGCAAAATATTAAGAACATGAGTGATACTTGCTTGGGCTGCTTCATTGGAAATTGAGGCATGAACACAGCTCTAAAGCTAGTGATATTCTGCTGTAGAGGAAAATAACATCCCTGTATATATACTATTTGCATTGCAATCTTAACTTTCAGTATATAAAAATCATAGCCCTATTTAAGAGGTAAAAGTCCTGATAATTTAAAGAACGGTATCAGGAATGTATTTTATACAAATATACAAAAGTGAAGATATTACACATATAAGTATAATTCAAACATAAATACACACACACACATACACCAAAATAAAGACTAACTCACTACCAATGTTATGTTAAAGTAAAATATTTATACATTTATAACTGAAAATTAAAGCTACATTTTATTTAAAAATGTCATGACCAAGCCAATTAAAATTTTACAAACATTTTTACAGAAATTTTCTTGGGATGAAATGTAAAAGTAATCTACACACACATACACACAGCTACAGCAGTGGCGGTTATTGGGTATTCTCATAATCACATGTGCACATCCAAAGAAAATTATAAAATTAATAATACACATTTTTAACCCTTAAATTGGCAAAACACAAATTTCTTCTGTTAGTTATTTGAATGTGGCAGACCGCAGTGAAAACAGAATTTTGTATAACCGCTATTATTAGGTATATTGTATAATTAAGACGCACATCTAAGTGGTTTCTTTTTGTTCGTTTTCTTCTGATTTATATAAAATATTAAATTAACTGAACCAACTGATATATCCACAAGGATACATTACGAATTTAAGGGTTAAAAATGTTTTTACAGTAGCTTTTTTTTTCATGAAGTATAGTTTTCAGTATTTCATCTTCACTTTACTAACACTAAAAAAAAAAGTCAGTTGGTCATTTTCAGTTTGACTGTATCAATTACCTTTAAGGAAAAATTTGTATGATCTGAGTAGAAATCAAACCTAGGATGTCATGAACTTCAGTCAGAAACTCTGGCCATAAGGTTGATCAAAATATAAATTCTAATTACAGTGATTAGTAATAGTAATTTAATACATTAATAGATGTGAAAGATAATAAGTTAAATTAGTTTGTTGGATGACAAAGCGTTAAATCATTCAGCTGTCTTCATAAAATTCATTTAAAATATTTATAAAAACAATGTACATTACATACAAATTCATTCCTGGCATTTTCATTATACAGCCATTATAAAAGTTATCTTAATATTAACATTTTTTTATATAATACAAGCAATTGTGTTATTATACATTATTTTTGAGCTATTACAGCCACTTAAAGACCTTGTAGTCTATGCACATTTAACTCAAATTGATAAGATTTGATTTAATCTATCCAAGTTTGCTGATTAATAATTCAACGCGTATCTTATCTCTTCAGTTCAATTAATTGGAATGTCAGATTGAAGCAGCAAAAATTAATCTACATGTTTCACTTTTAATTTACTATAATTCTGAGCAGAAAGTATGTTAGAGCTTGCATGACAATATGTCATTTCACAACCAAAAGTTTTTTATTTCATACTATGTCTCATTTCAGAAATTTATGATTTTACAAAATGTGCAAAAAATGAAATATTACAGTACTTTCTATTGTAACATTCATAAAAATGGACGTAGCTCTACCAACATATGAATAAACCTTGGCAAAGTAAACATTATATCATGTTATAAAGGCAATGCCTTCATTGATACCAATCTTCTCTTTTTTCAGCTACTCTTTTCATTTCTTGATAGACTTGGCATCCTTTAATTTCTGTTATATCTTCCAAAAGAAAGTCTTCCTTGTCAGTGAAACATTCTTCTCATCTTTCAGCTACACTTTTTATTTGTTGATAGTCTGCTATCCTATTATTTCTCTTACATCTTCCAAAAATATCTTCCTTGATTGTCCCCTTAATTTTTTTCTCAAAATTTTGGCTTTAAAATTGTTTTAAGGAAATTATTGTGACGAGTACGTAGCCTAAAAGGATATTTTTTATCATGGATTTTGAAGATTAATTCCCCATCTTCTGTTTCATCCAATTTGTGGGTTTGTAGAAATTATATGGACATAAATAATAAGTTAATATCGACAGTACTTATTTCTTAGTTAAAGTGATCCCACTGCAGACTTTAGGAGGACCTTGTTGGTAGTAGAAGGTTAAGACAACGGACACAAGATTTCAGTCCTGCATGACGGCTCTCTTTACCCCCAGAATTAAGTCTGGTACTCATTTTCATCAGAGGGTGAATCAATCTCTTGGCCATGATGCTGCGAGAATGTTTAGGCCAGTTTAAAAATCCTCATTAGGGCCTCAAACACTTCATTCTAGCTTGTTTACTAAAAGACTAAATAAAATAATTTCATATTACAAAACTATTTTTTTAATATTATATTCTATTCTATAGTAATTCTGGTCAAGGGCAGTCTTTCACTGCAATCATAGCATTTTCATGCTATGCTTTGCAGCTTTACTAAGGAATTATAGGTGTGGTAACTTCCCGTTGCTTTCCACACCGGTGAGGGATAATGATGATAATGATAAGGATGATGATGGTGGCTGGATGTTTTTTAACATATGTGATACAATTTGTATTTCATTTTGTCAACTACCATTACTGATTGAAATGACTTTCAATTGTTTCATTGTTACAAGTGATCATGTAAATGCATACACATTCATAACTAAGTTTATGTAATGATTCATTTTTTTGTTGCTATATATTTAGGATATAGATGTAGTAAGAACAGTTAAGTCTCATAAACTGCATTGGGCAGAATATGTGGCACAAATGGGAGATGAAAGACAGGCATGGAAATCCTAAGAAAACCAGAGGGAAAGCTTCCAGTAAATAGGTCAAGAATAAGATGAGAGAATAACATTAACCATGATTTGAGGATTTTGGAAAATATTAATCCAGGATAGTCACATATTGAGAGCTTATGTTTGATAGTGTGAGCGAGTTAGTTTATATGTTTTGGTTATATTACTTATTTTTGTATGCTATGCTATGCTTGGCATCCTCCATAGATATCAACCCAAAAGTATAAAATTTTTAGTGTGAATGCAGCCACATGCAAGCATATGACATTTAGCTTTGGAACCTCCCCATTGTTCTGTTAGTTTTGTATATGATAGAGAATGGGTTCTACATCCAATTCTTCCATAATTTCCTCATTTCTTTTATGGTCTCACTATGTATAGCCTGCTGTATGGTGCATAAATCACATCTCGTTTGCTGTTATTCGGCTTTCATCTCTTCTTCATATTGCCCATGCTTCATTATCGTATCTTAATACTGGTCTTGCAATAACCTTGAAGTCGTAATCTTGTGTTCTTTTGTACTAAAAATGATTTCATAATACTATTAATTATCCTTGTTGTTTTTTGTGATTTTCTTTGTTTTTTTCTCTTAAGGTGTATAATATAGGAATTATACTTATTAGATATAAGGAAATTTGACATAATATGAAATAAAATAATATACATTATAAGAATTGAAAATGTTTTATGAAATTCCATCTTCAATCATCCATAAAACCTTATTTTAATTCCCTTAATGTAAATAAGTATATTGAGACGGAAACAATATTATGGCACAAATCATTTATGCAAAATGTCTGATATTTGGCCCCTGTGTACTTTGTAATATTAATGAATAGTGTTGTATTAAGTATTCTTCCATAAAAGTGAAATAATGTATATGGTGAATTCCATATCAAATTCAACATGACTTATGAAAATTAAAATGAATTACCTGCTTTCTTAGTGGGAAATTTGACACCTCTCATTTTGGTGCATGCAAACCTGGGTACAAAAATATATACGGCCACCTGGTAGTATATAATTTAAAATCTTAAGCCACTTATTATGTAAGTTATCATTATTTTCTTAATTTTTGACACTAGTTTTAGTGACAAAACCTTGACATTGGATTTTTTTAAGTCCTTGAACTATCTGATTTAAGTGAAGAGAGATTAAGTTTTAAGAAGCACAAGATAATTAATGGACATCGTTTAATTTTCAAGTTCTGGTGAAGATATGTGGATGACATAATTGCAATAGTTAATCATAAACAGATAGATGATGCATTAAAATTATTGAACATTCAAAGTCAAAACTATAAAGTTCACTATGAAAAAGGAAATCAATGGAGAAATACCATTTTTAGATCTCAACTTAAAAAGGAATGAAGAAAATAAGAGAGAATTTGGAATTCACAGAAAGAAGACACATATAGATAACTATATAAAAGCTTCAGGTTTCAATTGCATAGCTCACAAAAAAGCAGTTTTCAATAGTTTGACACATAGATTAGTGAACATACCCATGAACAAAGAAAATTATGAAAAAGAAAAAGAACACATAATCAACGTAGCCACAAAAAATGGTTTTGCAGTAAAAATGATACTCAAGAAAATAAACAAGTTCAAAAGACAAACATTTATTAATCAAAGCACTCTTCTAAAAGTAAAAAAAGAAATGTAAAATTCAGAAAATTCACATATCATCCATTAAAACACCACAAGCTTCAAAAATTTTTTTAAAGGTTTCAACATAAGGTTAGCAGCCAAAAATGACCACAGCATCAGTAGACTGATTAGACCTAATAAAAATGAGAAAATAAAAGAAGAAAACAAATCAGGGATTTATCAAATTAAATGTGAAGAATCTGAGAAATTCTACATATGGAAAATTAAGAGAAATTTGAAAACTAGACTGAAAGAACATCTCAGGAATGTCAAGAAGGGGGAAGTAGAAAAATCTGCAGTGGCTGCCCATGCATAGTCTGAAAAACATCTTATTGAGAAAGAAGCTAAATTACTAAAACAAATAGAAAAACCAAAAGAACTTACTGTTTGGGAAAAGATCTACATTCAAAAGAGCGAAAAGAAGAAATTGTTGAACTTTGAAATTCCTGGTGAGAATGACCTGGTTTCGAGGTTTTTCAGTCAGCCAATGAAAGGAGCGAAGGACAGCTCTTCAAGATGACAGAACAACGGTGTGACGATACTGAGGATGGAACAGAAACTATGTTCCAAAATAAGAAGAACAACATGAGGTGAGTTATAAAATATTCTACCTTAATGAATATACCTATAGTGAGAATTCCTAAAATAAGTAAGTAATTTAAGAAGCATGTTTGGAAAAACCAGAGGAGAGAGAATACAAAACACTAAAGTTGGAGAAATTTTGAAATTGAATCAAATACAAGATTAAATGATAAGATAGTATGGTCACATTAAAATAATACTACAAGGATACCAAGACAAGCCCAAGAATTTAGTTTAGGAGGGAAGAGACCAAAAGGTCGCTGAGAAATAGATGGGAAGAACAAGTTAAGAAGAATATCGAGAAAAGAGAGAAATGATGGAAGAGGAAAGTGGAATGACCAAGATAGATGGAGCCTTTTGTCCAAAACTTGACCCTTGGAATGAGAAAACAAGACTAGAAAAAGGAGAATTAAATTAATTTTATCATTAAAGTATGGATTTTTTAAGTCTCTATACTATCTAATAATTATCTATACTTGATATTCTCAAACATAATTGAAAACTTCACAGATATTATTGTTTTATTCCCCTTACCTGATTATTATTAATGTCTTTTTTAAAATTATGTTAGTTACCAAATTAAAATCATTCATTTTAAATATAATACTAAACAAGGAAACCTGTAAGAATCAAATGAATCGTGAATTCTTCTTACCTTATACATCTATGTTTTTTAACACAGAACTGCAGTATCGGGAAACATATCATTCTGATCTTCAGTTGTTTTCACGACTGTCAATTTTTCATCATGCCGGTAATTTTCTAAGAAAGTTTTTTAAAAAAATTACTGGCATAATGAAAAATTGTTTTTTTTGTAATCACTCTAAAATTGTTAAAATATATTTTATAACACTTTAGTTTACATAAAAATGATAAAGAAAATTCTTTAAATAATTAATGTTACCCTTGTCAGTATTAAAAAAATAAATCTTAAATAATATATTGATATAAATTTCCTGCTATAAGGACCCACAAAATTCTTATCCTGCTGTCACTAAAATGTCCCTTAGGACTGTTTTCTCCAAAATTGATTAAACTAACATGATTTATTAATAAATTACAATAGGAAATAACATTATTAACATGATTTAAATAGAATTATGTTTAGACCTTCCACCTTGAAGGTTTAAGCTGCAATTGAAACCATTTGCAATCTCCAACAATGTACATAATATCAGAGCAATGCTCAAACTTCTTACGCCAAAACTACAGCAAATTGTATCCCTATTTAAGTTGGCATCATTGGAAAAGAGATGGCAGATATGCTAGACAAAAGGGAGCAATTATCGTTTGCAACCACAAAAGAAATAAAATTTAACTTAAAAAATCCAAGGCATAAAAAATGAATTCAAATTTAAAAAGTCCATCACATAGAAACTGCATAAATTAAACAAACTCCTCAGAAAGTTTAATTTATGGTCTGACTTTGCTGGTTGTTTTGTTAATTAAATCATATGTATCCAGTAATGTTGCAAAAAAAAAAACATGGCAGAAGCTAAAGTAATTGTTAATAACTTCCAGATAGGGTGTAAGAAGTAGTGATGTGCATTCTATAACCTCTCCCACCTAATTACCAACCTCATCTGCACATGGTACACTCTGCTATTAACTAACAAGATATTAGGGATTAAGTCATGGTGGTAAAAACATTCTATCAAATAAGGAGGAAATTCCATATTTTGAATGACTGACTAGAGGCTGTAAGGTAGCAGCCCTACCACTAGTCTTGCTCTGTGGATGGCTGGTAACCAACTCAGGGGACTTACTACTCAGAAAAACTAATCAAAGGCCGAAATGGAAAAATCATCTAAAAAATAAAGAAAGAAATAAACTTCCAAAATTGGCATCCACTATATACTTTAACTGGACATAGCGACCAAGGAAGACCAAAACATCAGTGGAAAGATCGAAAACCATCTTCATTAGGTTTACTGTCACAGGCCACGTGGCCTAAAATGGTTAAATTTCACTGATTTTTAGAGAATACCTATCTTGTTTTGTTTAAATGGGATATAGCAAGTTTTGTTGCAAAAAGGTTTTAAATGGTAAAATCATATGTTTCCTACCTCTCCTCATACAAATCTTCTAAGTAGATCGCGATTTCAAGGCCATAACGGTCTCATCAGAACTATTTTGGCAACTGATATTATGTCGATCGGAAGAAACTCTTCTTCCAGTCAAGAAGTTGTACTTAATGCAGTTTTTTTATCATGTTTTCAAATATGTATTCGGAATTTCTCCATCACCCACAGTTTTTTTTTATTTCAAATTCAATTAATGGATTTAAACAATTATTTTTTTAATAAATGTTTTTTGTCCATTGTAAAATAAAACCAAATGAGTTAACTCAAGAGATTTCAGCTATAGAAAAGAGTTATCAAGGCAAATGGAATCCTAATATGCTGGCCAATTATTGTTGGACCATCAAGAGGGATGCTCGACAAACAAAATATAGCAGAAAATCGTCATTTCTTACTTTCTAGGGGAATTCGAATGCTCGAATATTGTGTAGTTATGAATGTATTTTCTCTTCAAATTTAATGTATTAAAGTGTTTGAAATTATAAATGCCTGTCTCTCAGAAACCTTGTGTGCTGGAGAAAACCTGATATCATATTTGAATTCAGGAGAAAAAATACTATCAGAATCACATATTTTTCTTTCTGAGACAAAAAAAAAGTTTCTTTTTTGTTGCTCAGTGTAATTTATGAGGTAAAATGACAGACTCAAATAATTATTAAAAAGAACCTCATAATGTTACTTCCAATTGTAATTTTATTAAGTTTAACCCTGGTTGGAGAAAGCAGCCCTAAATGCAATTTACACTATAAAAACATAAAGTAAATATTAGCTGCAGAAGTAAATATTAGGAGGTATTTAGTAATAAGTCTCTCTATGATTATTCATACATAACTCATTGTATTCTGAATGAAATTTATATTTATGGTATTTATCTTATCACTGTTTCATTTTGCTAGCTGTAAATAACCTTCAAGTTGTGACCTTGTATCCAATTCATTTACATTAATTATACAAAACTTCACATTTTTGTTATGATTAGCAATGAACTATCAATCTTCACATGCCAAAACCTACCTTGAAATTTTTATAACAGCATCTCCTTGCTGTTTTGAACTAAGGGTCGGTTTCACCAGTTTAAGCTATGTATTATATATGGGGAAAACTGGCGTAATACAGTTACCTTTTTTATTATATACAACTTTCCTCATTAGAGGATTGCCTCAAGGACAAAGTGATACAGACAATTAATTTTTTAAATTGATGAAGTACATTTTGTAAATACATTAAAAAATTTCAAATTGTAATTGAAGTATACTATAAAGTAGAAATTTTGTAAAGATAGTTTCTTAAAATTGAAATTGATCCTCTAATGGCAGCAATGGTAATTTTAGAAAGATACACCCTGTCCAAATCTAAGGAATTCCAAAATTTAGTTAACAATCCTGGTATAATATTTCTTGCCCCGATCATCAATCCTGTGACAGTTATACTATATAATTGGTATTTATCTTTGTAATAGTTAATTGTTGGCTTTCTTACCTCAAGAGACAAAAAATTAACAACAAATTTTAACTGTAAGTAATCAAAATTGAGACACCAATATCTTCAAAAAAGCAGTGAAATTTAAATATTACAGATGGGTAGCACTTGTTGCAGTTAGGAATGAATTCAGAAGATATCAGACAGCATATGCTACTACAGAGCTGCCATGCTACAAAATATTCCAGTCTTGATCCCAGAATCTGTCAGTAGGAACTCGCAGCTGATTTTCTGGTACATAGGATCATTACTACATAGATGACCATTTCATAAACAAAATTTGAATGTAGGTTTCAATATGATAACATTGATAGTCCTTTTATGAGATGCTCTTGTTAAGATTCAAATTTTAAGTTTCTCATTTTTTTGAATCTGGAATTTTCACTTGTAAGGATATTCTAGCACCTCCAAGCACATATTTATATTGTTCATGGTGGAGGAGCTTTCATGCTTAAATGAGAGCTATCCCAGAACTGTCAGCCATGGTGGACTAGTGGTTATGCTCCTTGCCTCTAGTTCCGACAGTCACAGGTTCAAACCCGGCTGGGGTCGATGGAATTTTTAGGGTGGAAAAATTCAAGGAGCAAAGTCCTCCAGGAGGGACTTAAGCTGGGGTCCTGACTATGAAAATTTTCAGGCTCATAAAAGATCCTTAAGCTGAATAAAGAGACCTCTAAGCAAAATTTACAGACATCAATATCCTAGTAATACCTTAGTTGCCTGTTACAGATGTCTCTTTGGGTCGGTGTGTTGACCGCATGCCATCCAAGACTTCTACAAGCAAATAAGGTAATTAACAATTAACTTGGTCTAGCAACTCCTTACAAAGGAGAGGCTATGGCTTAACAATGGGCTATGCCATTACAGATTACAGATTCCAGCACTAGCATTGCTACCAGAAAGATATTCTATGATGGACTGGTCAAAGGCAATAAGTCAGACTAAAAGAGATATCTTGGTCGAGAGAGTGATAATCTTTCATGTAAAAATATAACCAAAAATAAAATGCGGGCATGGATTCTTACTAGAGTAAAATTTTCCAGAGAAAAATAGTCCCCCTTTCGGATCTCCAGGCAGGGATTACTTCTTCAAGGGGATTCATGTCAAAATCTTAAACATAAGGACATATACACCTATTTATATAATAAATTTGGGAATTTTTAACATTATGAGGTTTAATTCATAAGAATTGAATAAATTGTGATTTCTTCTTACCTCATACTTCTATGTTTTTTTAAACACAGCACTGCAGTATCAGCGACCATCGTCACCATCCTCAGCTGTTTTCATGACTGTCAATTTTTTTCTTTTGCCGGTAATTATCCAAACTGCCATCTGCCAATTAAATAATTCCTTCAAGAGAACACCAGATGGCAATTTGGATAATTACCGGCAAAAGAAAAAATTGACAGTCGTGAAAGCAGCTGAGGATGGTGATGATGGTCGCTGATACTGCAGTGCTGAGTTTAAAAAACATAGAAGTATGAGGTAAGAAGAAATCACGATTCATTTAATTCTTATAAGGACATATTACTAGGAACATGGAATGTTACTAGGATAGGAACGTTTGGAGAACTTATACCTATGCAGCCAAGAACCTCCAGGTTCAAGAGTACCACTGTGTCATGGATTTTCCAGGAATTGTATCCTCCCAGATGAGCATCTTTTTTTATTTAATTTTGACTTCATTCATCATGGTACTTTCTTTTTAAGACCCTCTTTAATAACTTAAAAATATTAAAATTATAAAATTTGTACCTGTTGTATAAGTTGTCCTCAACTAAAACAAACTTCTGTTTATAAAACATCGTCAAACATTAGAAATGTTTTATAATTTTAATATTTTAATCAATAATATCAATGGTGGTTTACCATGGATTTTTAAAGTATTGATTCAACTGATTAGTATCACAATTCAAAAATGTGCTGTCAAAATGCCAAACTTTAAATTGTTATAATTAATTTGTTATTTCAAAATGTTTTTATTCTCCTTTGCTCTTTCATTCTTTCTTATATTCTAAATGTTAGTTTTCCTCCACCAACCAATTACGTCTGAATATTCCACACACAATTTCATAACTTAACACCCATCAATTAACTGCCAATTTAAGAAATGAATATTAACTAACAAATTATTTTTGAAGAGAAAATTTTTTGCCAAGACCGAGACTCGAACCCGGGACCTTTGGCTTTCCAGGCCAAATGCTCTACCAACTGAGCTACCGAGGCAAGTTGCGATCTAGATGCAAATTTTTCTCTTTATACATTGTAATTCCCTCGCGCCAAATGCTTTGAAACCGTTGCTTCTATCATTGCCTATGGTGGCCTATTAGTTAAGAAGACATTAATTGGGAATTTAACACTACTTTATAAAGCCAGGGGCTTCTATTGAATTACAACGTATAAAGAGAAAAATTTGCATCTAGATCGCAACTCGCCTCGGTAGCTCAGTTGGTAGAGCATTTGGCCCAGAAAGCCAAAGGTCCCGGGTTCGAGTCTCGGTCTTGGCGAAAATTGTTCTCTTCAAATATAATTTATCCTTCAGCGAGGAGTGTTAAATTAATAATAAAAACATCATTAACTAACAATTTTAAGACACAAGAGTATGAAAACTTAATAAAAATGCTTCTTAATTTAAATTTGTCCATTTATCACAGAAAATAAAAATACACAAAATAAAAGCAATTTTAAGACTAAAATATATCACTCACCCATAAGAAAAAGACACTTCTCAAGCACATTCAATTTTACAACTCAATTGAACTTATATAGTTAATTTAATTCTTTTACAACTCAATCCTATCTCAAAAGATTTATAACTTGGTTTATCATCCAGCTGCTGGCCTCACATCCATATGTTAATCAAAGAGATGGAGAATCATCCAGCCAATATAGGGGTCACATGCGGTTGCAGCTAGTTTTCTCAACCTGAAGCTGCTACTTTTTGTAGCTACATATATTCCTATGATACTGGATGGACACTGGTCCCATATTGACTGAAATTCCGTAAGAAAATTTCTCCCCCTTGAGGATTTGAACCAAAAATATCTGTTAGCTATGCTCTAAGGCTTGATGCCTTAAACCACTTGGCTATGGCAGTGATTAATACACACTTACCTTATATTTTGTTTCCTAACCTGGAGCCTATTCCACAAAAGTATGCTGCAATACATTATTAGTTAAAGGTAAAGGTATCCCACTACAGGCCTCAGGAGGCCCTTGGGGGTAGTAGAAGGTTAAGGCTCCCACTTTTCTGGACAATCGGCACTTGATGTCAGCCGGGTTGTCAGCCCTGCGTGACGGCCGTCTTTACCCCAGAACAAGCATCTGGTACTCATTTCCATTAGAGGCTGAGTCGACTCCAGGGCCATAGTGCCGCCAGAAGGTTTGGATCAGTTTAAAAATCCTAACCCACCGGGACTCGAACCCTCGACCTTCTGGCTTGTAGTGTAGTGCCTTAACCACTATGCTACGGCGTGCTACAAGTAAAAAAATGTTGTAAATTATGATATTGTAACGTTCTGTTCCATAAAATAAGATATAAAACTCATAAATTATTAGTAAAACAGTGAAAGTATTGTCATACAATATAGCATGGCAGAACAGCTGTTTTTATTTAAAAATTAAAATAATAAACCAACCAATTAAATTAATAAAATTATTAAAATCTATAGGGGTCTTCTCGTCCCATAAAATTATTTAAGTTTTTTTACTTAATAATTAAATTAAATTTTATTAAAATAAGACAGAATTTATTTTCTTGTTTTAAAATCATTAGGAAGTTACATTATGAGGTTCAATTTAATATTTGAATTTGTATTTTTTAACATTCTTACCTCATATGTTTATTTTGTTGGACGATCGTTTCAAAGCTATTGCTCCATCTTCAGTTTGTGGCAAGCTGAAGATGGAGCAATAGCTTTGAAACGATCGTCCAACAAAATAAACATATGAGGTAAGAATGTTAAAAAATACAAACTCAAATATTATTTTCTTGTATTACATTAAAAAGTATTTAGTATTGAAAATTATTAATGTTATTTCATATGTGTAAAAATTTTCATCAGCTGGATTCATATAATGAAAAATGAATTAAGTAAGCTACATGGCACTTAGCTTCCAGTACAACTGAAAAAGCATAAAAATATTAAGAATCAAGACACAAAATAGACACAGGATTGAGATGGTACAATTTAGTATTTTTGAAATGTGTCACTTTTCTTGTGGGTGAGCGATAATATATTATCATGTACAAATGCATTCTATATGTTAAACTAATTTTTAAAAAGTAACAAATACAAAACTATAGAGAGAAAAAATAAATTTAGTTTTCACTACGAAAATAAGTATTTGTAAAGCCTCATCACCAGCATTACACAAAATTCCACTTATTACCCAATAAATAACCATGACCATTCAATTTAAAACCACAAATTTGTAACAAACATTAAGCAGAAAGTAAAAAATGATGGTTATTGTAGTACAAATGACTAAATTCATATTATACCTGACCACAGGTAATAAACTATATCAATTTTTATCTTCCATTACATCTTCAACTACATATCATGCTGCCAAACATTTATTTTTTTCTATTGCAACATCTACTGAATTATGGTAAAATCAAATGTTTCCTACCTCTCCTCATACAAATCTTCTAAGTAGATCACGATTTTGAGTACTATTTTTGGTTACCGATGTTATGTCGATTGGAAGAAACTCTTCTTCTTCTCTCTGTTGATGGACCGATGAACCTCTGGATCAGGTCAGAATTTGTGGGAATTTCGAAGTTCATAAGTTTTCCTTTGTTTTTCTGAATGTGAAAAACTTATGAACTTCGAAATTCTCACAAATTCTGACCTGATCGAGAGGTTCATCGGTCCACCAACAGAGGGAAGAAGAAGAGTTTCTTCCGATCGACATAAAATCAGTCGCCAAAATAGTACTGAAGATGAGACCATTATGGTCTTGAAATCAGGATCTACTTAGAAGATTTGTATGAGGAGAGGTAGAAAACGTTTGATTTTACCATAAATTAAACCTCATAGTGGTTAATTCCTGTAAAAGTTAATTAATCTTCTGAATTGTTCGCTACTACATCCTACATTGTTAGTTTTTCTTCAAAAAGTGTGATAGATATAAATAAATTAACTTTTTGTAATATGTGAATTAATTTACGTAGACAAACTGTCTGTAAGCCTAAACTTGTATTTGAACCCCAGTCCACTTTTATGTACTGGTACTGTACCATTTGAGCTATCTAGGTAAATATGTGGTTGGGCAGCAAGTTGACTGGATAGCCCAAATGGTATAGCACCATTATGTAAAAGCTGAAGGTGGAGTTCAAACCCCGGTTCACATAGGAAAAAAAAAAGTTTCCTTCAGTTATGATTATCTTAAGTTACATAGTAAAAGTCTGATTTAACACTGTCCCATATACCATGATATCGGATATAACGCAAAGGAAAATGTGCCTGCCAATAAAATTATAATATTAATTTTGGTACATTTTTTTTATTTTGGAAAACCTTCCAGCTTGAAGTGTATTGCTATGACATGTCCCCTGAAAATTGCAACTGCTAGAGCAATTTTTAAATTTTCATTTCAAGTGAACTCCTACTCCTAATTGTCTGATTTTGCTGGTTAATGATCTTGATCTTACTTTTTCTAATTGACTGCTATATGCCGAGTTTGGTTCTGAAAAAATTGCAATTGCTAGAGCTTGACATATATATATATATACATTTTTGTAATGGTAATTTTTGGTGTCTACTAGACAGGATCAGTTAAGATTTATAAACTTTTTTTTTAATCTTTTCACAAAAAACTAACAGCTTCATTCCTTCAGAATTTGCTAAAGTTAGAATTACAACCTTCTTCTGGATGGGCATTCAATCTAATTAATTTTTTTGTACTTTATTTTGACCAAAAACCACATTCCTCAGATTTTTAATCATATTCTAGAACAGCAATCTGTCCATTGCATTATTTTTTTAACTACATTAAGTAGTCATTTGTACTACAATCCCCAAAATTAAAAATATATAAAGAGAAATATATATTTTTATAATACAGTGTCGTTTAAAAGTTTCATGCATTAAAATGCACAACTCTTCTGTAATATTTGTTATAAGATACATGTATTATATGCTTAACAAATAATACTGTAGCAAATACATTTCACCTGAATAAATGCACAAAAATGACAAAGAAACTTGTTAAGGCAAGCCATGAAGGTCATTTTCAGTGTAACATTTTTCAGTTCGGTCATAAACCTCACCTGCTACTTGCAACATCTTTGGCAGGATATCTAAAGCATGCTGTACTTCTTCAGGACCACATACCTATTCAAAAATTACTATTTTAAACAGCAAGAAAACTAAAACAGTTGAAATAGTGTCATAATACAGAAATTTATATACACAGTCAAGAGCTGTCTGCAAACAATAGATATCATAATTAAAGAGGAAAATTTCTGCCTAAACTAGTATTTAAACCCAAGACTTCCAGTTTCAGTATGTAAAGTTGGAGGTCTTGGATTCAAATCAATTTCCAGGCAGATTTTTTTCTCCTTAATTGTGTTAAATGAGCCAGTTATTGTAAACGTATCAAGATCAGGAAGTTGGAATAGGCTGGACATATACTAAACTAGCATAGAAAGTGAAAGATCCTGGGTTCAAACCCCAGTCTGACTGTATATCTTTCTCTTCAAATATAATTTATCCTTCATATGTTATTGGAATATGTTAGGGCAAAAAAATGTTTAGAAAAGCTAAAATGGAAACGGGGAGGAGATATAAAATGGTTTTCAAGGAAATAGGCTGTGATACTGAAGAAGTTGAAGGTAATTAAAAAAAAAAATCACCATATGGACTGGTAAACGTTACAGTGGTGTAAAGTCACATATGCTTTGTTTTCCAGAAATTTATAAACAAATACTGTAATATATTCAGGAACAAAAACGTTGTAATATTATCATTTCAGAGATGTCACCTGAATCCAAAATTTAATATAAGGTTTGAATTGAATTGATCTTATATACTGGGGGACATTAAAACATCTTGGATCTGGTTTCTCGTAATCGCCCTTAACTCCTAGAGTCATATTTACTATGCTAGCTATCAATGAGGTAACAAGAAACAGATAAGTGCTATATAAATGCCAGTGCCAATGATATAATTTGAACTCGCACATAATGGGTCTCACATATTATATTTTTTGCACGATAGTGCATTCTGTCATACTTACAGGAATGGCGACCATGAATGAAAGTTCAATTTCCTAAATTTCAGGGTTGCCAATCTATAGATAACTATACTGTAATATTACAAATTACCTACCTTGGGCAGGAAGTAAAACAACTGCCCTTTATGTATGTTAAGTACAATGTATATACAAAAATATATCCAAAAGGTAAATTTAATATACAATTATAAGAAACAAATCACTGCATTTTAAATTAACTGAACTTTATTTGAAACAATATAAAACAATAAATTTGTACATGCTGCCATTTTATGCCTGATTGGTGTCATGGCCTGCTGCATTCAAATTATTTTCGGCATTTACCATACATACAATGGCCAAACTGCTAACGTCAGTCAGGTGTTTATAATGAATGCAAATAATTCCAACAAAGATGTTATTATTTTACTATTATTTATTATTTTGAAAACACTATCGTGCAAAAAATAATGTACAACACATGTTTGTGAAGTGTTTTACAGAATCTCGAAAATCATTTCCTCACTTCTGTAAAAACCACTTTCCAACCTTGCATTGTAATATACTATTATTAACAGAATGACAGACCAGTAAAGCATTTAAATGTTTTCATAGAGCTTTCTAAAATTTGAATAAAAGGTAATAGGTAACTTAAATTCTATATTCAACAAGTGATATTTGTTTAATTTCTTCATCAATACTAAAGTAAATACAAGAGAGACAATGAAGTAGAGACTATATATATTTCAAAGTTAGGTCGAAACTAACTGCTTTTCCAATGCATAAATCACCTCTTTCTCTTTATATTTTCAAGACTTCTAATGTCCCCAGTGTAAAAAGCATTGTAATCGTTACAATTGTATTCCTGACAAAAATTACTTAAACTACCATAGCTTTAACCCATCCATATTGTGGAGGGAAAATAAAACTAGGATAGGAAGATCAGATATGATATTGAGTACATTTTTTTCAGACATGCATACGTCCATTTTCAAAATAAAATAAAAATACACTCCTAAAGAAAAAAATGTTTCTTTGCAACATAATTCATTAGATTATTGATTAATTACAAATTATCTTATTGTATTTTGTTCAATCATTCTTTTCTTTAGAAAGTTAGGAATTAATCTTTTTTTAGGTCATTACCAAGAGTAAGTTGTTTAATAGTTTGAAGTTACAGTAAGTTTTTTCTTAATTGTAAAGCTAAATAACTTAAAATTTAAACTTAAATATGATAACAAAGTTTGTATTTTGAGAATGTATAAGAATAGACTAAACACAGATGAACTAGATAAGTGGAAAAGGTTCACCGACTTATTTATAATAATTTTTTTTATTTTGACTTATTAAAAGTTGATATGCTGGATTTTATGAAGGCTAGTAATAATAATAATAATAATTTAATAGTAGTAGTAGTAGTAATAGCTTTATTTCACCTGATAGAGTTAAGGTCTTGTCTACCGCTTAACCAGGTTTGATAAAATTTCAATATTTAATCTTATATTTGAAGAGAAAAATTTTCGCCTCTCTTCAAATATAATTTATCTTTCAGTGAGAAATGTTAAATCAATAATAAAAACATCATTTAATCTTATACTTAAGATACAATAAAAATAAATTATTAAATTGTATCCCTAAAATATAATTACAGAACTAACATAAAATAGGTATTAATGTAATCTGAAATTAATGAATTAAAGATAAAAAGTAGATAAAAGAATATCTTAAATAAAAATAAAACTATTAATGACATAAAATAAATTTCATTGTTTGAAGGAGAAAAATTAATTAACAATTAATTGTATAAGCTTGACTTAAAAGTGTCAAGTGTGCAGCAACTCCTGATATCATGAGGGAGAAAATCCCATTAGCAGGCATATGGCTATTTTGAAACAATTAGAATAAAAAGAAGTTAGTTAAAATATAAATACCTTCTGAAGTAGAGCTCCTCTTGTAGGGAGAGCATACATCGCAACAACTGCTCCCTTTCTCACAATCCAAGGATGGAAATTAGCTAAAGTTGAATTATATGCTTCTTGACAAACTGCATGTGTCTTATCTTCATCACTAAGTTCGCTAAGTTTATACATAAATGATCTAATGAAGTCTGCAATTAAAAAAAAAAAAGATTGGATATAACCATGGATGGTGAAGTTAGTAAGCTATAATTTTAATAAATGAGTTGGAGAAAATGTTTTAACATCTCACCTTGCAAAGTTGCATGTCTTCACAATACCGGTTTCAATAGTATAGTATTACTTCCATCTTCAATCAAATTCCAAATCTGACTAAAGATGGAAATAATACTATATACTTTTGAAACTAGTATCGTGAAGACACACAACTTTGTGAGGTGAGATGTTAAAACATTTTCTCCATCTCATTTCTTAATATAAATACCTCATAGTGTTTCCTCCCACTGTAATTTTAATTTTAAAAAAACTATAATTTAACTGCAACAAATTTAACCATTATTTTATTTTGAGTCTGTTTATCTTATCTCAATATTAATGTTGAGGTAAGGTAAACAGACTCAAAATAAAATAATTAAAAGAACCTCAAAATATTACTTCCTAAAATAAAACATAAATTTAACCATTATCTTAGATGGCACTACAGCCCACTTTGAGCCCTGGCCACTGACAAAATGTTCCTCCATTCATCCTTACCTGACACTTCCCTTCTCCATTCTATAACACCAAGCTGAAATAGTTTACAAACATCTAATGCGAACAATTTTTTTAAGTTCCAATCAAACACCATGCGCATGCAAACACACGCAAAGCAAATTATACTATGGAATCATGGGATTTAGCCATATACACAATATTTATTTGAACTCACGTTGTCAATGAACCTAAAAGCTAACAAAATGCAATTGAAGTACTCTAACCTGTGGAAGAATACACGTTCATCTTATTTAATGTAAGTTCATTAGTACAGACTCTACGTTGGCTGCACTGAACACAGAATATTCGTTAAAATCAATATGGCTGCCACGTCTTCATGTAGTTCAATATCGTGAAAAAATATATTTAAGTAATTGTTAGAAAGCATGTAAAAATCATTGTAAATGGTGGGAAATAATTTAAAAAATGAAACCCTAAGAATAAAATTTGACAGGAGTTTATGAAGGATTTAAAAACGTCGCATCACAGGTTGTAAAGTTTAGCCCACCAAGCTTCTTCTATTCCATCTAACCATCTACCTATTATTCCACTTCCTTCAGACTTAAGCAGTGGGAGATCTTTAATAGGATTGTCCTCTGCCATCTTGATAATATGGCCAACCAAACTCAACTTTATAAATTAAAAAATGTTATGTTCTGAAATAAGGAATAAAGTAAAGTAATCCCACAACAGGCCTCGGGAGGCCCTTGGGGTAGTAGGAGGTTAAGGCTCCCACTTTTTCTAGACAATCGGCACTTGAAGTCAGCCAGGTTGTCAGCCCTGCGTGACGGCCGCCTTTACCCATAACAAGAGTCTGCTACTCATTTCTGTTAGAGGCTGAGTCGACCCCAGGCCCATTGTGCCGCCAGAAGGTTTTGGTCAGTTTAAAAATCCTGACCCCACCAGGACTTGAACCCTCGACCTTCTGGCTTGTAGCACAGTGCCTTAACCACTATGCTATGGCGACATTCATAATTGTATCTTATTCATCACATTTCATTGTAATTAAAAAAAAGAAAAAAGGATCTTCATGACGTGACAGACATAGAAGGACCTTCGCCTACCAGCTGGCTGCTGGCCTCACAAACACATTTATTAATCACAGAGGTGGACAACCATCCAATCAGTAAAGGGTGACATGTGGTCAGTATGTTGGGTCCCCAGCCGTTATAACAGTTTCCTTAACCAGGAGCCGCTACTTTTTGCAGCTACTCAAATACCTCATGATGCTAGGTAAACCAGTCCTAAACTCAAAATTTACAATATAAAAAATAGAATACCTGAGATCTCAGTCTTCTTCAACTTTGGATGTAGGATGTGGAGTACTTTTGGAGCATAAGTACATCATACATTCAAAGTTGAGGGAAGACTGAAATCTCAGGTATTATATTTTTTTATATTGTAAATTTTATATAGTAACATCTACGGTGTTTTGTCATGAATTTTAAAAGTATTTAAACTAACTCACTGGCTGTATCGAACCCATAGGTTCATGGCCGCATGGACATAAGCTCTGCATACATCCCTATCCTGAGCTAATGTTTTTCAATCATCCCCTGTATAATCTACTTCCCTAAAATCATGAATAATGTTATTCTCCCACCTCACTCTTGGTCTACCAACTGGGCATTTTCCTTCTGGTTTTTCCACAAGAAGCTTCCATGCACCTCTTTCATCCCCCATATGTGCCACAAGTCCTGCCTATCGCAGTCTGCGAGATTTAACTGATCTTATTATATCTGGCTTCCTATACATATCCTGGGAAACCAGACCTTCTTGCATCTTGTAAGCCCATGTTTCCCTTAACAGAGATTTAGGCGCTCTCCCCCTATAGGGAAGAATTTAAACCATACTAATTTAGTTACACTTGTTTTCGTATAGATGTCCTTTGAGCGGTCCTTGGTCAGCGTTCTGCCTCATACTGACATCTTCGAAACCAGACCTACCATCCAATATTCCAAGAGAAAATTTCTACCCCCTTGGGGACTCGAACCTGAATAAGTCCCATAGCTCTGCATCAAGGCCTTAAACCACTCGGCTATGGCATGAAAATCATTTCATTCACTGGTCCAATTATTCTCCTGAGGACTTTCCACTCTAAAACCCTCACTTGTTGTTCATTACTTTTTCAAGAGTGCCTGACACCTCCTCTCTCTTTCTTCTTCTCCTCTCACCAATAGCATCAATCATATTCTCACATCTAGAGATGCATTTTCTTGTGTCCCACCCATATACTCTCCTACCCTGTCTCCCAACTGCCAGGTAACCTTAAAAGTCATGAAATCAAATCTGCTGGCACACATTGCACACCTCTACCAATAAATTTAATAGATCTGCCAAAGGATTATTGTCTAATACAGAAGTAGACCCTTCAATTGTCTGTATTAACCCACTGCCTTATTAATATTTTCCTCCGCAGTTGTACTCATATTTACCATTTAATTTTAAGAAAATTAGGATACCCGAAAAACAATGGCTTATAACTCACAATCTATCGAGAGAAATCGAGTATGTTGTACACTATTGAATAGATCATTCTCTCAGCTTTCCAACGGTATATAACATGTCATGCCATCTATTGACAAAACTAAAGAAACACTAAGAAGAAGCTACAGCTGCTCAGTCTGGCTCACAGCCGTCTGTGTAAGAATGGGCTTCACTTGATCAGCCAGCTGAGAGCCATCTGTGTAAGCCAATGGGTTAATAAAGGAACAAACCTAGATAATAACCTAGTGTCCAATCCCTACTTTCTTGTGGCCCAGTATGAAATAATATGAAAGGGTATTCATCAAATAGCAATGGTCAGCTTGATGAGATACCATATTCACCGAGACTGATTCATTTCTTTTCAGTAACAGTCTACCTTTTCTTAAATCTTTCCTACTTATCCTCTCTTGGATAGCTCTTATTTTTTTCAACTCCAACGGCATTAGAACATTCAAGCTCCATTCTTACTTTCATTCCTCTATATCTAATTCTTTAGAAAACTATTCTTTACAATCTTGTGGGAATTTATCTTGAGAGGTGAGAGGGCTTAACTTGTTACCAACATTTTAAGGAAATAAGAAATGCACACATAAGCTGCATGTACATCAATGCAGTCCTATTGCAATTTACACAATTATGGAGTCTTCTAAAATAATCAGGTTGGTCATACTGCACATGCTGCCAACTAGCAACAGCTCTATAAACTTTATATAGGACTTCAAAGATATCCATCCATCCATAGTAATTCTGCCATAGCATTTTTATGATATGCTTTGCAGCTTTACTAGGGAATTACAGGTGTGGTAGCTTCCCGTTGCTTTCCATGTGGTTCCACTAGTGATAGGTCTATAAACTCATGTGCATGCACACTGTTATTCTTAGGACTTAAAAAATATATTGGGAAAGAAAAAGTACTGTTTTCCAATACTGATACTTATCCATAAAAAAAGAAAGGGAAATCAATTATTAACTGATAAAAAAGTGAACAGTATTGTAATTTCCAAAAATCCACATGAGAATACTTTTATACTGATATCTACTTTTATCATTCTTGTACATACCTAAACCTCTGTGTAATCTGAGCAATGTACGACTGCCTGAAACATAATCTTTTTTCTTCAATAAGTCATTTTCACTTTCATATTTGATCATTTTTTTTAGACTTGCAAAGGATTCTCCATTTTCACCTTTACGAAACTCTTCAAGTATTTCTATTTTACTCTTAACATCAGATGCAACAAATCCAAATACTTTACCCATGAGCATAAAAAAACTGAAAATAAAAACAAATAATTTTAATAAATTGTATTAAAAGCTAACAAAATTACTCACTGAATCTTATATTTAATAATAATTAGAAATGTGCTCATTTGTTTTCCTGGGTTAGTAATTAGGTAACATTTTACTCGTAGTTAGGCATAAACAAGAGACATTCTAAGAAACTACTTAATTATGATATTGCATCCAATAAGTCATTTACTGATTGTGGGAGTTTAAAAAACTATTTAACTGATTCCCTTAATTGTTTTAATAAATGTAAAACTAAGAAACATTATGAATATTTAACTATACTCCTAGTCTCATTCCATTCTCCTTCATATATGTGACATCCATCCATCCATAGTAATTCTGTCTGAGGGCAGGTCTTTTACTGCATGATTTACAGCTTTACTAGGGAATTAATATGTTGCTTTCCACACCGGTGAAGGATGATGATGATGGCCGGATGATTTTCTGGGACCGTTGGGCCCTAAGCATCCTGACATTTGTCTTACAGATGAGGAAAAAACCCAAAAAGAAACCTCACCCAGGAGCCTGTCCCGACCGGGAATCGAACCCGGACCCACTGCGTAACAAGGCAGCACGCTATCGCGAGACCACAGTGGTGGACATATGTGAGATAATGGGGTAAATTACAGCTCTGCAAACAGATAACAGCATCAAGTAAATTCAAAGGAGTGAATAGAAGCTTTGAAAGAATGTGAAAGTAGTGTCTTCTATAGTAATTCGATAAAATGGAAAATTTTATTTACGAATTAATTTATACTTACTTATAAAGTTCCTTGTAACCTAATATATAATCATCCATTCCGACATCATTATCTTCCAGTAACGAAGTATTTAACGCATCGTGGACAACACGAAAATTGAACTTTATATCGCCAATTTTTTCGCCGGCTTCTGAGGTTGCCATAATTACTTATAAGTTATTAATTATCCACCAAACTTTGAATTTGGTACTTAACTTGTGATAACACACAACTCTTTAAATTTAACACGTTTTGACAGCTCAGCAGACAACGTATTGTTGTTATCTTGATCTATGATCTAGCAGACAACGTTTCCCTCAACTATAATACGTACTACGTTAATCAATTTAATGCTATTTGAGAGCAGTGGTGGCTTGTGGAAAATTATTTTTATCTTGACGTATTCAAGTTATCTTTCCGAGGTTTTTGATATTCTCTTCTGGCATTGGCGGAATTTGCACTCACACATTATTATAGATTAACACCCATATTAAAATAAAAATTAAGCTAATGTAAATAATTAAAAATTCGTCAAAACACCTTGAACCTATATTTATATATAATTTATTTCTTCGCTGAACAAGCAACTGAAATATAATATAAGCTCTAAAATTAAAATTTCATATGGCAAGAGCACTGGTCATTATCTCAGTAGTAGCAGTAGGCTATCTCATACGTCCAAACGTGGGGACATGGGTGATACCTAGCAAGAGTTTCATAATATAATTTAGTTACACTTATTCCCCTACAGATGTCCGTGAGTGACTTTTGTCAGAACATCGCCTCGAAATGACATCTCGTGAGCAACTAAGGTATTACTTGAGTGGGGAATGTCGGTTAAGTTTTGCTCATAGTCACTAATTTAGGCTTGAAGTTCTTTCACGAGTCTGAAAATATTCTAACCAGGTACCTACGACTTAAAGTCCTGGAGGACTTGTTCCTTGGATTTTTCCATCCTAAAAAATCCATTGACCCCGGCCGAGTTTCGAGTTTAAACCCGCGACCATAGGGACCAGAGGCAAGGAACATAACCCCTAGACTATCGAGACTGATCATTTCACTCAGCGATAAGATTTCACTGGATGGGGAATAACGGTTAAATTTTGTCCAGAGTCATTAATTTAGGCTTGCGATAATCGGCTGATACTGAGCTAGTTTTTTTTATCTAATTCTATTATATAAAAATCTTGATTTCAGGCTGAAAAAATCTAACAACCCTATTTCGCTTGAAATTATCACGAGTATCATTTATCGTCGCTCTAACTTGTATGTTTGGGTGTGTATTGCACGTGGTAAATACCCAGGAACCGCCACTGTTTGGAAATTATTTAATATTAAAAACTTTCTTAAAATATATGTGTTTTATATTTATTTTAATATTAATATATGTGTATTATATAGCGAAATTAATAAGTTATTGCGCTGTTAAGTTAGACAAGTGTATTGCATTTGATAAATATACCGGTACCGCTCTTTATTCATTGTTACAGCGATTCTCTTTGTACCAACTTGACAAATAAAGTATCATGCCTATCCTATTGATGTGCATAGAGAACGAAGATTGACGTGCTCTATCATCTCTATGTCTATGATTGACTGCGTGTGCAGTAAACATTTTAATAAAACACGATTGTGTGGAATTTAGAAGTTAACAATAAAGCTCTTGGAAATTATATAAAATGGCACCAAAAGGCGAAGATATTCTGAAAGGATTTCAAGTGTATCCTTTTTATTTACATGCTAAATTAGACCACATTTTTTATTTTGTGTAATGTTTTATTTTTTTGTTTTGTGGGTAGGGTTATGTATGACTTTTAAATTATATTTTCTTAAGTTATAATGCCTAATTTTAAGTATCTTACTATTTTGTCATTATCCAATTTATTAACTGAATTATTTATTTTGATGGGGGATTCTATGCCAGGAGTCCACCACCAGATTCTGGAATGAACTGTGAACTAATCTGGGTACACTAACTTACCCGTTTTCTCACCAACGAAATAAAATGAATGTAGATGGCCCCTGGCATAGAATAGCCATTTTCTTTTTTTTTACTGTTAAATATAATTTTTAAGTTCAGTTCCATATACTGTTGGCCGATGAAAATAATGCAACTGAGGGTAAGAGGCTAGAGAAGGAAGTAGGCGGTTCTCTCCACTATTTTACAGTACAGTCTGTAGTGACACATATTAACTGTGCTTTCCTAGCATATCAAGTCTGTTAAGACACTGAACTTATACACCCGCTCAACGATTGATGTAGCATAAGCTATACCATACTAGATGTTTTGGGTTTATTCACATTCCTTCCACTTGCATTCTTTCTGTCGGCCAACAATAGTGTTTACGCCCTTAATTTTTTTGCCAAAAATACTGTGATATTTAGATTTGGGGGAGGGGTGCAAAACCTAATAAAAATATTACTTAACTAATAATCTAAGCTAAACAATGTGAGTTGCTTTTGCCGAAAGTAATGTTTAAGACTTTTGTGTAAATGTGAAGTAAAACTCCAATCAAAACTATAGTTGAATATATCCACCATAAAATAACTAACTCACTGGCTCTATCGAACCCATGGGTTCATGACCACGCAGACATAATAATAATAATAATAATAATAATAATGATTTATTTTAGCTGGCACAGTTAAGGCCATAAGGCCTTCTTTTCCACTCAACCAGCGAATAAAATTATACAAAAATTACGTACATATTACAATTTTAAGATGTTATTAAAATACAGACTAAACAAAATACAATGCTGATGTAATCTAATACTAGCTAATACTAACAAAAACAGAGAATATAATAAAATTTAGATGATATAAAATAAAGTAAGTAGCTTACTAGATGATTATTAATGGAATGCTCTATACAGTTGTTATTCAGTTAACGTTTTCATTGTGTCGAACTTAAGATATCAGTTAATTTGGATTTAAGTAATGATAGCGATTGACAGTCCCTGACATGACTGGGAAGTGAGTTCCATGCTCCTCTAGCCATAGATATTGTGTAAGATTCAGAGTATAGACAGGTCCTGTGTTGTGGTATCAAAAGTAAAGAAGAGTCTTGTGATCTTGTTCCTAAATTGTGATGAGCCGATAAATTTTGAAAACGTGTTGTTAAATAAGTTGGTAAATATGTGTGCAGTATTTGAAATAGTAAGGTATGTGAATGTAAAGTTCTTCTGTCATTTAGGCGTAGCCATGATAAGGCCTGAAATGAAGGAGACACGTGGTCATAACGACGGAGATTGAATATAAATCGAATGCACGCATTATGAGCACGCTGTAGTCTGTCTGATAGATCAGTTGTCAGATTAGTCAGCAATATGTCGCAGTAGTCGAAGTTGGCATTATGAGAGTCTGTACAAGTATTTGTTTTAATTTTGTAGGAAGGAAGTTTTTAAAACTACTTAGGGAGTGAAGAATTGAGAACACTTTCTTGCAGGTGTTATTCACCTGGATTTTCCAGTCTAGGTGTTGGTCCATATACTGTAGATACCCAGATTTTTTACTACTGAGCTGTAGGGGATGTTTTTGTCATTTAGGAGAATTGTAGGAATATTTTCGTAATTTATAAGGCTTTGGATTCGCCGATGTCCTATAATTATGCACTGTGTCTTGTCAGTATTTAGATTAAGTCCATGTTTCTTCGACCATTGGGAAATTGAGTCTAGATCACTATTTAATTTGTCTAGTGTGTCATGTACATCATCAGGATGGGAGTGAATGTAAATTTGCAAATCGTCAGCGTATAGGTGATGTCAACAATAGGTAAGTCCAGTGGATATATCGTTAATATAGATAGAGAACAGAAGTGGTCCTAACACTGAACCTTGTTGGACGCCATCCTTCAGTGATAGCCAGGATGAGGAAAGTTCTGCATTGGATACACATTGCTGGCGACCATGAAGATAGGATCCAAGCCAGTTAACAGCATTGTCCGAAAGATTCAGAGTGCGTAATTTTGCTATTAATATGTCAGTGTCAACAGTGTCGAAAGCTTTACTGAAGTCCAAGAGTGTAAATATTGTCATGTGGCCACTGTCCATTGCTTCACGCGCATCTTCGGTAACTTTAAGAAGTGCGGTTGCCGTACTATGGCCTGTCCTAAAACCTGATTGGTGTGGGTCGAGTATGTTATGGGCGTTAAGGTAATCAGTTAATTGTCCATGAACAATGCGCTCCAAGGCCTTAGATAGGACTGGGAGGATGCTGATTGGTCTAAAGTCGTTTGGTGTTACAGGTAATTTAATTTTAGGGATTGGTCTGACTATAGCTTTTTTCCAGAGTTCGGGGTAAGTTGAGGTCATGATTGAGGCATTAAATATATGGGTTACAGTTGGGAGTATGACATGGAGTATTTTCTTTAAAAAGTCGATACTTATATTGTCTATACCTTGTGTCTTAGTTCTAATGCGGTCCAGGGATAGTTTAACGTCGATTGGCATTATATAGGAAAAGAAGAATTTTTCTCGGGAAGGAGTAGGTGTGGATAGGAGCTCATCTATAGTTTGTTGTTTGGTCGTAGTGTTTATGTTAAGTGTGGCATACGATGTGAAATGTTGGTTTAGATCGTCCAGTGATATGTTAATGCTCTCCCCTTTGGTTGTCGGCTGCCGTAGACCCATTGATCTAATACATTTCCACATATCACTTGCATTTGTGTTTGGATCAATGAGACTATGAGCATACCGCAACTTAGCGTTCCTAATGTTTTGATTCGTTTTGTTTCTTAATGTCTTATATTGTCTTAAGTTAGCGTCACTTTTGTCCCGTCTATATTTTCGAAAAGCAGCATCCCTCTCAGCCATCAGTAGTCGAATTTCGTGGGACATCCAGGGAGCTGGGGAATTAGTAATTCGTCTAGTCTTCAAGGGGGCATGTTTGTCGTAAAGTTCTAATATCATATTGTTAAATTTAAGCAATTTTTCGTCAATTGTGCGTAGGGTCCAAATATCATGCCACGGCATCTCGATAGCGTCTGCAATTAGAGCTTGCTGGTTAATATTTTTTAAATTTCGGTACGTCAATAATTTAGGACGAGTCCTAGGACACTGGAGAGAGTATTCGATATATATGACGTCATGGGCTGATATGCCGGGGGCAGATATTTGTCCGTAGTTCATAATTTTCTGTGAATTTGTCGTGGCTATGATGTCTATTAATGTATCAGTCGTCGATGTGTGATGGGTTGGTTGTAAAGGCAAGACATGCATATTGCATGCGTGAAATAGTGCCAGTAGTTCTGATGATGATGATGAGGAAGAAAGTAAGTTAGAGTTAAAGTCGCCCATTACTATAACATGCTGATAATGCGGCAGTAAACTTAATAAAGGTGTTTCTATGTCACTAAGATACTCTACTTTCGGAGGTTTGTACACCACACACAGGAGACATCTCTGTAAACTAGCTGAAATTTCAATGAAGAGGAATTCTGGTCGTGCATTGTAATCAGGGGAGGAGTGAAGAATGACTTTGGGCTCTAAGTTCGATTTGATATACATCGCAACTCCCCCACCTCTTTTTCCTAGTCTATCATTGCGTCAGAGGGTGTTCCCGTCGATATCAACAAGTGAGGAGTGATGGGAAGGTTTAAGCCAGGACTCAGATATTAAGATCGCATGCAGAGAGATCTCGGAAAATAAATGTTGAATTTCATGAATGTGCGACAGAATGCTTTGAGCATTAATGTGGGCGATTTTAAGAGTAGTTGAACGGAGGAGAAAAACATTCTTTTAGCAGGTAGACAATGGTGGGGTGAGAAGAATGTGAGGGTTCATTGACATTGTCCATTTGATGAAAGGGTAGGAACCTTGTCTGGGGGATGGTCGTGTTGAAAGTAGGTCAGGGACTGCAAATATTTGACTAAAACTCGGAAGATCAATCGTACCAACTTTTGCAAATAATGAAAATTTTAACTGAATTAACACATTATTAGGAAGCAGAGAAAAATAAATATTAGTAATAATAAAATCAATTGGACTATTGTTAGCAAATAAAGTAAATGTTAACCTAATTAGCCTAGAGAAATTGCTATAGCTTAATTATTAATTTAAGAATTATTGAAAAAAAGTTGATATATATTAAAAATAAGAAATAGAATAATTAAATGGTTTTTAAATTAAATGATATAAAATAAACATACCCTATAATATGCTAAGGGCTTAAATTAACATAGGTCACTATAACACTGGTGATACGCTTTTTTGATTCACCAACTTCAGCGAATATAACACCATCCAATGTCCAGACATTGCATGCACAAAAAAACTTATCAATAGTGTCTTTCTATAGTTGGTGGCACATTCTTGTTAGATCTTCTCGGATTGTTAATGCCCGATGCCTTAAGATGTTTCTTATTTACGAACATCTCTCTTCTTTTACAGTAGCTAGATAATTTTATTATAATAGGGAGCGGCCTATCTTCCCTTCGTACACCAACATGATGGCTCCTGTCAATATTAAGAATAGAGAGATCCACACCGATTTTCTGGGCTATTTCAATTGACTTAATATCAGTGTCCTCCCCGGCCACTTCTTCAACCCCAAAAACACGTAAACATTGTCGTCTCTGATACTGCTCTAAGTCATCCACTTTTGTCTGTAAATTTCTTATCATGCTATCTTTATCTTCGATTGTTTTTTTTAAGATTTTCAATCACTATAGTGTTGTTTTCTATAGTTTTTTGAAGTTCCGCCACAACTTCATTCTTAATCATTGTTGTCAACACCTGCAGCAACTCCTTGTCTTGGGGCGAGTCGGACAAAACGCGTTTTACAGTGTCTTCAATTGAGCAAGTAGATTTATTACTTCTTCCACCCATTATCATACACTATTGAAAACACAAAATAAATTTCACTAAACTATTAATTAACACTTAAAATAAACTTATAGATATGTTTCACTGACCCAACTGTTGTTTACACCTGCGAAAAATCGAAAAAGCCAGGAGCGCTGTTGAAGGCTGTTAGCAGCTGTCTGCCATTAAACTCGTGCTCTCCATACATCCCTCTCTTGAGCTAAATGTTTTCCAATCATCCCCTGTATAATCTACTTCTCTCAAATCATGGATAATGTTATTCTCCCACCTCATTCTTGGTTTACATTCACCATAAAATAAGAAATATATATTTGTATGTAGGTTTTCACACATTTTCCTTTTATATTTTATTTACTATCTTATTTAAACACATGAATAAATGTTGATTCTACATTATTTTAACACTCGTGTACATTTAAATTGATATTTAATTTTAGGAAGTTATATTTTGAGGTTATTTTAATTATAATAATTATAATAAAATAATATATAATTAAAATAACCTCAAAATATAACTTCCTAAAATTAAGAACACATAAGAAATATTAAAAATGGAGAAATTGAAAAATCTGCAGTTGCTGCTCATGTTTGGTCTGAAAAACATAATATAAATTTAGACACTAAATTATTAAAACAGTTAGAAAATACAAAAGAGCTGACTATTTGGGAAAAAATTTATATTCAGAAGAACAGAAACAGAGTTATGAATTTTGATATTCCGATGGAGGGTGACCTTGTTTGGAGGTTCTTTGGCCAACCACAGGATGGAGCTGACATCGACATCCAGGTGGTGCAACATAATGCAACATAAATAAAACCAGTCTGGGAAAGCTGACGATAAAACAGAATTGTTTTGAAACATGTCCAAGAACAAATCAACATTAATATTGTGATAATTTAAATTGATGTTAAAATAAAAAGTCAGTTACTTGCGAAAGGATATCTTTTCAAGTGATTATGACCATTTGTTTTCCTTTTTTTTTTTTTTTTTTTTTTTGGTCTTTAACACCTGTCTAAAATATGTATGAATATTAAAATAACACAGAATTAGTATTTAATAAGAATACAATTTTTTTAATTTTTATTGTAGGTATGATAAGATATTAGCCCTATGGAATGTTGGGATAGGCGTGGTGGCTATGGTTTCACTGATTTTTTTTTAATAATGAATAGTCCTATTAAATGGAATAATATTGCTCAAAGGAATATGAGAAGCTGTAATTATTTATTACCGTTGATGAAGTACCCAGAATAATTGTTCGAGAGATTATAGAGTATAAAAAAAGTGGGTTTTACCAAGGAAATATAGGCAACTGTATGCAGATTGGGTCCCGTGCCATAGCTGAGTGGTTAAGGCAAGAAGCCATGGCGCAGAGCTACGGGAATTGTGCTGGTTCGAGTCCCCATGGGGGAAGAAATTTTTCTCATGGAATTTTGGCCGGTATGGGACTGGTGCCCACCCAGCATCGTGAGGCAGTTGGGTAGCTACAATAAGTAGTGACTCCAGGTTGAGAAGACCAGCTATAACGGCTGGGGGACCTGACATGCTGACCACATGTCACCTCTACACTGGCTTATGATCGTCTACCTCTGTGATTAACACATGTGGACATGAGGCCAGCAGCTGGCTAGTAGGCCTAGGGCCTTCAAGGCCTGTCGAGCTTGGAGTGGAATATGCAGAATGGACCAAGGTTGCAAACTATATGGACACAAGTTGTAAACTATCTCAAATGTTACATATTAGATGACATAGTATGTTTTATGGTACCAACGTGCTTTTCTTTACTGAGACATCTAACAATGTATTCGGTTACTACGTAATACTTATATTATGGGATATATCAACACATGTATCAGTGCAATCTTAATAAGTAAAGATAAAAAAGTTTAACATTGTAGATCTGGTCAATTTGTGTTAATGAGCAAAGTGCAGTGGAATGGTGGGGGATTGTCAGCAAAAAAGCCCAATACCATAAAAAAAAACTCCAAGTGCAACAGGCCTAGAAGGCCTACTGGGCACACGTCCACATGTGTTAATCACAGAGGTAGATGATCATAAAGCAGTTTAGGGGTGACATGTGGTCAGCATGTCAGGTCCCCCAGCCATTATAGCTGGTGTTCTCAACCTGGAGTTGCTAATTATTGTAGCTACCCAAATACCTCACGATGCTGGGTGGGCACCAGTCCCATACTGGCCAAAATTCTATGAGAAAATTTTTTTCCCTCATGGGGACTCGAACCAGCACAAGTCCCATAGCTCTGCGCCAAGGCATCTTGCCTAACCACTCGGCTATGGCGTGGGACGCAATAACATAACTGTATAAATAACTTCAGAAAGTGCAAAAATTATCATTTTAGAATTTAGTTACTGTCCTGAAGTATATATATAGGCCTTCAATGCTAAATGTCAAAATTTAAATTATAAAATCGATATATGTATATTTATATCCATCCATAGTAATTCTGCCCGAGGGCAGTTCTTTCACTGCAATCATAGCATTTTCATGCTATGCTTTGCAGCTTTACTAAGGAATTACGGTGTGGTAGCTTCCTGTTGCTTTCCACACAGGTGAAGGATGATTACGATAATGATGATGGCCGAATGATTTTCGGGGACGATTGAGCCCTAAGCTTCCTGACATTTGTCTTACAGGTGAGGGAAAACTCCGAAAAAACCTCAACCAGGAGCCTGTCCTGACCGGGAATTGAACCCGGGCCCACTGTGTGACAAGGCAGCACACACATACAACATACACATACACAGGGTGTCTTCAACCTTTAGGGTCAAAATGATAGAGACTATAAAGAACTCTAAACTTAGTATTTTGACATATGGAACAGTGGTTGGAAAAGGATAGGTCTGTTTTGAATGCCATGAGATTTTGAAAGTGAATGTGAGGCATGTTTCTGTGCATAGCTTTAAACGTTATAAAACACTGTTGATCACCAGCTTTCACTCCCCTGGATTTTTTCTTATGGGGCACGTGAAGTCTTTGGTATATGCAACCCTAGTAGAAACCAAAGAGCAACTGATTATTGGGTCTTCACTGCTGCTGTCATTTTAAACAGACACTAAGTATTTTGGAGAGGGTACAACATTTAGTACATGTATTTAGTCAGATGGTCGCCATTTTCAACAACTCCTCTGAGCTCTTTTGTTATGAGTGTCAAAATTCAAGCAGCTTGAAAAAATTATCTTTCCGCTTATTACTTCTTCAAGAACTTGCATTTTTAAAAATAAAGATTGGTATTCCGGTTTTTTTGCTGATAGTCCCCCTAGGTGTGAAATAGCTGATAAATTTTGTTCAGAGGACTTTTTTTTTTCAGGCTTGAAGTCCTTTATTGTGCCATAAATCTATATATCTTTAATTTCCTTTCAAATGAACCCATACTCAGGGATTGTTACACCTTGAAATACCTATTGACCCAAACTGGATTTTTACTTGCGAACCTTGGAACTAGAGGAGAGTAAGATAACCACAAGTCCACCAGGACTGACACCTATAGCTTGTGTTATTGTTTTCTCGTAAACAATTTTACTGCAAAATTTTCTTAACATATTTGTCTAGGAATTGGATGAACCTCAGAGATGCTGATACAGGAAAAATTTTATGGCAACTCAACGAAGATCTGTGAGTATATATTACCGAGGGCAATACCAAAGAGTTTTCATTTTGTCGATAATTCTCGATTGGAAAATGGTAATTGCAGTGAATTTTCCAGAGCAATGAAAACTCAAATGGTATTTAAAAACACTATTTAGTGAATTAAATTTTTAATAAAAAATATTAATAAAATGAAAATGCATTATGTATTTAATATTATTTATCTATACCCATACATCCTTATGTGGGGGTACGGGGCGAGTGACAGTGATTAACTCCTATATTTCCCAGATATTGTAGATATAGATGAAAGGTTTGGACATTGCTGAAGGTGGTCCTGATCCATCTCTTCTTGAAGATTGCTTAAGGTGAGAAGTTGGGAAGAGATATTTCCAATTCTGTACAAATATTTTCAACTAACAATCATGACCATTTGTCAATTCAAAAGATGTGACAGCATTTTTTTTAGATTTTAAATTATTCTTTATTGAGACAATCTCATCTTTTTTCTTGAAACTTCATTTGGAACAAAAATATTACAAGGAAACTAAAATGAAAATTTGTAAGAGCATAATACAGAATATTTTGTCATATGGAAGTGAAACTTGGTCTTTGACGGAATTACAAAAGAATAAAATTAGAACAGTTGAATTTGATTATTTTAGAAGAAGCCTCCAAAAAACAAGACAATAAAATAAGAAATGAATTCCTTTGGAGAGAAATGAATGTCACCACATCTATTGTTAAGAGGATTGAAAATCAAACGCTTAAATGGTATGGCCATGTACAAAGAATGGAAAATGAAAGATGGCAAAAAAAAAATATATACCAATGGTCATCCCCTGAAAGAAATAAACGTGGCAGACCAAGATGGAAATGGAAAACCTACGTCAGAACTATAATGGATGATAGGAATTTGGAAGAGGGAGATTGGAATGATAGAGATAAATGGAAACTGAAGATGGCAAACCTATAAGTGGGGGAAAGCCGAAGAAGAAGAAACTTCATTAAAATAATTGGGCAGTGTAGGTTTAAATTTTGAAGTGATCTCCTAGCTGTTAAGAATGTTAGAAATTTGAAGGTAGATTTTATTATGAGAACATTGATAGGTCCCTTGTTAACCATAAATATGTTATATTTCTTAAATATTTTTTTATTTTTTTATAGGTCTGTTCCTGATATTGAACATGAAGCAAGAGTTCCAAAAAAGGTCCTAAAATGCAGAGCGGTATCAAGAGAAATAAATTTTTCTTCAGTTGAACCAATGGAGAAGTTTAGGCTGGAGCAGAAAATATTATTTAAAGTAAGACACTGTGCAAATCCTAATAAAATTTTATTCAGAAAATGTACATATTGTTATTCATTGTTGGGACTTCTTTCAAATTTCGCAGGCCAATGGCAGGTATCAAGTCTTGTTCCATATTTGGTTCGTCTTCCGGGCTTATAGGCCGTGGTCCAGTTGTCTTCTACTTGACGTTTCGTCTACTGCTGCGGTAGACCTCATCAGGAGATACTGCGTGCTCTCTGTGAACTCCTCAACAGTCAGCTGCAGACTGGCTGGTCGTAGGAAACTGTCTCTCTATTTATAGGTAAACCCCGGGTGGTGGGGGAGTTTTCTGCGTGGTCCGTGTTTTGTGCTGTTTTTGTGCCGTTTGCAGAAGTCATAGGCTTCGTTGTCGTGTTATGCAGTGCTGGGATCCATATTTTGTTTATCTTCATGGTTTCTTCTTTTTTGTTGAAGGAATTTTTATGTTTATATATTTCAATGGCTTCCCTGTATAGTCTGGTGTAGTAATGTGATGTTTGGGATAATACCTGAGTTTCTTATATACCAAGAGGACGAAGATCACTGGGCCGTCCTATGAAACGCTGGAGGGAAAATTTTCTATAGGATCGTAACAGGCCTTGGCCTAATACTTGGAAGGAAGAAGAAGAAGACCTGAGTTTCTTCGAATCTTATAATATGTTGTTGGTTGTTCATCAAGTGTTCCACTACAGCCGATTTTTCATTTTGTTTTAGTCTGCAGTGTCTCATGTGTTCTTGCAATCTTGTGTTAATCATTCTTTTTGTTGTACCGATGTAAACCTCTCCACAACTGTACGGGATACGATATATACCGGCAGAACTTAAAGAATCTCTAGTGTCTTTGGCTGGGCGCAGTATATTGCTGATTTTTTGTGTTGGTTTGTAGGTTGTTGATATGTTATATTTCTTTAATATTCGTCCAATTTTCTCTGTTATTGTTTTGATATAAGGTAGGTAAACCTTACCATTTGTCTCTTCCTTGTTTTCGTTTTCGGACCTATATTTCTTGGGAAATTATGGCTCGACGAAAATCTATTTTCCTGTATCCATTGATTTGAAAAGCTGCTTGGAGATGATTTTCTTCTTGCAGATACTGTGGTTCCGAAATCCTTTTGGCTCGTTCAACCAGGGTTTTTATTATTCTGCGTTTTTGTCTCGGATGGTGGTTAGACTGTTTATGTAGGTATCTGTCTGTGTGAGTATTTTTCCTGTAAACCTTGTGTCCAAGTGTCATGTCTTGGTTTCGGATTACCAAAACATCCAAAAACAGTAGACTGTTGTTTTGTTCTTTTTCCAGGGTGAATTGGATGCTGGGACAAATACCATTTATGTGTTTCTTGAAGTTATCTAGTTCTTCCTCACCATGCTCCCAAATGATGAAGGTGTCGTCCACATATCTCAGCCAAACTGTGGGTCTTAAGGTAGCATTCTCCAAAGCCTGTTTTTCAAATTTTTCCATATAGAAATTTGCTATTACAGGACTTAATGGACCTCCCTTGGCCACGCCATCTATTTGTTCGTAGAATATACCTCTCCATTGAAAATAAGATTCTGTGAGACATATGTTGTAGAGCGCTATTATGTCTGGAGGAAAGAGTTCTTTCAGCCAAAGACACTAGAGATCCTTTAAGTTCTGCCGGTATATATCGTATCCCATGCAGTTGTGGAGAGCTTTACATCGGTACAACAAAAAGAATGATTAACACAAGATTGCAAGAACACATGAGACACTGCAGACTAAAACAAAATGAAAAATCGGCTGTACCGGGACACTTGATGAATAACCAACAACATATTATAAGATTCGAAGAAACTCAGGTATTATCACAAACATCACATTACTACACCAGACTATACAGAGAAGCCATCGAAATATATAAACATAAAAATTCCTTCAACAAAAAAGAAGAAACCATGAAGATAAACAAAACGTCGAGTATGAAGACAACTGGACCATGGCCTATAAGCCCGGAAGACGAACCAAATATGGATCAAGACGCCGGCCGTGAAAGCCTACAATTATATCAAGTCTTGTCTTATGAAGTAGAAGGGTATTTGTTAGTTGGAGACTCATGAGTCAGATGGGCTGTGAATGCGACTCAGCAACTGGAGGCAACCAAAGAAACTACACGTTATTTCAATCAGCTGATGCCATCTCATGTGTGACAGTTAACCACAAGTCACATTGAGGAGCAATGTTCACCACCATTCAAGTATTGTAGGTACAGAGGACAGCATGCTTGAACTGCAGAGAGACTAGACACCTGATGCAGGGCTATGGAAAGATTAAAATGGACCAGAGTGAAAAGGGGGTGCTGATGTCAACGCCACCATTCAAGTATCACAGACAAGGAAGATCAACCTTTGAAATTCATCAGAGAACATTTGAATTTCAATGATTATACTTCATAATGTTTACTTCCCAACATTAATTTAATATGAAGATCAGTCTACTGGAACTGGTGGGAAAGTTAGACATCTGATGTGGGACTGCAACCCTAGGCCCCCAAAGGAACAAGAAAAACAAAAGTGGACAAATGAGAAGAAAAGGCCAATGTCGCTATCAATACCACCATCATCCTTCTGCTTTGTGCTGAATACATCAAACAACCAAAATGGCAATGGACTCATTGCCGATGGGTGAATCCATGGGCTTTAGTTCTCATCATCACTGGAGTTATGCTGACAATCATGCAACCTGAAGTAGCAGAAGTGTTGCATAAGAGGGCACTGCTGTAGAAATTTAAGCTTGGCACCATATCAAGGGGCATCATGTCAGTCAAGAAGGGGGTTCTTCTGGAATTACTCCTGGAAGGGACAAGCTACAATTGTTCAGAGAGAAATTTGTTACAATTAAAATTAGTCAAGAGATAATTTGTCATATTACAGAAATCCTCATTGCCCCTCTGTGCTCGACAAAGACTAACATGGGGAGAAACCACCTGCTACTGTGTCAAGCACTTAACTCTGCTAAGCTGAAGGATAGATACTGGGAAGCAAGAGCCAAACTTTCTGTTTTGCTAAGATGTTCTATTGTTATCAGTCATTTGTTTACTCATAATTCTGAACAATGACTTCTGTCAAGTCCCCTGCATTTGTATAAATAAATAAGTAAATAATTTGTCAAATTATTAAAATTCACCACAGAGACAATTCATATTATATATCTTGCCATGTGTTAGTCCACCGCTGTGATCTCGAGGTAGCGTGCTGCCTTGTCATGCAGCGGGCCCGGGTTCGATCGCCAGTCAGGGCAGTTTTTCTGGGTGAGGTGTTTATCAGGGTTTTTCCTCACCTGTAAGACAAATGTCAGGAAAACTTTAAGGCCCAAACAGTCCCCGAAATCATATGGCCATCATCATCATCCCTATCAATATCATCATCATCATCATCTTTCACTGGTGTGGAAAGCAACGGGAAGCTACCACACCTACAAATTCCCTAGTAAAGCTGCAAGCATAGCATGAAAATGCTATGATTGCAGTGAAGGACATGTCTTCAGGCAGAATTACTATGGATGGATGTGTTAGTCCTAGAAGAACTGTTGTGATCTGAATAAAATGCTGGTTTTCTTAAGCTGTCTCTTCCCCAGATGACCCAATGATACGTTGACATGTTTTGTCTTAGAAGAATGGTTAAGTTCTGAATGAAATGCTGGTGTTCTTGAGCCATCCTTTCTCAAATGACCCAGTGATCTCTTGCCATATGGTTGATACTACATGAAAGCCCAGGGATTCTTGTTCTAGGCATTATGTTAAGATTAAGTTATGTAGATAGGAAATAACACTATGGGTCATATGCAAATACATTAGTCTCTACTCAAATTACTTCCAATCACTGGTGAGCTGACTCACCGTGAGCAAGTGCAAAGATCGAATTAGCTACCCACAAACTGGTCATGCATGAAAGTTGTCGTTTTCGTAATATTGGCAAGAAATTACGCAGAATTCTCAGCGATAAAACCACTTCCGTTATTTTCATCTGCTATAGAGGAATGCATTTACGCTTGCGTCCCGCAAATAATACCGTATACAACGACGTCTGCATCGCGCAATATTACGCCGATTCTCCTGTTCTTCCAATTGAATTCTTTGGTAGACTATCAAATTCCTCTTCTCCGCGTATACCGAAAACATGATCGAAGTCTTCAAGGTCCGACATCTTGGATAAAGCGTCAAGGTTTCAAACTATATTGGTTACCATCGGTTCCCTTCAGGATTCTCACGATAAGTTTCTATCTTAAGTTATGGTCTTAAGTTACCTCGTCAGGTAGCTTACGAATTATTATCGCATGAATAGATTTCTGAGTAAGCAAAATCGTATTAGGATAAAACTTTCTCAGCAGAGAATGCCTTTTACAGTCTAATGCGTTCAAAAATTCGACCCTATGAGGTTTTTAATATTGTTTATTTTTTCTTTCACTCACCTCATACTTCATAACTCCTTGCAAGAGTTATGAAGTATGAGGTGAGTGAAAGAAAAAATAAACAATATTATGTTAAGATGTTCTACTTATTTCTCTGGTAATCTTGAATCCAGTTTAAGATTGCTGTCACATTAGATGATCCAATATATATTCGTTTTCCAATCCCTTTTGTGAAGCCTGCAGTTCATTTCATAAGTTGTTAATTTTCTCTTATCATACTTTCACTTAGTCTATTTTTTCACAGCTCTTGCCAAGTGTCTTGCATAATTTTTTGTTTTGTTTCTGTACTAATGACTGTTTTAGAATTCTGTTAATTATATCTAGAGATCTATTGAAGCGAGATTTTTTTCCCTTAATATGTCTAATTCTTTAAAAAATGTCAATTTGTAGCCAAGATATTCAAAAGCATTTATGTTTTCCAGAATTTTATTATTATGAGATACTTATTAGCATTCAGCATGCTATTTTATTTTGTTTCAGGGTCGCTGTCTTGAGGAATGGTTTTTTGAATTTGGTTTTGTAATACCAAACTCTACGAACACATGGCAGTCATTAATAGAAGCTGCACCAGAGTCACAAATGATGCCTGCAAATGTTTTAAAGTGAGTTTATTATATATTATTATACAGTTCACTACCTTTATTCATGTAATAAACTTACTTGAAGTTTGAGCTCTATAGCATATACAGGCAGCTGCTTGACACAAATGGTTAGACCTTTGCTCTCTGTCTTTCGATCACTCCATGTGGGTTTGTAGAGACAATTAAACCAGGGCAGGTTCTTCTTGGGATTTCTCCAATTTTCCCCAGCCAAAAACTTAATTCTACCATTCAAATTTGGACAGAAAAGCCCAACAGATTTGCCCAAATGTCTCTTATTTCATGCTTGAGATCCTTTAATAGTAAACCCTCTACTCATATCCGACATAATGCCAGGTTGAGAAATGATATGATATTCATGAGACAACACTCCTAGAAGATCATTGGTCTCACATCCTTGTGCTATTTATAAAGGCAGACATCCATCCAGCCAGTATAAGGGTGATATGTGGTCAGCATATTGGATCCCCTAGCCTTTTTATCTGTTTTCTTTTTTTTTAACCTGGAGCACAGGTTGACTAGCTATAATTCTTTCATCGTCCCATGCCTCACTCCCATAGTTGAAAATAATTCTTGCCAATAACTTATATATACGGATGTATGTTTTAGGACCAAAAAAAGGGTTCATTTCATTATTTACTATTTCTAAAGATTTATTAAATTTTTGCAATCTTGTTGAAAATTCCAATTCTGTCAAAAATGACAATCTCAAGCCATGATAATTACTAATTAGTTTACTCTTTCTATAATTTTGTTATCAGTGCACATTTTATATTTACATGGTACAATGCTCTTTACCACAAAAGTCTTTTTTTTTTTCTTTGAATATTGTTATGCTATTAATTTTAAATTGTATAATTGAACGACAAACTAATATTTGAAGAGAAAAATATACCCCTAAATTGGGATTTAAACCCAAGGTCTCACTCTAAACTTCTGAGTTATTTGCCATCTCAATTTAGGTGAAATTTTTTTTCTCTCTTATACAGTCCCATGTGCTCAAAACTGAGAACCTTCATTCTACACACTTTCTAGTTTGCTTCATATTCAAGAAGATACATTTGTTGAATTTTAACTCTCCTTTTATAGCTGGTAAAGCTTGTATTTTTATGTATTTATAAAAAAATTATGATGAGCCTCATGGGCTAGTGGTCAGCATTACTGATTACAGTTCATAAGGTCCCTGGTTTGATATTTAATTTTAGGAAGAGATATTTTGAGGTTATTTTAATTAAATTATTTTCAGACTGATCATCTTACCTCAATATTAATGTTGATTTGTTCTTGAACATGTTTTGATTATATCATAATCATCATCAGCATCTTTCCCTTGATTCCCGGTCAAATCATAAGAATTTTTCTTTAAAAGGGAATTATTCCTGTGGTTGCCCATGGTCTGGAATTTAGGTTAAGAACTCTCCTGGTGCTTCATTATCATTTATCATCCATCATATCATCCCAGGTCCACCGATGTGGTCTCGAGGTAGCGTGCTGCCTTGTCATGCAGCAGGCCGGGTTCGATCCCCGGTCGGGGCAGTTTTTTTGGATGAAGTTTTATCAGGGTATTTCCTCACCTGTAAGACAAATGTCAGGAAAACTTTAAGGCCCAAACGGTCCCCGAAATCATATGGCCATCATCATCATCATCCTTCACCGGTGTGGAAAGCAATGGGAAGCTACCACACCTACAATTCCCTAGTAAAGCTGCAAGCATAGCATGAAAATGCTATGATTGCAGTGAAAAAGGACCTGCCCTCGGGCAGAATTACTATGGATGGATATCATCCCAGGTAACGTAACTCCGGCTTCCAGGTGTCCCAACCTAAGAAATGGATTACAATATTCCACCAGTGCCAAGGGAGAAAACCAGAAATGTCATAAAAGACAACCTGGTGGCAGTAGAGAAAATAAAAAAAAAATTATATAATTATCTTTGTAAATTATTCTCTGAGTAGCCAAACTTTAAATCTATTAATAAATAATCTGCATTTCTGAAAGTAACTTATTAAATATGTTTACTAATGTTATTCTGTACCATTTTTTTAATTTTTATTTAGTCTTCTATAAAGAATGAGTAATTGATAATTAGATCTTACGGATTGTCATAGAAATGGCTAAAATTCTATTTGACCGTAATTAAACATTGAAAAATTAATAACTGTTAAAATTTCCTCTTGAATGAACATAGGCCTACAATGAGTATCATGTAATGAACTTTCTTATGCAGTAATAGGAATTTTTTCTTTTAACGTTTAATTTCTTTTTTCAGTGGGAATGTTGTAATTGAGACAAAGTTTTTTGATGATGATCTCTTGGTGTCAACGTCAAAAGTACGCCTCTACTATGTTTGAAGATGTTTGGTACATGTGAAGGAAGAATTTATAAAAAATTTCAGCACTGAAACTTCTCATCTTTTATAAGATGTTTGGGAATCTAACTCCTATTCAATCCGTCTCAAATTTCATGCAGAGCCTAAAGAATACAGCGATACTTTTCCAAAGTTAGTGCAGCACTTGTAGGGTACTCTATCAATCTTCGCTTGTGAGGGATCACTATTCAAACACTTTCAAGGTACTTAGTGTGTTTAGTGCAAGATTGTAGTGAATTCTTAAACACAGGTAAACGATATATAAATTTGTATTTAAAATGTATTATTTTATTATTATGTTTGTACTTAAATTCTGTATGTTATTATACAATTTATTTAAATAAATTTTATACATTTTCAATAGTATTTTATGTATGAAGGACAATATGATGTTTTTACCGAGGGCTATAGGCTTGCTCCCAAGGTTTAAACGTTAAATTTTACATGAGGTTTATACAATATTTTGTGACACACTAGTCTGTAATTGGATAAATTAAAATTTATTAAAATTTAAACATAAAATTGATAAAAATAGTAGTGAGGTATTTTATCAAAGAAATTTATTCGTTATTTACACCTCATATATTTTGTTCTTTCACCTGGGACATATTTTAAGGTCATTATCCCCATTCTTAGTGTCAGATTTTGGATGAGAATAGCAATAAGAATCTCCATGGAGGAGATTTTGAGAAGAATGGGAACTAATGGAAATGGAGGATGAAAAATCTGATTAGACGAAGAAATATGTAAGGTGGCCAAGTTCTCCAAGAATTGTAGTGTCATGGAGTAAATGAGGTATTATGAGAATAATATTCTTCAAAACATGCCCCAGGTAAGAGAAGGCAAAGTATGTAGGTGATGTGTAAATAACCAATTTTTTTTTCCCCATTAAAAATTTTTGATAAAAGCTATAAGTTAGAAACTAGCTTTGTATTTGTATGTTTTGTTTGACATATTTTATTTTTGTTTTAGAGACTGTGTGTACTGAAAAACTATTTCTTAAGGGAGGCCCTGCATGATATTATTCTTTTGTTATTAAGTTAATGATCTTAAAATTTAATAATCAATGCACTTATGTTTGTTTGTATGTGTTGTTTGACATATTTTATTTTTGTTTTAGGGACTGTGTATACTGAAAAACTATTTCTTAAGGGAGGCCATGCATGTTGTTATTCTTTTGTTATTAAGTTAATGATCTACAAATTTATTATCAATGTTCCTATTTTAAAGTACAATAGGAAGTAACATTAAGAGGTTTGTTTAATAATTAAGACATTTTGTCTGTGCATTCTTACCTCTTATGGTTGTTTTTGTCGAAAGCTGACGATAAAAACAGAATTGTTTTGAAACATGTCCAAGAACAAATCAACATTAATATTGAGGTAAGATGTCCAGACCAAAAATAATATAATTAAAATAACCTCAAAATGTAACTTCCTAAAATTAAATATTATATGTTTTAAGGCTTTTGAGCCCCAGGATGATGGGGCTCAGAAGCCTTGAAACATGTTCGACAAAATCAACCATAAGAGGTAAGCATGTACAGACAAAATGTCTTAATTATTAATCAGTGTACTGTTATCACAACCAAGAAAAAATTTTCTGCCTGAACTGAGATATGAACCCAAGACCTCAAGCTTTATGTTCTGGTGTTCTATCATTGGAGCTATTCAGGCAGCTCCTTGAGCAAGCACAAATTTCTCTCTCTTTAAACCCCAGATCCCATGAAATTTTATTTCACAGTACAATAGGTCAATACATTTGAAAGTCATTATGTATTACTAATGAAGTTACTACATAAAAAGATTGAAATAATAAAATATATACCTGAGATCTCAATCATCCTCATGAAAGCAAATTTCAGTTAAACTTTGAAGGCCTTTTAGAACATGTTCCGCCATCTGTAGTTAAAAAAGTGACTTTTGAACTGCTGCTGATGGAACATGTGCCAAAAGGTCTTCTAAGTTTTAATTGTCACTTTATTTTGTATTTAGATCTCAGGTTCATATTTAATTATTTTAATCTTTTAATACAACAGGGTTGCTTCTAAATCAAGAAGACATTTTGATGGGATTTACACTGTGCTATAAGCTAATTATGAATATAACATGTAAATTAATGTCACAAATAAGCCATCTCGAAGCAACAGTTAAAACTACTAAAGAACATCAGGATGTAAAGCTGAAGATTCTGGGTTCAAACCTTGGTTCAGGCAGAAATTTGTCTCTTTAGTTGTGTTAACTATTGCTTACAGGTGGCTTGTCTGTATATATTAATTTCCAGCTACATTAAGAATGTATGTTATGTTGGAAATGTCAGGATCTGAAATTCCTTCAGGAGTTATTATTAAACCAAACAAGCTGAAGATAATTTTTTTTATTTCATCGGAGACATTTTTTTAAAAAACAAACATCATAAATTTTGTGCTTTTCACGATATCGCGGTTTCAGGCAACATCTCGTTCATCATCAGTCACAACTCACAGAGTCAGAGTTGTGACTGACGATGGACGAGATGTCGTCTGAAACTGCAGTATCGTGAAAAGCACAAAATTTATGAAGTGAGTTTTCAAAAAATTTTCTCCGATGAAATTAAATAATTATTACCTCATAATGTTTACTTCCCAATATTAATTTTAACATAAAGATAAATTGGAGGTTTATATGATTAGGAATATCAACATTTTGAAAGTTGGTAAAGAGAAAATTTGGTGGATGCTAAAATGAATTAATACTTGTTACTTATTTTGTAGATCTAGCTACAAAATTTCCTCCTAACACACTCAGGTTAAAGCTTGGATTGTAAAGAAAGTATTGATATGCCTAAAATTAATTATGTTTCATGACATTGTCTTCTAGGCTGAATGGACATATCCAGAGCTTTTAGGTAAATTTTTTTATCACTCACCTCATATTATTAGTCTTCTTTAACTATAAACTAGTTTCGGAACGTAGTTTCTGTTCCATCCTCAGTATCATCACAACCGTTGTTCTGTCATCTTGAAGAGCCGTCCTTCACTCATTCCATTGGCTGACTAAAAAACCTCGAAACCAGGAGCGAAGGACGGCTCTTCAAGACGACAGAACGACAGTTGTGATGATACTGAGGATGGAACAGAAACTATGTTCCGAAATTAGTTTATAGTTAAAGCAGAAGAAGAATAATATGAGGTGAGTGATAAAAAATTTTACCTAAATGAATATACCTCATAGTATGAATTCCTAAAATAAGTAATATCCAGAGCTGTTACTACTCAATGTTTTGTCTCCTGCTGAACAAGAACCAAGCCAATGACAGACTCCACTACTACCATCCAGTCTGTAGCCATCAGCTGAAGAGGACCCATAGGGCACACACGGACTCCTGAAGATGTCTACTGAAGCAGTAGATGAATGTCGAATAGTAACAGCTCTGGACCATGGCCGTTCAGCCCAGAAGGCAGTTTCATGACACTGATCTTGAAAGCCTACAAAGTTTTATAATTACATGTTTACTATTTGTATCATGGTGGTGTTACAGATTGAATAAAAACAGTTGTTTTAATTAGGTCATGTTATGCAGTATTTGAGTAAACAGAATAAAGGTGGATATGCATTTTGTCAAAAATTAACAGATATAAGAGAACATACTGTTCAACTTTTTTTTTTCCCTATGACCAATAGGATATATATATATATTTTTTTTTTTTGCCCACAAAAATTTAATGAGTTGTATTTCATATCTTGTATCCAAGGAGATATTCAACAACTTATTATAGACTAGTGTACCACAAGGAAATTTTCAGTTTTATCTAACAGGATTGGTTAAGATTTAAATCAAACAATTTTTATTATTTAACATCAGGGTATGCCCCATTCCACTCTCCATCATAACATGTGGTAGGTTGCTTTTCCAATGGCTTCTTGGTCTGCCTGTATTTCTTGTACCCAGAGATCTGTAGTACAGATTCTTTTTTTAGAAATCCAATTTTCATCCTTTCTTTGTATATGTTGATAACAATACTCTCTGTTTTTTCATTCAAGTTATGCATTTAATACATCCCTTATATTTTTGTTTCTTTTATGATCTCTTAAAGAATATTCAGCTACAGACCACAGGAAATGCATATTTTTTGCTTTATTTTAAGTTCCAATTTTTGTTTGTCAGGTTTTGTTAATGGTTATATCTCAAATCCATATGTCAATATGGAACTGTTATTGCTTTATGTTATTTTAATTGAGTTTCTTTTGAGGTGTTGTTTTTTAGATTTATTTTTGTTGCACCACAAATTTATTGAAATTTCCCCAACTTTCATATCTATATTTTGTAAATATGATACCATATTGATATTTTTATTATTAATTTAACACTTCTCACTGAAATTTTTCTCTTCAAATATAATGATACCATATTATTAATGAGTTGGTTATGACTCACCTCATATTTCTTGATTTTTATGCAGACCTGGTTTCGTCGCTTTTGTGCAACATTGTCGATGCTTCCAACTGTCGTTTTGTGGTTGTCCATCCTGTAAGTTGATTTCTGCTCCCTCTTCTGGCTGACTGATGAACTTCCAAATCAAATTTTTTTTAAAATTAAATTAAATGATACCATATCCCAATTATTTTTTATACAATTACAATTTTTGTTCTGTTTTATATTAAATGCCATTAATTTTGATTTTGAGGTTGATATATTTAAATTATAATTCTGAATCAATTTTCATAACTTATACATTTTTTTTTTCAACTGATTTTCTGAAGAAGCATGTTGACTTAGTTATCTGCAAATAAAATACAGGTCATTTTCACTCCATTCACAATAAAATGTTTGTCTAAAATATTCTGCCATTTACAAATAGAATAGAATAGATTTAATAAATTAATGAGTCATTTTAACATCTTACCTCATATTTCATGTTTGGTTTGATAAAACATGAAATATGAGGTAAGATGTTAAAATGACTCATTAATTTATTAATTAAGAACCTCATAATGTGTTTCCCAATTTTAACTTTGAATAGAATAGATTTATTTAGCCTGGTGGAGTTAAGGCCATGTGGCCTTCTCTTCCACTCACCAGTACAAACATATGTTACATATAAATACAAAAAATTACATTAATAGTCATACTAAACAATTAATTATCTGTCAAATTGAATAGTAATGAAAATAATGTATAATAATACAATAAAATTAAATACAATTAAAATTAAATTAATGATAGAATGAATACAGAAAAGAATAACAGCTCGAATCTAGTATACATAAAACGAAAAGAAAGAAAAAAAATACAAAGAAAGTAATAAACTATGATGAATTAATCTATCACTTTTTATACAAGGTATTAGGTGGTTAAGGCACTGCGCTACAAGCCGGAAGGTCGAGGGTTCGAGTCCCGGTGGGGTCAGGATTTTTAAAACTGACCCAAACCTTCTGGCGGCACTATGGCCCTGGGGTCGACTCAGCCTCTAACTGAAATGAGTACCAGACGCTTGTTCTGGGGTAAAGGCGGCCGTCACGCAGGGCTGACAACCCGGCTGACATCAAGTGCCGATTGTCAAGAAAAAGTGGGAGCCTTAACCTCCTACTACCCCAAGGGCCTCCTGAGGCCTGTAGTGGGATCACTTTACCTTTTATTAGGTAAATATATTAACAAATCCTAAACTATTTTTATTAAATAATGAAAAAACAAATTATTAATTTTTAAAAAGTGATATTAGTGAGTTGTTTCTGTTAATAATTTTATTTTCAATTTGTTTCTGAAAGATGGTAAAGTTTGGCAGTCTCTGACATAGGATGGAAGGGAATTCCATTTTCTAGCAAGAGAAATTGTAAAAGATTTCGAATGACATCATTCAAATATAGATTAAAAAGTAATGGGAAGAATAAGCAGCCTTGTTTAACTCCATTATTGATTTCCATAATCCTTCCCTGAAAATCACAAATATTTTTAAAATAAGTGAAATAATGCAAATAAATGAGTCAAATTAAATTTTTAATTTAAATTCTAACTAATAGTCAACTATGTGTAAGCAGACAGTTTATAAAGAGAATTATGAGTAATCTTCCATTTAATATAATAAATTTGGAAATTTTAACATTATGAGGTTTCATTAAATAGAATCAAATGAATCATGAATTCTTCTTACCTCATACATCTATGTTTTTAAAAAAAAAACATAGACATACGAGGTAAGAAGAATTCATGATTCATTTGAGTCCTAATCTTCAATTTCCTCCTTCCTCTTCAACTATTTTTCTATCCCTGTTTTAAGGGTTGAGTTTTGGACAAAAGCCTCTATCTTTCTTAGTCATTCTCCTCTTCATTAATTTCCATATATTCTCCAAGCGCGACAGGCCTAGAAGGCCCTTGGCCTACCAGCTGGCTGCTGCCCTCACATCCACATGTGTTAATCACAGAGGTAGACGATCATCTAGCCAGTGTAGAGGTGAAATGTGGTCAGCATGTTGGGTTCCCCAGCCATTATAGCTGGTCTTTTCAAGCTGGAGTCGCTACTTATTGTAGCTACTCAAATGCCTCACGACGCTGGGTGGGCACCAATCCCATACCAGCCAAAATTCCGTGAGAAAATTTCTTCCCCCATTTGGGCTCGAACCAGTGTAGCTCTGCGCCAAGCCTTCTTGCTTTAACCACTTGGCTATGGTGCGGGACTTCCATATATTCACCTCTTCTTTTATCAACATTCTTCTTGTTTTTCCCATCTATAACTCAGCTGACCTCTTGATCTCATCCCTCTTAATGTAAATTTGAGTTCTTGTCTTTTTATTCTTCTAGTATTCATTTTTTTAACATGCCATACCAACTTATTCTTTAAAAATTCATATTCCATGGTGTGACAGGCATAGAAGCCCTTGGCCTTCCAGCCGGCTGCTGGTCTTAAGTCCACGTGTATTATTCACAGAGATAGACGATCATACAGCCAGTGTAGGGGTGACATGTGGTCAATACGTCGGGTCCCCCCAGCCATTGTAACTGGTTTTCTCAACCTGGAGCCGCTATTTATATAGCTCTGCACTAAGGCATCTTGCCTTAAGTATTCGGCTATGGCGTGGGACACCAATTTATTCTACTATCCTCTATTTCATCTTTTATTTTATTCAACTTCAAAATTTTGCTTCTTAATATTCTATTTCCTATGGAATATTAGTACACTTGTTGAATAATATTTTGTGTAGAAACTTTATTTGGCTCTTGGACTAATTGTTTATAATTATTTTTGATTGGTTAAGGTTAATTGTATTAATTGGATTTATATAAGTTGTATTGTGTATTTACACAATAATAGTAAATAAACTTTTTATCATATTTGAAGAGAAAAATTTTTGCCTAGACCGAGACTCAAACCTGGGACCCTTGGCTTTCCGGGCCAAGTGCTCTACCAACTGAGCTACTGAGGCGAGTTGTGATCTTGACGCAAATTTTTCTCTTATATATGTTGTAATTCCCTCGTGCCAAATGCTTGAAACCTTTGCTTCTATCTTTGCAAATGGTGGCTTCTTCGTTAAGAAGACATTTATTGGGAATTTAACACTACTTTATAAAGCCAGTAGGGCTTCTATTGACGTTTTTATTATTAATTTAACACTTCTCACTGAAGGATAAATTATATTTGAAGAGAAAAATGTTCGAGTCTTGGTCTAGGTGAAAATTTTTCTCTTCAAATATAATTTATCCTTCAGTGAGAAGTGTTAAATTAATAATAAAAACGTCAACTTTTTATCAGTTTTATTTAGGAAACAAAATACAAGAATGTAGGATCCTTTCTACAGATAAAATAGAAATTAATTACTGAAAATTCAAAATAAATTAAACAAAAAAAAAAGATTTATTTTGTATAAAAATACTCACTTAACCAATCCTGTTATCTAATTTAATATTCTACTTAATTATGTACTTATTTTATTATTTGGAACTTCAAATATTTATTTTTATATTGTAAATAGTTAACTTATTTCAGTATAGCCTAAACACTAAAGTGAGTGGATTATTTTATGGTAGATTAGACGGGACTGTTGAATCTATATCTTCGTTTCTCCGCCCCTCGTCATTGTTTAATTGAGATCTCACAACATACCACATATTTATTTCTTTAAGCTATGAATTTCTATCTAATATTGATTGTTATGGATATGTTCTAGAGCTCAAATTTTTCTTCATAATTGTGAAAGTATCATTTTTTAATGTGTTATAGTGCCTGAGATTTTATAACTCTTTTTTAATTATAAAAGGACTTTTTTAGATAAAGAAACTATCAAGAGAAATACTACAAAAGTTTTCATCTTGTTGATAATAATTCATAACTGGAGCTTAGTGATGTTAATGAATTGTGAATATATATATATATATATATATATATAGGGGTCCCCATCTAGGGGATATGTGAATGGCGACCACAAGGTGCCCAAGCTGAGCAAAACATTGCTTCCACTTACTTGCATTTTGCTCCTTACTTTTATCTTTAACCAATCTGGTATTTTTCCTTTTCTAGTACCAGATCCCTCTTTTTTTACTTTCCTATCCAGTCTCCCTCACCTGACCTCTTGTTTTCTTTGACTCTGATGGTATTAGAATATTCTAGGCCGAAGGGTTCATTTCTGTCTTTCCTATATCTCTTTCTTTTAACCTCTTGGACACTCACCTTGAATGCCCACATAAGCTGCATGTTCAAATGCAGCCCTATTGCAACTTATAGCATAAGTATACAATGGATTTGCATCATCAGCTAAGGCTGGATACACGTAATGAAGAAGATGAATATATATATGTATGTGTATATAGTTACTTATTTATTCGTCCCATTCTTTTAATATATATAAAAAAGGTAAAGTGATCCCACTACAGCCCTTGAGATAGTAGGAGGTTATGGCTCTGACTTTTCCAGGCAATTGGCACAAGATGTCAACCCTATTTGACAGTTGCCTTTACCCCCAGAACAAACATCTGGTACTAATTTCCTATAGAGACTTAAGTTGACTCCAGGACCAAGGTGCTGGCAGAAGATTTAGACTAAAAATTGTGACCTCACCACATCTCAAATCTTTCAGCTTGCAACCTAATATGCTACAATGTGTCCCCTTTTAATATATATATATTGGTGTAGAATGAGAGTCAGTGAATTTACAAGATAGCAATCCACACACTCCAAAAATGTCGTTAGATTATCTTAAACAGTTCCGAGGAAAATAGGACAGAGGTTTGGTTAATTTAACATTACTAGGTTGCACCTTCCACTACAAAAACATGCTTCGTTCTGCTTTTTGGCAAAAAAAATAATGTCATAAATTATCAAGGAAAGTACCAATCGAAAGAGATGAAAACTTGCAAAATACTATTCAGTGAATTAAATTAAAATACTACTAAGTGAATGATATTAAAATATACTTAGTGAAAGTCATTTAAAAAGCAATTTAGTGAAAGAAATGTTTAATAAAGAATATCTTTAATAGAAAGCTAAAGGTCCTGTGTTTGAGCCCCAGTCTATACTTATATTTCTCTCTTCATATATAAAGAATATCTTATTGATAAAATGAAAATAAGTCTGATGTTTTGTTTATTATTTAATTCAATTCATTGTGTTAACAATGTTTTGTTAAAATGGCCTTTTGTGTTCTGTAGCTTACAAATCATAAACATTTGTGAGTTAGAAACAATTGCATGTTGTATGTATGCATGTGTCACCATACGTCCCGCATGGGGACATGGTTTCTCCCTAGCAAGAGTTTCTTAACCAGGCTAATTTAGTTACTAAGAATCAAGATGATTCTTATTAATTAAATCTCATAATGTTAAAATTCCCAAATTTATTATATTTCATTTAGTTACATTTGTTTACCTACAGATGTCAATGAGTGACATATGGTTAGCACATTGCCTCAATGAAACATCTAACAGGCAAATTAAGATGTTACTTAGATGAATGAAAGTTGATTAAATTTTGCACAGAGGCCGCGGTGGACTAGTGGTTATGCTCCTTGCCTCTGATCCCGAGGGTCACGGGTTCAAACCCGGCCGGTGTCGATGGATTTTTTTAGGACGGAAAAATCCAAGGAGCAAGTCCTCCGGGAGGGACTTTAAGCCGTGGGTCCCGAGTCTGAAGATTTTCAGGCTCATAAAAAATATTTAAGCCTGAATGAAAAGGCCCCTAAGCAAAATTTACCGAATTTCCCTGTCCTATTACTACCTTGGTTTCCTAGATGTCAGTATGAGGTGGAACGCTGACTACGGACCACTCAAAATTACATCTATATGAAAACAAGTGTAACTAAATTAGTATGGTTCAAATTCTTCCCTGTAGGGCAGAGCGCCTAAATCTCTGTAAAGGGAAAACATAGGCTTACAATACAATACAGAGGCCTTTTTATTTAGGCTTTCAGTTCTTTTATGAGCCTGAAAATCTTTATACTTGGGACCCACAGTTTATAAAGTCCTTCTCGGAGGATTTGTCCCTTGGATTTTTTCATCCTAAAAATTCATTGACCCCGGCCCGATTTCAACTCGTGACTCTTAGGACTAGAGGCATGGTACGTAACCAGTATAGACCACTACAGCTGACAATTGCTCATTAGGTCTGATAATATTTCAGTGATAATCAATCATGATTGATTTAAACTAGCATGATTTATAAATTGGATTGGTCAATATTCAATGCCTAATACATCAACATAATTCTTCTTCTTCCTTCCAAGTATTAGGCCAAGGCCTGTTACGATCCTATAGAAAATTTTCCCTCCAGCGTTTCATAGAACGGCCCAGAGATCTTTACTATCTAACTTCTCTTGGTTAACTCTAGTTTTTCGACCCCGACGCTATTAGGGCATCCGAGGGCTAGGGAGTCATTCCTTTCTTCCATTTCTTTCCTTTATTTTCTTTTCTTCTCCAGAAAGCCTGGCCAGAGGCTATAAGATGGCAGCCCCATCACTGGTCTTGCCTTCCTTTGGCCAGCAACCAATCGAAGGGACTATTATTATGCTTTCAAGTCTTATACGAGAATTTCCCGGAAGGATCAAACTTATGAACATAATAATTATATTAATTTACTATAAAATAAAAGTGTTATTTCAAAACAGATTAATCTGCATATTCTATGATTAAGTTTATAAGTTAAACTGTAGAGACAGACGGGGGAGAAGTTTATGAACATTTATGATAGACAGTGATGGATCTGCCATCAAATAATCCATTCAGTATTGACTACTACTTTATGTAGTAACAATTTACTAGTAGAAATAACTGCTCAAAATAGAATATAATGCCTACTATAATTCAGAACCACAATAAATGTTTTCAAATTACAATTATAATGTATGTTATACCAGCAGTTCCCAACCTCTTAAGTGTCAGCTTCTTATGTTTGGTTGGATCTCCATAAAATGTTTGCATAATTTTATCTGACATAACTTGAGATAATCATAATTTTATTTTCAAAATAGATTTAATTGCTATGAGATATTTTATGGAAGAAATTGAATCAGTTATTAAACACTTCATCTCCTAATAAATTACAATAGGAAATAACATTGAGATTTTTTTCTAAATAAATAAGATGAGTGTGTTACATCTTACCTCGTAAAAAGTTGAGTTCTTTTGTACATGTTTCAATATGCCTATTGAAAAATGTACAACAGAACTCAACTTTTTATGAGTTAAGGTGTAAAACACTCATCTTATTTAATATTTAATTTTAGGAAGTTATATTCTGAGGTTATTTTAATTATATTATTTTAAGTCTGATCATCTTACCTCAATATTAATGTTGATTTGTTCTTGAACATGTTTCGAAACAATTTTGTTTTATTGTCAGCTTTTCCAGACTGGTTTTATTTATGTTGCATTATGTTGCACAAGCTGGATGTCAATGTCAGCTCCATCCTGTGGTTGGCCAAAGAACCTCCAAACAAGGTCACACTCCATCGGTATATCAAAATTCATAACTCTGTTTTTGTTCTTCTGAATATAAATTTTTTCCCAAATAGTCAGCTCTTTGTATTTTCTAACTGTTTTAATAATTTAGTGTCTGAATTTATATTATGTTTTTCAGACCAAACAACTGCAACTGCAGATTTTTCTATTTCCCCATTTTTAATATTTCTTGTGTTCTTTGGTTCTAATTTTTAGGTTTCTTTTTGTTTTTCCTATATATATATATCTTTTCACAACCCATACATTCAATTTGATATATTCCTGACTTTTTATTTTTATCAGTTTTTTCATTTTCATCTTATTTACTTCATCTCGTATTTTGCTTTCGTGATTCATCAGAGAAATCATTATCAATCTAAAGTTATACCGAAAAATTAACATTTTTTTTCAAGTTCTCTGAAATGAAGCGACACTATTTTTCATTATGGCTGACACTTCTTGTTGTTTTCTCCTTCAGGACTTTATGTATACTGTCTATCTTTGTATACCCGTACATCCTCCACTGGCCAAAGGTGGTCTTTTGCAGGAGTTACTTAACCAAGTTAATTTAAATGTTAAAAAAATTTAATTCATACCTGATATCTCAGTCATTCTCAACTAGGTAGTTACGGGCGACTAAGATCTCACGTACAAATTTTATTTTTTAACTTTTACTTAGAGACCTGAATGATATTTCATAATGAATTTTAGAAGCATTGTCTCGAATTAATTTAATTATACTGATTTTAATACAGATATCATTTGGGTGACAAATGGTTAGCTCATTACCTCAGACTGACATCTAGGAGGCAAGTAAAGTATTACATAGATGGGAAAGACTGATTAATTTCGGAGGCTCTGATTTGGGCTTAAACTTCTTTTTCAAGCACAAAAATCTTCAGACTCAAAGCCAACAGCTTAAAAAATCTCCTAGAGAAATTGTCCCTTTGATTTTTCCATCCTTCAATTTACCTTAGACTGTTGTTTGCAATAGAATCTCCTTTAACTGCATGCACTCCCAGGGACCACAGGTTGGGAAGTGCTGTGTTATATTACATTTTAAGTTCTAGAAAATCCTAATCAATAATTATGTAAATTTTATGTTATCTCAACTTACAATTTATTCTAATAATTTTGATAATGCTGTCTCATAAGTAATGTCTTTTTTTTCAATAAAATTTTATTTGGAATGTTTTCTGACAAAAAAGTTAAATTACTCTTCAAAGTAGATTTTAGAGTCTTGACAATCTTTCAGTGAGGTTTCTTATCCCACGACGGTACCAGTCTCTGATTTTTTTATGCAAAGAATTCTATGAGACCCATTTCCACAGCTTCGATGTTTTTGAAATTTCACACAAGAAATGGACAAAATGGGTCATGGGTCGAAACAGGTGGTAATCTGAAGGCACAAGATCAGGGCTATATGCTGGGCTTGGTAGCAGTTCGATTCCTCCTAATTCCTCAATTTTTATCATGGTTGTTCATGCAGTGTAATGTCCAGTCGGGTTTGAATTCATGATTCCCAATATTTCATGGACTTGTTTCAGTTGTAAAAATAAAATTCCTCGTTGACTGTACAACCATTTGGAACAAGTGGATCACACCCAGACACATAACATTACATTAAACTGACATTACTTATCAGACAATCTAATATTATTATTATTAATTATGTGCAATGTTATGTAAAGGCCAATGCACTTGGGACCAATGTAACTGTAGTATGAATTAAAGAGAATATATTTTCTATAAAATAAAGTATCAGTTCCTTATTTTTAGTTTTAAATGCATCCATGTATTCCTTCAAATAGGTCTCATGCCATAATTTCTGATATATTTAAATTAAATTCTACCCCATAAAATAAAACTTTATAATTTATATAATAAATTTGGGAATTTTTAACATTATGAGGTTCAATTCATAAGAATTAAATGAATCGTGATTTCTTCTTACCTCATACTTCTATGTTTTTTTAAACACAGCACTGCAGTATCAGGGGGCACGCCGTAGCGTAGTGGTACAGTGCGCTACAAACCGGAAGGTCGAGGGTTCAAGTCCCGGTGGGGTCAGGATTTTTAAAGTGACCCAAACCTTCTGGTGGCACTATGTCCCTGGGGTCGACTCAACCTCTAACTGAAATGAGTACCAGATGCTTGTTCTGGGGGTAAAGGCGGCCGTCACGCAGGGCTGACAACCTGGCTGACATCAAGTGCTGATTGTCTAGAAAAAGTGGGAGCTTAACATCCTACTACCCCAAGGGCCTCCCGAGGCCTGTAGTAGGAACACTTTAGTTTACTTTTTACTACAGTATCAGCGATCATTGTCACCATCTTCAGTTGTTTTCACGACTGAAAACAGCTGAAGATGGTGACATTTGCCTGTAGCTGATACTGAAGTGCTGTGTTTAAAAAGCATAGAAGTATGAGGTAAGGAGAAATCACGATTCATTTAATTCTTTAAAACTTTATAAGTTTAAATGTTTTAATTAATCATATATTTATAATAATAATGATTAAATTGGTATGTAATTGTTTTTGTACATTCCATGTTCCTAGAAGAATGGTCCTTGTACTATACCAACATTTGTATATGCTCAGAGGTGTAGAACCTAATTAAACAACAACAAAGAAGGATGTAAGCTGATGAAGCTATTGGTGGGATATACACTATTAAACCGCACACAAAACAAACACATTTAAGGCCGGTATTCAAGAACCAAGCTCTCTAGGCCATGCCATCTCCATCTTCCATAAGCTGAGGCTCTCATCTTTCAATTGTTGCTGGATTTTTTTAAATATCTTGTTAGCACATGATGTTGAATAGAGTGAGTCAGGTAGAGTAAGTTCTTCTGCATGACCCACATTATTAATCACAGCGAGATGGGCTGAGAGTCACTATTTGCAGAAAGTTTGGTTCTTGAATAATAATAATAATAATAATAATAATAATGTTTTATTTATTCTGGCAGAGTTAAGGCCATAAGGCCTTCTCTTCCACTCAACCAGCACAAATACAAATAAATATTTGACAAATATAGAAATACACTATACTAATTATAAACAGTTAAAGATACATTAAATGTAGCAATGTAAATTTCATGTACAAACAACATTTTATACAATAATAACAATAATAATACTTATGATAATAATATAATAATGATAATAATAGTATAAATATGATAAATTATACGAGGAACACCAATTAATATATACCTTACACTGGGTAATGATGAAGTCGAGGTTAGAGCAAATATAAATTTAGACTTCTTTTAAAAGTTGCCAATGTCCGGCAGCCCCTTATTTCTTGTGGTAGGGAATTCCAGTTGCGAGAAGTGAAGATAGTATATGACATGGAGTGATGTGATGTCCTATGTTGCGGTATATTAAGCAAGAGACTATGTTGTGATCTTGTGTTTAAGTTATGGTTTGAGGATAGATACTGGAAAGGAGATGATAAATAATTGGGAATCGAGGTATGTAGGATCTTAAATAAGAGAATTAGACAATGTGATATTCTTCTCTCTTTTAGATGTAGCCATGATAATTCGTGGAAAAATGGAGAAATGTGATTGTATTTTCGACATTAAATACGAATCTGATACACATATTATGGACACGCTACAGTTTGTCCGACAATCCGTCACTTATGTCAGTTAGTAGAACGTCACAATAGTCAAAATGCGGCATCACTAAGGTTTGAATTAAAATTCTTTTAAGAGCTGTAGGAAGAAAATTTTTGAAACGCTTTAGGGAATGCATTATGGAGAAGATCTTTTTAGATGTTTGTTTTATTTAGACATGCCAATTTAAATTTGAATCTAAGTAAAGTCCCAAGTTTTTAACGACGTCAGTATAAGGAATTTGTTTGTTATCTAATATGACAGCCGGCATATTGCCATTGTTTATGGAGTGTAATAGTCTTGGATGTCCGATAATTATTGCTTGTGTTTTGTTTACATTTAGATTTAGCCCATATTGTCTGGACCATAAAGATATATGTCTTAGGTCAGTGTTTACTTTGTCAATATATTCCTTAATTTCGTCAGGCCTAAAGTGTGTATAAATCTGTAAGGCATAGACAGAAATTCAACATTCTAAATGTACTAGATTTAACACACAGTTATATAAATAGATGGCATAAATATGTGCAGAGAATGTCACAAAACTTAATTCCAGGAATGGTGTACAACTGCAGATCCATAGAATGATGAGATGTGGGGCAATGAATAGAATGATCAGTTGTAGACTTCAGTTAGTTCTTTATTCAGACTGCCCTGAGCACCATGACCTAAATGAACTATTGCGTTATCCCAATATTATGGAGTTGAATTTAATAAAAGTCTTACTTACTTACTCACTGGCACTATCGAACCCATAGGTTCATGGCCATGCAGACATAAGCTCTCCATACGTCCCTATCCTGAGCTAATGCTTTCCAATCATTCCCTGTATAATCTACTTCCCTCAAATCATAGTTAATGTTATTCTCCCACCTCATTCTTGGTCTACCAAAAAAAAAACTCCTGGCGCGACAGGCCTACAAGGCCCTTAGCCTACCATCCGGCTGCTGGCCTCACATCCACATGTGTAAATCACAGAGGTAGATGATAATCAGCCAGTGTAGGAGTGACATGGGGTCAGCACGTCGAGTCCCTCAGCCGTTATAGCTGGTTTTCTCAACCTGGAGCCGCTACTTATTGTAGCTACCCAAATGCATCATGATGCTGGGTGGGCACCGGTCCCATACTGGCTGAAATACCATGAGAAAATTTCTTCCCCCATGGAGACTCGAACCAGTGCAAGTCCCGTAGCTCTGTGCCAAGGCTTCCTGCCTTAACCACTCGGCTACGGCGCGAGACTCTTGGTTTACCAACTGAGTGCTTTCCCTCTGGCTTTCCTACAAGAAGCTTCCATGCAAGTCTAGTATAATGCAAAGCTTCCTGATTCCTGACTACCTTCTCCTGGCCACCTAACTTCCTGTAAAGCGACTATATCCAAGGGCGATTTATCTAATTCCCGCGTTAATGTCTCTAGTGCCCTGCTATTGTATAAAGTCTTAACATTCCATGTTCCTATGAACATGTCCCTGTGTTTGAGCCTTTGGCATGGGTTCCCTGAAGTAGTCCCCACCCAGAGAACCGAATGGGGGACTGTTTGAGCTCCGGAAAATTTTACCCCAGTTGAACCCATGTCCACATTTCTTGACGGTTGTATATTTACGGTGAAAGATTGTCACTCTTTCGACCAAGGTACTTTTTTCGTCTGGCTTATCACCTTCGACCAGTCCGGCATGGGTAACCCTATCGGCAGCAATACTACCGCCGGCATAGCTCTCGGGATCATTTAAGCACGCAAGCCACTCCACCACGACAAGGTAAAGATACCATGGAGGGAATTACTCTATGGTATTATGTAAGTTGTAAGACATCTTCCAGGTCTGACACACTAGATTATTTTCCCATGACCCATACCACTATTTTTGGCTTTGACCCAAGGATGAATTACAACCCTCCCATTGGCCCCTTCTACCCTATTTTATTGCTGAGGCTCAGAGTCATGAGGCAGCACTCTAGTGGGGACATCACTAGATCCCCTCAACCATGTATTTTCAACACCTATGGGTTGTCAACCAAAACTACTTTTTCTAACATGAGATGACGTGAAGAGTGATTTGAAATAAATTAATGAAGGGGAGGGAGAGTGTTGGTGGGATGAAATTTGGGAAATAGGAGAACTCCAAGAATAACCTGAAAAATTCCCGATTTTGCTCGTTACTAATACTCCTCTGGAATCACCAGGATTTGAATGTGGGTTCCAGTCATGGCAGCACACATATATCGAAACAGCTTACATTTTTGTTAAATATTAGAACAGGCCACATGACCTAACACACATTATTTTTATATATTTTTTTTATATGTTTAATCACAAACATGTAGGCCTCTTCCCCTAAATAAATGTCTCTATATATGTACATGTCCTGCGCTGTAGCTAAGTGGTTAAGGCAAGAATCCTTGGCACAGAACTATGGGACTTGCACTGGTTCAAGTCTCCATGGAGGAAGCAATTTTCTCATGAAATTTCATCCACTATGGGACCAGTGCCCACGCAGCATTGTGATGCATTTGGGTAGCTACAATAAGTAGCAGCTTCAGGTTGAGAAAACCAGCTATAAAGGCTGGGGGACCCAATATGCTGACCACATATCACCCCTACTCTGGCTGCATGATCATCTATATCTGTGATTAACATATGTGGATGTGAGCCCAGCAGCCAGCTGGTAGGCCAAGGGCCTCCTAGTCCTTTCGTGCCATGCAGTTTAGTTTTATATATGTACATCCTCATGTGGAGCAAGAGTGCTCCCTTGTGAGAGTTACTTAATGCATAATTTAGTTATGCTTATTTCCCTACAGATATAAGCAAGTGAGAAGTATTTACCTCATCACCTCAAGGAGCCACCTAGTATTAGTTGGATGAGAAAGGTCAATTAAATTTTGCTAAGAAGTTATAATTTAGGCTTGATGTTATTTTACGAGCCCGAAAATTTTCAGACTAGAGATCCACGGCTCAAAATCCTTACCAGAGGAATTGTCCCTGGAATTTTTCCATCTTAAAAACATATCGATCCTGGCCGGGTTTGAACCCGTGATCCTCGGGACCAGAAGCAAGGAATTTAACATCGAGACAATCGAATCCAGGCCGATCTAAAATAAGTAAATAGCGTTGATATTTATTTTGGTAAAATGTACTACAATTTCGATAAAACCGACTTCAGCCGGAAACGAACTCGGTACCCTTAACAGTAAATTGAATAATACTATTTTTCATTCTTAAGTTTGTGAAAGAAAAATATACGCATTGTGAGTTTGTAAACGTTAAAAACATTGGCCTTAATACTGAAATACCGTCTTTTATGACAATATTATACCAGGGTCATTTATCGGGTCAGAAGACCCATTCGACCTTTGACCTACATTTCAAATAGATTGTTTGACATAAAATGGAGTCGTGTAGTTCCTCGTCATCTAAGATCCTGATGCGCGACCTAGTGATCCGTGATTGGCAAATTCGTAATTTGTAGGCGGGACTAATAAAAACAAGATTTTGTAAACAAGAAGATTAGTTTTAAATGTGACTATAGGAATGTGAAATTTATAGAATTGTATGGATTTCTCGTTTTAGCTGCATGGTAAATCATTTGTTTTAAAATGAATAAGGGGTACAAATATCGAACTCTACATATCAATACTGTCATATTATCTTAATGGATATATTATGAGCAATTTGTTCTTTCTTGTGGTTTATTATTTATATTATGCTGTAATAATTATTAAAATGCTTCCGGTAGATTCAAAAGGCCTAAACTGAATGCAATACGTGGGACTATTTTATTTTGCGGTACGAGGTCAACGTACCTAACAAAATTCACCAATCCAGTCATAGAAACAACTCCCAAATTTAGACATAAAATGGATACCAAGTATAAGAATTAATTTTCATCAATAATCATCTGGTGCTCGCTCAGGGGTTTGCCAAGGGCCTTGCAGATATAAAAGGTCACGTTCCTGTTTACAATTTTTTATTAATTATGTGATGTGATGCGATAGTTTTGGCGACAAGCACTTAACTTATAATTTTTATAACATTTTCTGTTGAAAATGAAAAGGTAGAGTAATCATAGAACATTGCTAACAATTATAAAATATTTATGATGATGAAATATTCGTTTCTTTCTTCTATTATGATTGATTTCAGTGATTTTATGCTAAGATGATTTCCGCTGATGATAGTTGATTGAAGTGACAGTTGGTGGTTGGGTGGATGATGTCTGGGGGTGCATATCACCCCTCAGAGGGGCCTGGGGCTGAGGGGGCACCTGGGGAGAGCACCCCTCAGCCACGAAACCCTCTGCTGTGTTACCTGTGTGATGATTATTATTCGGAGCCTTGTTTACTCAATTGTTACCACAGTTTCTGCTCCCGGTGTCGAGGAAGAGATGTTGATGGAAAGTTAACTTGTCCTTTATGTGGGTAAGTCAATTTATGTAGCTTACATTGTTTGCAGTGAATTATCCAATCCAATTTTATGTCTTAACCTCAAATTGGACTATAGCGACTATTCATTCCCCCAAACTGAAAAACTTTAGTTTGATTTCCACCAAAAATTTTGTAAGTCCTACAGAATAACAGTATGCATGTGCGAGTGTTTATAGAATTGACACTAGGTGGAACCACGTATCTGTGAAGCCTTCAGATATGCTAGGTACCAGGGAATTCAAATACCTGGGGCAAACCAACCAGCAAAGAGGAGCGGCAGACCAGATTGGATGGCTTCTCATGGGCAGACGTAGCTCAAGAGCCATGGAGAAGGCAATACGTTTAGGGAAGATTACTTGAATCAGTCCTGGAAGCTATAGGATGGCAACCCTATCACCAGGATAGTTCTGCACTGCGCTCGTAATGCAGTCAGGGCAAAATTCTAATTACTGGCAAGCTCCAAATATTAAGCCAGATGGATACAAATGGACACAGCAGCTATGATAGTTGGAACCGGAACGAACCAATAAGGTTTAATCCTCGTAAGAAGAAGAAGATTAAATTTCATTAATTTAAAAGTGGCACATGTCTAGTTAATTTGATGTTTTTATTATTCATTTCATACATTTCAATGATGGATAAATTATATTTGAAGAGAAAAATGTACGTTTAGATTGGAGTTTCTCAGATAGCTCAGTTGGTAGAGCATTCACATAGAAAGCAAATGGTCCTGGGTTAAAACCCCAGTCTGAGCATATATTTTTCTATGTTTTTATTGTTCATTTCATATATCTCATTGATGGATAAATCATATTTGAAGAAAAAATATTCATTTCCTACATCTCAATGATGGATAAATCATTTTTTCTCTTCAAATATGATTTATCCATCATTGAGATGTATGAAATGAATAATAAAAACATCAAAAGAAGCCATACTGGCTTTATAATGTAATATAAGTTCCCAAATAAATGTCTTCTTAATGAAGAAGCTGCCATTTACAAAGAAAGTAACAGGCCTTGGCCTAATACTTGGAAGGAAGAAGAAGAAGAAACAAAGGTTTCATAGCATTTGGTGTGCGGGAATTTATAATGCATATAAGAGTGAGATTTGCATTTAGACTGGAACTTGCCCAGATAGCTCGGTCGGTAGAGCATTGGTCTAGAAAGCCAAAGGTCATAGGTTCGAGTCCCAGTCTGAGCATATCATTTTTCTCTTCAAATATAACTAGTTAATTCTATTAAATTGCCACTTCTTTAAATGACATAATTATGTTATGTTTGTTACAGGCAACAAACTTCGTTAAAAGAGGGAACATCGCTTCCTCCATCTGACATGTTAATGAGGCAGCTGATAGAATTATCAAATGCAGAAAACCCACCATGTGCTAACTGTGACAAGAGAGACAAGTCTTCAATGTTTTTCTGCTCAACATGTGGTATGTTTATTAATATCCTGTGTTCTAGTTTATAGCTGGCATTATATGTCAGTAATGATTATGAATTTTATTTCAAATAGGACACCTTTTTATATCATAGAACATGAAATAATATACACCGTGTCCACAAATATAGTATCATACTTTAAACTACTACTATGTCGCTTTGGATAATCGTATCTAAATGAAATTGGGTACAATCAAAAGAGAAACTCAAAAAGTTTGTGCATGTTAACAATGGAGTATAATGGATAACAATACAGAAACTAAACTAAATTTAATCATGTTTTTTATGGTCGCTATGGGTTCATTGTTTGATATTTAGCAGACAGGTTAAATGTGAATGTCTGCAGTGTCACTTTGGGGGCCACATTCAATGTCTATGAGGTATAGCAAAAACTTTTTGAGTTTCTGTTTTGATTGTCACCAATTTCATTTCGATATGATTATCCAAAGTGACATAGTAGTAGTTTAAAGTATGATACTATATTTGTGGATACAATGTATATATATCATATCATGATAAGAAAAATAAATGCCTGGACGGGATTCGAACCCGGAACTCTGAGTCTGTACATCAGCGTGTTATCCATTACATGTATATATATATATATATATGGTATGATAAGAAAAATAAATGCCTGGATGGGATTCGAACCCGGAACTCTTGAGTCTGTACCTCTCCATTAATTAATGGAGTATATAATACATATATAAGAAAAATAAGTGTTTGAATTGGATTCGCCTGGTGGTGTAACGGATAACACGCTGAGGTACAGACTCAGAGTTCTGGGTTCGAATCCCGTCCAGGCATTTATTTTTCTTATCATATCATATTAAGCTTGCATTCCTCAATGTTAAACATTTAATTATAATATATATATAAAGATATCAACCTGCAGGAAGAAGAAGACCAGGATGTCCACTCAAAAGACTTTTGGTTGGTGTTTCTCTTGAGGCCGAAACAGGTCAACAAATGGCCTAAATTCGTGAATGTACTATGATGATGATATATATATATATATATATATATAAGATATAGAAATTAATTTTTGAACACAAGCTGTCTGTAAGCCCTAACTAGAGAGAGGAATTTGCATGTGAGCCTGGATTTAAACCAAGATCTTCAGCTTTACTTGGTGGCACTCTACCATTGAGCTACTTAGACATATCTCGAGGAACAAGCACAATTGTCTTTCCCTTTTAATGTGCGAGTCCACCATAAGTAGTAAAACTTTTTTTCACAGACTTATTTTTTGTCCAATGCCAACAGATTGCCTTATAATATTTCTGGCGTTGGAAGAATTGTAGTGCACTTCTGAGGTTGGGGCACCTGGAAGGATGAGTTATGTTATTTTTTTCAATCACGACAGGCCTAGAAGGCCCTTGGCCTACCATCCGGCTGCTGGCCTCACATCCACATGTGTCAATCACAGAGATAGACTATTATAGCCAGTGTAGGGGTGACATGTGGTCAGCATGTCGGGTCCCCCAGCCGTTATAGCTGGTCTTCTCAACCTGGAGTTGCTACTTATTGTAGCTACCCAAATGCCTTACAATGCTGGGTGGGCATTGGTCCCATACTGGCCGAAATTCCATGAGAAAATTTCTTCCCCCATGGGGACTCAAACCAGCGCAAGTCCCTTAGCTCTGCGCCAAGCATCTTGCCTTAACTGCTTGGCTATGGCGCAGGACTGCTGAGTTATGTTACCCTGATGATATAACAAAGCACCAGGAAAGGCCTTAAACCTAAACTCAATCTCAGTTCCTAAGTGACATCTTTTTTCAGTTTTTATTAATTAAGTAAAAGATTATAAGTCAGACTTACTAATTTAGATTTTTGTTACTTATTTCAGGAATTCACACTATGAGGTATATTCATTAAGTAGAATTTTTTTTAATCACACACCTCATATTTTTCTTATTTGACTATAAACTAGTTTTGGAACATAGTTTCTGTTCCATCCTCAGTATTGTCACGAACATTGTTCTGTCTTCTTGAAGAGCCGTCCTTCGCTCCTTCCATTTTCAGTCAACCAATGGAAGGAGGGAAGGATGGCTCTTCAAGACGACAGAACAATGGTCGTGACGATGGAACAGAAACTATGTTCCGAAACTAGTTTATAGTCAAATAAGAACAATATGAAGCAAGTGATTAAACAAATTCTACTTAATTAGATTTTTGTATTTTTATAAAAAAAATGTTTTTGGTTGAATTTAACTGAAGTTTAGGCAATCTTAAAACCATATTTTTTTTTCAATTAATAAAGCATTTATTTATTTATTTTTTTAGTTTTACAAATAAAACATGATTAGATAATTTAGAACTTATTAGTATTCACTGATTCAACTGTTGTATTACACTTATGTTTAATTAGATTGTACCCACTCGTAGAATTTAGTTTTACTCAACAACTTCTTGTCAACCAAACACTTCTCATGGATAAAAACTAATATTAATCACTCATTTAATAAACAACTTTATTTTTTAATTGAATATTTGGATAAACTATGGTTTATGGCATTCTAGATTTTTTAACAAGTTTTACAAAAGAATAATTTGCTTATGCAAGGTTTATGTTGATACAAGATCTGCGACATGAAGAAACCAGTGTTATGAACTTGTGCAAGAAATTCCATGACATAATTCTCAAACCTATAATTTTACTTCATTCAATATTATTTTTTAATTAATGAATGAGTTGGAGAAAAAGCTTTAACATCTCACCTCATAAAGTTGCATGTCTTCACGATACCGGTTTCAAAAATATAGTTTTACTTCCATCTTCAGTCAAACTCCAACTTACACCGGTTTCAAAACTATACTTTTGGAACCGGTATCGTGAAGACATGCAACTTTATGAGGTGAGATGTTAAAGCATTTCCTCCAATACATTCATTAATGTAAATACCTCATAGGTGTTACCTCCCACTGTAATTTTGATTAAAAATTATCTTTTAAGTTCTACAATTCCAAACCTAACAAATGACATGGGTAGTTTCGAGGCACACAGGAATATCTTTTGAATACTACAACAAAGTAATATAATTTAGTTTCTGATGTATTGTGTTGTGGCAACATTGCTAGAGAGAGGATTAGTGTGCATGCATAAAGTTCGGCAACAAGATATAGCAAGAAAATAGTGCATCTGTGGCATAACAATGCTCTGTAGTACAGCATAGAGTGTCATAAGCTAAATTTGAGACTAATATTTCTATTTTTCTGGATATTAGAGTTAATTTTAATGCTTGCTTTTTTTTTTAATTTTATATATCTGTATCAGGGATTCTATTGCTGTCATATTTCTGTGACAATCCTTCATTATCTTTTTTTCTATCCTGTACATCTTCAGGTCTCAGTCCTCTCCTGTTCATTGTTTCCATTTTCTCATTTTTATAAGTTATTAGTTTACCTGCATGGAAACAGCTGTTTTTTGTTTCAATTATTGTCTAGAACATTGTTTCCCAACCTGTGGTTCGCAAACCCCCAGGGGGTTATGCAGCATTGTAATAATAATAATAATAATTATTATTATTATTTTTTTTTTTTTCCAGATGCCCTAGGTTTATCTTTCGACATTCCTGGTTTCTCTGCTGGCATGGCATACTTGTAACCCACTTCTGAGGTTGGGGCGCCTGGAAGGCAGGGTTACGTTGCCCCGATATGATGGGTGATGATGATGATAATGGTGTGCCAGGAGAGTCCCTAATCCTAAGCTTAACCTAAGATGAATATGAATGATGATGATTGCGATGGCCATATGATTTCGGGGACCATTTGGGCCTTGAAGTTCTCCTGACATTTGTCTTAGAGGTGAGGAAAAACCCCGATAAAAAGCTCACCCAGAAAAACTGTCCCGACCGGGGATCGAACCCAGGCCTGCTGCGTGACAAGGCAGCACGCTACCCCGAGACCACAGCGGTGGACTTATTATTATTATTATTATTATTATTATTATTATGTGTTACATCGGGAATTTATCACATTATTTCCACAATAAATTAATATTTACCGTAAATGCCTGATATACAGTTATGTAACAACATTAGGAATGCATTTGATTTCGCTACAACTAGGTCTACACATTGTGTAACTTTTAAGCCATAACTAGAGTAACTTTAGGTAAGGGTTAAGTTAATTTAAGGTTATTAAGCCTTTTGCTTGGAATTAAATTGTATGCCTGTCTACTGTATGTATATTTAAAAGTCAGTGGTTCACCCAACTGAGATCGTTGTAGAAGGGATTCACAAGTCGAAAAAGGTTGGGAACCTCTGGTCTAGAAAATTGGATTTTCCTGTATGCACACAGCAAATATGAATTTTGCAATATGCATACCGCAAAGTGTTCATATCGATACAAGAAAAGTTATTTTAGCTTGCAATATTGTTTATTAAACAACAACAATACTTTTACATAAATAAGGACTTTAAAATAAAAAATTGTAGAACCTCAGACATTACTTCATTCATTCTTTATTTTTCATTATGTGTATCCAGCTGTAGCTGATGACACGAAACATTACTTTGTATTATTAAAATTAATCACAGATATATCTTCTGATTAATAAATGCAAGCATCACCTCTTCTGATACGATGTTATACTTTTTTTCCAATCCAAAAAGATTGATACTCCTTTAAATATATCTATCCCTAGATTTCCCTGGAATTAAACACAATTCAGCTTCTTTGGCATTTTTTAAAATGTCTACTAGGAATAACATTTTCTAAATTTCTGTACATTTTAAATTTACCATTAACCATTAAACATCACCACCTTAGATTCAGAACTCGTGACATCACCTAGCAACAATGCCACAGCCAACTCTACTAGTACAACTGCTATAGTATAGTGGGCCATGTACTCACAAAATAAACTTGATAAACTATTTATTTTTAAAGAGAAAAATTGTATCCTGGTCTGAGTGTATAATTCTTCTCTTTAAATATAATTTGTCCTTCAGTGAGAAGTATTAAATTAATAACTAAAACATTGATAAACTACTATTTATTTTCATATTAAAAGCTATTTTTTTCATGATAGTGCGTTTTGTCATACTTGCAGCAATGGCGACCATGATTGAAGGTTCAATTTCCTACATTTCGGAGTTGCCAACCTAAATTGCTATACTGTAATATTACATATTGCAAACCACATGTGGGAAGTAAAATAACTGCCCTCTTTGTATACTATGCACAATGTATATACAAAAATATATCCAAAAGCTAAATATACATTATACGAAACAAATCACTGCATTTTAAATGAACTGAACTTTATTTGAAACAATATAAAACAATAAATACGTACTTGCTGCCATTTTATAACTGATTGGTGTCATGGCCTCCTGTAGTTTCAACTAATAAACATTGCCCACACTGTTAACATTAGTCAGTTGTTTATAATGAATGCAAATATTTCCAACAAAGATGTTATTATTTTACTATTATTTATTATTTTGAAAACACCTTCATGCAAAAAAAAATGTACAACGCACGTTTGTGAAATCTCACGTCGTAATATACTATTTTACGTTAATTTTCCATAAGGGTCAACTAAAAAGTGATGTATGTAACTAGTAGTGGAAGTGCTTCGCGTCCTCGTCTCGAAATTCCTGTCTTAAACATCTCACTCATCCGCAAAACTGTCACTTTCACTGCTAGTTACACAAATAACTATTTTCTTTACCTTTGTTTCCTTTGCCTTCTCTAATGTTGACATTGGTGAATTTAGCCCATCTGTCCTTTTTCATTCTAATCAGATGCCCATACTTTTTGATTCTGTTGCTTTCAGCCCTTTTTAGTATAGTTTCTTCTGCATACATTTTATTCCTAATTTCTTATATGCTCCAGTCTGGAAGTTCTAGCAGCACTTTGTCTCAATCAATTTTTTCTGCTAATATTCTTTTCCCTGATTTTCATTTTACCAAGGTCAATCTCTAGTTCTTATATCTACCTTTTACTTGATTATCTCTTCTTTTATTTCCTAGCATGACACTATTAATATATTTTTGGGCATTCTATTTTCATTCATTCTATAAACATGTTCTAACCAACTGACTCTAATCAATTTTATAAATTTTACTATATATTGCCCTTTACAAATGTGTTCTATTTCTGCTAATATTATTTTTCTGTAAAACTCACTCATTACCTATATGTCATATAGTTCAATATTGTGTATTTTTTTTTTGTAAGTTTCCAAAAAATGTATAACAACTTATTGAATTTAAACACATTATAATTCTTTTACTGTGTTCAATTTGATTTTTTTATTTCTTCATTTACAACACTTTATGTCAAGAGATTAAGTTTTCAATATTTACCTCACCTCATGTTTTGGTGGCAACACCATTTTCAGTTGGAATCTGGGCTGTTATGTGGTTCAATAGAAGTATTGTATAGTGAAGTTTTTATTTTTAATTTAACACTTCTCACTGAAGAATAAATTATATTTGAAGAGAAAAAATTTCACCAGACCGTGACTCGAACCCGGGACCTTTGGCTTGCCGGGCCAAATGTTCTACCATCTGAGCTACCGGGGCGAGTTCTGATCTAGATGCAAATTTCTCTCTTACATACGTTTTAATTCCCAGCACCAAATGTTACGAAGCCTTTGCAAATGGCAAAGATAGAAGCAAAGGCTTCATAGCATTTGGTGCTGAGAATTACAATGTATATAAGAGAGAAATTTGCGTCTAGATCGGAACTTGGCCTGGCAAGCCAAAGGTTTTCGGTTTGAGTCATGGTCTGGTGAAAATTTTTCTCTTCAAATATAATTGTACAGTGAATTCTTTTCCTCAGGTGTTGGGAGATGAAGTAAAGGTAAAATGATCCCACTATAGACCTTAGAGTAGGAGGAGGTTAAGCCTTCCACCTTTCTAGATAATAGACACAAGTTGTCAATTTTATACCCTATCCGCTCTTAAAGTGATCCTCGTCAAAACAAAACCATGTGACCTGCTCGCTTTTCATTGGTTATGGGCACTGACGTATGTTGTAGAAGCAATAAGTATGTGTAAAAGTAGTTCCCTTCATTAAATTAAAAATATCTCCTCTGAATATATACGTGTTATTCTTCGTGAATGAAAATAATAATATTCAAAACATACAAAATATTCTAAAATATACCTAATCAATAATCACAACTTAAAATAGTTTATTACGTATGAGTGATGCATTTGAGTCATGCTTCAGTCGATTATCATGAAACAAAATGGCTGATAGCATCGAGTCTTCTGTTGCTGTGTCGTCATCTCCCTGCCAAAAGTGACAGTAATTGTAGCGCAAATGGCAGAAGGATATTGCTTCTACAACATATGTCGGTGTCCATAACCAATGAAAAGCGAACAGGTCACTTGGTTTTGTTTTGATGAGGATCACTTTAAAAGCAGATAGGATATAGTGATGGATACCTATATTTCCAGACCATATGCCTATTACTCATTTCTGTTAGAGGCTGAGTTGACTCCAGGGGTCATGATGTTGCCAGAATGTTTATGCCAATTTTAATAATCCTTACCCAATTGGGAGTCGGACCTTCTACTTTCCAAATAGTAGCATAGTTCATTTTTTTTAAAAATACAATTATTATTTTGAAAAGATTCGGCCGTGGTGGACTAGTGGTTATGCTCCTTTCCTCTGGTCCCAAGGGTCGCGGGTTCAAACCCAGCCGGGGTCGATGGATCTTTTAGGATGGAAAAATCCAAGGAGCAAGTCCTCCGGGAGGGATTTTAAGCCGTGGGTCCCAAGTCTGAAGATTTTTCAGGCTCGTAAAAGATCCTTAAGCCCGGATGAAAGACCTCTAGGCAAAATTTACCGAATTTTCCCGTCCTAGTACTATCTTGGTTTCCTAGATGTCTGTATGAGGCAGAACGCTGACCACGGACCACCCAAGTGACATCTATACAAAATCAAGTATAAGTAAATTAGTATGGTTCAAATTCTTCCCTGAAGGGGGAGAGCGCCTAAATCTCTGTTAAGGGAAACATGGACTTACAAGATGGCAAGAAGATTTTGAAAAGAAAAAGTAATGCCTGAATTAGGATTTGAACCAAAGATCTCCTAACTTTTTACATATAAAGTAAGAGATCTCGGATTCAAATCCCGATTCAAGTATTCATTTTTCTTTTTAAAATAATAATTGTAGCACATTCTCTTAACCAACAACATTATGGCATGGGCAGATGAACCTCAAGATAAAAGTCAGATTCTGATTGAGAATGTAGTCCCTAAAACATGATCGAGGCAAGAAAACAAAAAATGAGATGAGGTGTAAATTTCCTATTCAATCTCTTGATAAATTACCTCATAACGGTACTTCCTATCAATGTTATTGCTTAATTAATAGATTTTGTATGTTATTATAATTGTTACTAAAAATTTTACTTGTTGGGTAAGTTTTAGTAATTGTATATTATTTATTTTTTAGACTCAGAGAATTGGCTGTTTGGTGTGACATGAAGAAAAAGGGACGCCATGTTGCATGTTGCTTAAGGTTTTGTTTGTTTTCATTTTATTTAATTTATCATTAGGGATTAGATTTTTAAGTTCCTTTTTTTTTCTCTTAATTTAATTTATTCCATTTAAAATTGTTTGGTTTATTTTACCTTAGAAATGTCAAACATATTTTTGATCCTTCTCTGTTTTATGGAAGTTACTAATTATGGATTGCAGTAACATCTGTTAGGTGGGTCTTTGGCACATATGGTTATACACTTGCCTTTTACTCTGGGTCCCAAGTTTACATCTCAGTCACTACATGTGTGGTACATGGTGGACAAATTGGAGCCAGGACAATTATTTCTCGAGGTTTCTCTTGCCAAAAACTTCATTTCATCAGTTCTCCATACTCTAGTCATTCATTTTGTTTTATTTTGTTTCATATGCTCCTGTGATGGTGTGACAGGTCTGGTTAGCCAGGGTTCTTGGATATTGCAGACTTAGGACCACATGCAAATACATTAGTCTCTGGTGAGCTGAGTTTTCCGTGAGAACATGCAAAGTTTGAATTAGCGAGTCACTCATTGGTCATGCATAAAAGTCGTTTTTTTCGTAATATTGGCAATGGCTTTCTCTGCCATTGCTCTACCAGTTGAGCTACCTGAGGACTCCAATTCAGATTTTTCTCTTAAAATTTAATTTGTCATTCAGTTAGAACTGATAAATTTAATATTAAACATAGAAAAAAATTATTGTTTTCTCTACAACTGTAATGCATATTGTCACTAGTTGTGATGGCGTGAGAACAGGTTGAATTTCTTAATTTAATTTCACAACTTTACTCACAAAAATTCAAAATCTTTATTTCTTTCATAATAATCACTCTACAAAACACAATTTTCTGCTATAAGAGTCTCTTACAAACACAATTTACCTCATAGGCACTTCTTCACACTCGGAGATGTCTTCACTTACAATATTTTCTTGTTCGCCACTCTTCAGATCACAGTGTAGTCCACTACTTGGACACGACTGGCTGTCGACCAACACCATCTCTCTTATCGCTTGAATGGAAACCTTGAGAGGCCAATTCTTTCTAGAAAGAGATGCATAGATGCATCTGGAAAATGATATTTTTAGAAAGTGCATCTAGAGAAATTGGTAGTGAATTGCACACAATCTGAATTATATTCCCTCTAACCTTATAAGGCGAGATCTGAGACCATCTGCTGCCTGAAAAATTCAAAAGAGATAATTTGAGCAATGGATCAACAATGCATCACAATATATAACAACATGCAAATCCTATTTTACTTAATTAATAAATTGAGTTAGATTTAACAACTCACCTCAGAATTGTAGATTTCTTGAAGATTAATTTTGATCTCCGTATCATTTTCAGTTTCGTCAAACTGAAATTGTTAAACCTAAATCAATTTATTAATTAAAATTAACCTCATAGTGTCATCATCATCTTCTTATCACGTTCTCCTTTCAGAAGGTCGATGCCTCATAGTATCACTTCCTTTAAATATCAATGCCTATTTTTACTTATTCTAAAAACATGGATTGAATTTTTCTTCTTCTTATAATAGACGACTACAACCTCATTGAAGTTTTGGCCTCCTCAACAATTTTTCTCCACCTAGATCTATCCTGGATACAGACTGGCCAATTTCCAATTTTCATCTCCAATATATCCTTTATAATATCATCCTGCTGTCTGTTTTTTGGGTGTCCAGCTCCTCTGGTGCATATTGGTTTCCATTTGTATATTCTTCTTACAAGCTTGTCTTCCTGCATTGTATTTATATGTCCAAACCGGCACAGTCTTTGAGCTTTAATGTGGTTTATTACATTTTTATTTCGTATTAGAGTATTGAATTCAGATATATTAAATTAATGTTGGGAAGTAAACATTATGAGATATAATCATTAAAATTCATCGGAGAACATTTTGTTTAAACAACTCATCTCATAGGATTCATGCTTCCATGATACCGCGGTTTCAAACACAGTCGTGTTCATCTTCAGCCATAAGTCTGACTGACGGCCAAAGAATTTCGTCAGTCGGAGTTATGGCTGAGGATGAACACGACTATGTTTGAAACCGCGGTATCATGGAAGCATGAATCGTATGAGGTGAGTTGCTTAAACAAAATGTTCTCCGATGAATTTTAATAATTTAATTCAGAGTTCATTTGTATACACCATGTGCCATCACTTTCTCTAATTGGTCCAAAAATTCTCTGTAAGATCTTCCTTTCAAAGATTAATAGTTTTTGTTTATCAGACTCCTTCAGTATCCATGTTCCATAACCATAAGTTACAATCAGTCTTATTACTGTATTATACAGTTTAACTTTAGTTAATCTGGAGACGAGTTTACTTTTGAATGATTGAATTTTTAATAACCTAAAAATCTGATCCCAATTTACTAGTATGCTTAGTAAATTTGTTTATCAGTGTTTACATGTTAGTTTATAGAATAGAGGGTAGGAAACATATATGTTCCCTAAGGGTATTTTAATATGTTTTATATGTGGATGTATTACTATTTCATTTATCATATCCTTAAAATTGAAAATGTTTGATTATGGTTGAATTAATTAAATATTTATGATTTTTATTAGGTCAAGCTCTTTGCAACCATTGCCGGGAGAACACACACAGGGCCAAGATGTTCTCTACACATGAAGTTGTCCACATGTCTAAGTGTTCAAAGGAAGGTCATCGAAGAGTAAGTTATAATAATAATTGTTAAATTTCTAGTAGTTTTTAATTTTATTATTTTACAAAGATTATACAAAAGTTTTATTAATCAATTGAGTTGGTGTTTACTTGATGAAAATCCATATTTATTAATTAAATAAAAATGAAAGTAGTTTTATTTGATTTTCATATTTATTATATAATTCAGTGACAGCTGTTTCGGTACACTGTACCTTCTTCAGACATGTTAAGAAATTATGAATTGTGTTCCATCTGATCTAAGCAACAATACAATATTTCAATGTTTCTAATATTAATTTCATACATCTCAGTGATGGATAAATCATATTTGAAGAGAAAAATTATACGCTCAGACCGGGACAGGTAGCTCAGATGGTAGAGCACTTGGACTAGAAAACCAAGGGTCCCGGGTTCAAGTCCCGGTCTGAGCTTATAATTTTTCTCTTCAAATACAATATTTATTTAAATTTGTTAATTTAACAAAGGGGATTCATTCAAATCAAGTTGAGAATTTAACAGTTTGTTACTACTTTTAAATTTATTAATTTCTACAGCCTACAAAAGATCTAACTTCTTACCCTTATCACAAACATGTAAAATTTCAAAATTTGGATCGAAACAATGATTAAATTGGAATAAGTGGTTAGCATATTTTGAATATTCTAAATTTCTGTTATATGCTCTCATGTGTTCCTTTATCCGAGAGATAAAAGGTCTACCAGTTTGTCCTATATAGACATTGTCACATGTGCCACACTTCAATTTATATACACCTGATAATTTTTATTTTTTTATTTTGGTTTTATTGTTTTTTATTATATTTTTTAAAGTTTTATTAGAATTATATAATAAATATGAATATAAAATAAAACTATGTTTTATTTATATTTAATTAATAAAAGTTTTATTGTCTAATACAGGAAGGAGACCCTTTAATTGCCTGTATTGAGGACTTAAAGGAACCAGCCTGGACATTAACCTAGTGTCCAATCCCTACCTTCTCGTGGTGCAGTTGTTACCATGTTTTCTTAAGCAACATGAACCAACAGGGATGGGCTACTCATCAAATAGCACTGGTCAGCTTGATGAGTTATTGACTGATACTGATTCATTTCTTTTCAGTATCAGTCTCCCTTCCTTATCATCTTTCCTATTTATCCTCTCTTGGCTAACTCTTGTTATCCTTGACTCTGATGGTATTAGAGCATTTGAGGCTAGGAGATATTTTCCAACTTTCTCTTCTCTATATCTATCTTTTCTTTAAACACTACTTGTAGCAACATCATGGGCACTCACCTTGATGGGATGAGACGATTTAAGTTGTTACCAAATTTTTAAGAAATGTCCACATAAGCTGCAAATACACTAATGCAGCCCCATTACAATAAACACATAGTTTGGAGATCATACAAAGGATGATTGGAAATCATTAGCTGAGGATAGGGATGTATGGGGAGCTTGTGTCCATGCGACCTTGATAGTGCCAGTGAGTTAGTTGATTAGTCAGTTATATTTATTGTACAGTTAATGTGGAGAAATTTTGTTCCTATGAGCATTATATTTTTTGAGTTATTGAACTTTCATTTTTTTAAAATGGCTTAATTCAAAATAAAATATTCACATTATTCTATGGAATGTCCCTGATAATTGAATGCTTCTCATAACACTGAGCAACTAAAAGAAACTTTTTTTTTTGTCTCAGAAAGAAAAATATGTGATTATGATAGTATTTTTTCTCCTGAATTAAAAAATGATATCGGTTTTTCTCCATCATGCAAGGTTTCCGAGAGACAGGTTTTTATAATTTCAAACACTTTAATATTTTCTACATTCGTAACTACACAATATTCGAACATTCGGACTCACCTAGAAAGTAAGAAATGACGATTTTCTGCTATATTTAGCCTGTGGAGCATCCCTCTTGATGGTCCAACAATAATCAGCCATTAATAGTGAGTGGAGAACATATTTTTAACAACTCGCCTCATATAATTTCAAATTTCTTTGATACCTGCAGTTTCAGACAATATCTTGTCCCACTTCAGTCATGGCTTCCACTCAAGAGGGACAAAATATTGTCTGAAACTGCCAGTATCAAAGAAATTTGAAATTATGTGAGGTGAGTCGTTAAAAATATGTTCTCCACTCACCATTAACCATTAATGATATAACCTCATAATGTTTACTTCCCAATATTAATTTAAATAATTGGCCAGCATATTAGGATTCCATTTGCCTTGATATCTCTTTTCCATAGCTGAAATCTCCTGATGAAAGTGTTCCCCATGCTCATTGCTCAATGGACAAATGGACGAAAAAAGTTTATTAAAAAAATAATTATTTAAATCCATTAATTGAAATTGAAATAAAAACTGTGGGTGGTGGAGAAATTCTGAATACATATTTGAAAACACGATAAAAAACTGCATTAAGTACTCATTTTGGTACTCATGAGACAAAATCATATTGATAAAGCCCACTTTTGTTTGTGATTAGTGTGCGGTCCATGGAGAGCAGTACATCATGTTCTCCAACACGCAGAAAAACATGTTGTGTGTGAACTGTTTCCGAGACACTCCTACAGAGGCCAGGCTACACTGTGTGGATATCGACACTGCTTATTCACAGGGATGTAAAAAACTAGATCGAGCAGTTATGGTAGGTATGCTTATTTGAACAGTAGCACAGTCCGAGGAAATGTTTTATGTATTTTATCTGCTTTTTAGTAGTTTAATGTTTCATAGCTATAGATTACACACTATGTAGAAATTAAATTTCTTTCTATTATTTAACACTTTCACATTCCTACAATTGGCAAATGTAATTGGCATATCTTTTGGTTTTGATGTCGTTTAAATATATTTCCTGCTTTGCATTTTCTTCCTGGGCTTTCATATCTGCCAGAATTAGATTTAAATTTTAAAAAAACTAAATTTAAAATTCTAAATTAATAATCGTAGTGAGAAAACAATGATTAAATATCTCTTATTTAAAAAAAACACATTTACTCTGTTACAGATGTGTAAAAATCTATTTTCTTCATGTATCCTTGTCTTCTTTTGGGAGGTTGAGTCTTTGACAAAATCCTCCACCCATCTCCCTCTCCTCCATTTCACACCAATCTATTCTTCTTACTTTCAATATCCTTTATAATTTTTTCCTCCCTCTGTATTTAAATCTTACTTTGTATTCTACAATCTAATAAAGAAGCTAATAAAATTAGAAATTAAAGATAAATGGATTGCTGACAGCATGAATAAATCATGGTCATCTATAAAATTAAAACTCATATGCAAGAATCACCAAGGCATGAAGCAATGGATTAGAAATGTGTGCACATATCTATATAAACAACTGTGCTGCTATATGGTTGCAAAACTTGGAGCCTTATGAAAAGACAACAGAAATATATTGAAAGACCTCCAAAGGTGAATGTAGAGAAGGCTGCACATTCCAGCACATGTCCCCTAACTGTGTACTAATGTATGATCATTAGACCACCCGACTATAATATGGGACCCAATATCAATTTCACTTCAGAAATATATTAACTATAAAGTCGGCCACGGTGGATTAGTGGTTATGCTCCTTGCTTCTGGTCTTGAGGGTCGTGGGTTCAAACCCGGCTGGGGTCAATGGATATTTTTAGGATGGATAAATCCAAGGAGAAAGTCCTCCGGGAGGGACTTTAAGCCATGGGTCCCGAGTCTGAAGATTTTCAGGCTCGTAAAAGATCCTTAAGCCTGAATGAAAAGGCCTCTAAGCAAAATTTACCGAATTTTCCCGTCCTAGTACTATCTTGGTTTCCTAGATGTCAGTATGAGGCGGAACGCTGACCACAGACCACTCAAATGACATCTATACGAAAACAAGTGTTAACTAAATTGGTATGGTTCAAATTCTTCCCTGTAGGGGGAGAGCGCCTAGCTCTCTGTTAAGGGAAACATGGGTTTACAAGATACAAGAAGAAGAAATATATGAACTCTTCAAATTCTTTAAGATATTGTCCTCTAAATTTAATTTTGTATTCTTATAAAAATCTGTATAAAACAAGAGTTATTGGTAAGCTCTATGTTCTAGAGTAAATGTGGTAAAAAAATGTACATATTATTTTTAATAATTGAAGTGTAGATCTATATTTTTTATAATAGGTAGAGAATTATTATCTAAAAATATGGGTTAAATAAAGTTTTTATTTCTTCATTTCAGTTATTTGCATGTATTATATTTTGATCATATCTAAAAAAAATGTTTCTTATTTTTAGATGCTTTTAACATCAAAGGGCATATAGCATCCATTTATATATTTATTATCTATATATTAAAAGTAAAGTGAACCTGCTGCAGGCCTTAAGAGGCCCCTGGTAGTAGAAGATTAAGGCTCCCACCTTTCTAGACAATCAGCACAAGATATCAGCTCTGCTTGACGGCCACCTGTATACTCACAACATAAGACTTTGTGTACTCATTTTTGTTAGAAGCTGAGTCGACCTCAGGGCATTGGTGGTACTAGAAGGTTTAGGACAGTTTAAAAATCGTGATACCACGAAGACTCGAAATCTTGACCTTCCAGCTTGTAGTGTATTGCCTTAATCAACTACGTTATGGCAGGCCCCTTTATTATCTGTATTTTTATTTATTCCTATATGTAGATTATTTTCTCATATATACTTTTCTTTAAACCGAAATTTATTCTTATAAATAATAAATAAATAAATATCTTCGACTTGTGTCCAACTCAGGGTTGGATCGAGGGAAAATTTATCCTTATTTAACATAAAAAGTGTAATGTCAGATGATTAAAATGAGATAGTTTTTAGATTATGATTTTTTTACACCTCTTCCGAACTGACAGCCCCTAGGAAATAGTGAATCAGAGGACCTCATAAGGTATAACTGACTGCAGTATATGTATGCATATAGTGCAGAACAGCCACATTTTATTTATGTAAATGTTTGTGTAGTAACAAGTAATATGGATATAATTTTTAATCAATATGATATATTCCAGTTTTAAGAATGTTTGTTTGTATATAATGTTCAGTACTTGATATTGGAGTCCAATATTTTTTTTAGGGACACTGGATAAATGAGTGACATCCATGTCTTTATTTAAATCATAGGAAGAGCAAATGAGAGCTACTACTTTTCCATTCCTCTATAGATATTATAAACAATAAACAGTTTGAAAGTTACTATTGCAGATTTTTGTGATAGTTTATACAAGTTTGACTGATTAATTAATCATATTTTTTAATTAAAAGATATATGGAAATATATTTTTGTTAGTTTTAATCTCTAACTCTACTGCTAGTTGTAAGAATCACTTAATAATTAATGTATTATTATAGAGAGATACTGTTAGCTTGAGGTAAGAACTACTGCAGAATCTTTGAAATGCGTGTATTCTGTATGTAGTTGTGTCCTGGCAGGTGTGAATACCATTTATTATTATGTTTTTACTCAGCATGTTAACTCCATGCATGAGCATGAGAATGTGAAAGGCAGACTGATGTAATCTAAATTATACCTTACTTCGGGAGTAAAATGACAGTAGTATCTGGTGGTAAAATTTTCTGGGTGGAGAAGAGCAGAATGGATTCAGATAGGATAGATCTTGTACAGATGGATTCTTCACCCTAAAACTACTATTAGAAAAGCACAAGGAATTCAATATAGAAACTCATATCACCTTCGTTGACTTCATAAAGGCTTTTGACAAAGTAGACAGAAATATATTACTACAAATTTTAGCTGATGATAACATTCCACAACAATATATTACTAATATCTTCAACATCTATAAAGATAATGAAATCTCTGTTAAACAAGATGACAAATTATCTTCTTGGGAAAAGATCAACACTGGAGTAAGACAGGGATGTGGACTTTCACCAGTGCTTTTCATTATATATATATATATATATATATATATATATATGAATAAATTAATAAATGAATGGAGGAAAACACGAGGATATATACCCATCAATAGGAACCTCAAAACTCGATGCTATTCTTTTTGCAGACAATTTAGCTCTTCTGGCACTTTCCGAAAATGATTTGCAACAATCAATTTATAATTTACAAAAAATAGGTGCCAAATTTAATTTGGAAATATCAATTAACAAAACTAAAATTATGGCATTTCATGGGAAGGACCCCATACAAAGTAAAATCTGTCTCCAGAATAAAATTTTAGGGAGATCTAATCAATTTAAATATCTTGGATATTATCTCTCTATCTGGGATGAAAAGGATATCCCTGAAAAAATTACTAGTTATAATAAAAGTTTGGGAATTATTAATCAAGTTATGAAACCATCCCTTGTACAAAAAAACCAGATTACGTTTATATAACACTTTGGCTAGACCAGTGTTGACCTATGGTAGTGAAGCATAGACACTAAAAAGACAACATGAAAGCAGAATAACGGCTTGTGAAATGAGATTCATGCGCAGAACAGCGGGTTACACCAGATGGGATCGGAAAAAGAACACCGATATCTTAAAAGAATTGAAGACTACGCCAATTTTGGAATATATTAAACAGTACCAACTAAATTGGAAACACCATCTAGAAAGAATGAGTTCAAATCAGATCCCCAAAGCTGTTTATAATTATATACCAAGAGGACGAAGATCACTGGACCATCCTATGAAACGCTGGAGGGAAAATTTTCTATAGGATCGTAACAGGCCTTGGCCTAATACTTGGAAGGAAGAAGAAGAAGAAGAAGCACTCACATAAGCTTATAGACTATAACACTCATATTATAATAAATTAAATAAAAATTCACCACACATCTTAAAAGTATACATTTATTGTGACATTAAATGGGCCAATGAGAAGTAAATCGAGCTTCTGAATTAACATTTTATATGGTGGGAGCACTGGTCATTTCATTCGTGTGAGGGAAAATTTGTGTGCTCCAGCAGAGAAAGAATGTCAACAATGCTGCTGCAACAGAAATGTTTACCACAGAAAATCTTGGCTCCTGCTTCAGATTTTCATTGCTGAATTGAAAATTGCAGTCTCTTGAGCATTTTGGTCATTTTTTTGGTATCTATCTTGATTTATGGTGAAATAAAATGTTAGCAGAATGAAAGCACACTCATAAATGAAACAGAAAAAATAAAATTCAAGAAATTCACTTACCATCCATTGAAACACCATAAATTAAAAAGTTTAATATAAGATTAGCACCGAAGAACGAATACAGCCTTAATAGGATAGTAGTAGTAGTAGTAGTAGTCTAATGCCCATTAGCTTGGATGTGTTCCATTTGCTTTCTTGCTTCCCAATAGAGTCCTGCCAGAGTTCTTGTAGATGACATCTTCAGAGCTTCACAGCTAGCAAGATGATCTTTGTTCATGGTAGTATTATTGTCTTGGCACAGGATACAATTTGGTTTGCATCCGTAAAACTCCTTAATCTACACGTGCCTCTGGATGGTGCAAAATGAACAACACATAAGCCCCCCTATAATAGGATAATTAAAACCAATAAAAATGAAAAGAATTGAGGAAGAAAACAAATCAGGAATTTATCAGATCAAATGCAGGGATTGTGACAAAATTTATATTGGAAAAACAAAAATAAATTTGAAAACAAGGGTGAAAGAACATCTTAGAAACATCAAAAATGGAGAAGTGGAAAAGTCAGCAGTAGCTGCTCATGCTTGGTCCGAAAAACATTTAATTGAATCAAAAGCCGGTCTAATTAAACAAATAGACAAACAAAAGGAACTCACAGTTTGGGAAAAAATCCACATTCAGAAAAACAAAGGAAAACTTATGAACTTTGAAATTCCTGCAAATTCTGACCTGATCCAGAGGTTCATCGGTCCACCAATAGAGGGAAGAAGAAGAGTTTCTTCCGATCGTCATAACATCAGTCACCAAAATAGTACTGAAGATGAGACCGTTATGGTCTCAAAATCGCGATCTACTTAGAAGATTTGTATGAGGAGAAGTAAGAAACATTTGATTTCACCTTAAATTAAACCTCATAGTGATTAATTCATGTAAAAGTTAATTATCTATCTTGGTTCTATTAATATCTTCCTTTTCAATTCTAGGGCTAATTTTAAGAATGCTTTTAATTAATATCTTCTAATACTCTAGCTTAAATTTAATGATTATTTGTAAAAAAATATATTTTCATGGTTAGAGACTCAATAATTTCATTCATTCAGAATTTTCTAATCACTGCAAAGAATAACACTCATCTCCAGAAGTGTTGAAATTTAACATTACAATACCGGGAAGCCAAATGGAACAACTCCAATATGCTGAGCATTAAAAATAAAAGTTTGTTTTGTTTGTTGTTTGTTTATTAATGGCAAACACTTAGCAATGCAGCCATCAAGTCTCTTGCTTTCCAATATTTCCCAGATGCTGTAAATTTGTATGAAAGGGCTGGACATTGTTGAAGGTGGTCCTATTCCATATCTTGTAGATTACACAAGGAGCAAAATAGGGAAGAAATCATTCAAGTTCTATGTAAATGTTTTGACAGATATTGGTAACCCATCTAAAAGATGCAACAACACTTTTCTTAGATTTTTAATAACAATATTCTGCCTTAAGTGGAGAATAACATTAACAATGATTTGAGGAAAGTAGATTATACAGAGGATGATTGGAAAACAGCTCAGGATAGGGATGTGCCAATGAGTTGGTTTAGTTAGTTATTCAGGCAATCCCATCTTTTATTTATTTCTTGAAACTTCATTAAAATAACTGGACAGTATAATTTTAAATTCTGAAATGATTAATTTCTTGATGTGTACCATTTAAAAACTCAAGAAATGCCATTTAATCCTATCAAGTCCTACACATGCTTGTCAATGTCATGGCCCATGGATAACGCTAAGTCGTGTGAGGGTGAAGAGTGAGTTCTTGAGATGGGAGAAAACCCCAACAGAAAATCATTGTCCTTCAGGATCGCTGGAGGTTGGGCATAGGACTGGTTACCTTAATCTATAAAAAAAAAAGCCTTTGCTATCAAATCCAAAGAACCAAATAAAACTGGACACATCAATTGTTGGCAACTTGACAAGAAGAAGAAGGATGGTGGCTGGTTGCTAGAGACAGTGATGCCTGGAAGAAGGTTCTGATGGAAGTCAAAGCTCGAATCGGGCTGCACTGATGCTACTGCTGATGATGATTAATATCGTAGCTGTTAGGAATGAAAAATCTGATGAAAGTTTCTGCATAATACTACGGGTCGTATCTATGAATGCATTAGACCGTAAAAGTCGTTCTCTGCTGAGAAAGTTGCATCCAAAGACGTTTTTGCATACTCAAAAATCTGCTCATGCGATAATAATTGTCGAAATTCCTAAGCTACCTGGCGAGGTGACTTTGCAGAGAACGAATCTTGAGCAAACCGATGGTAACCGATGTAGTTTGAAACCTTGCCGCGTACCTTGCTGCTTTATCCAAGATGTCGGACCTTGAAGACTTCGATCATGTTTTCGATATACGCGGAGAAGAGGAATTTGATAGTCTACCAAAGAATTCAACTGGAAGAACAGGAAAATCGGCATAATATTGCGCGATGCAGACGTCGTATACGGTATTATTTGCGGGACGCAAGCGTAAATGCATTCATCTAGCAGACGAAAATAACAGAAGTGGTTTTATCACTGAGAATTCTGGGTAATTTCTTGCCAAAATTACAAAAACGACGACTTTCATGCATGACCAGTTAGTGGGTCGCTAATTCAATCTTTGCACTTGCTCACGGAAAGTCAGCTCACCGGTGATTGGAAGTAATTTGAGTAGAGACTAATGTATTTGCATAATACTATATCCTTCCTTTGCAAGATAATGAGCAGTTTAATTTCCAAATAAGTCTGTGTGTTGGAACTTGTTATTAAGCTTTTTCAAGTGATATAGTATTTTTTAACAATCCATTATTTAGGTGACATACTGTCTGTGAGAGCAATAATAGCTGCTCTTGATTCATAAAATGACAGATGAGACACAGTTCTATTCAAATTAATAGAAACCTAAAAATAGACTCCCTGCTTTTTGCAGGTGATTTGGTATTAATAGCTCCAACAGAAACAGATTTACAGTATTCTATACATAATTTTAATATAATTACAAAGGCTACAATATGGAAATCAATACAAAGGAAACTAAAGTGATGGCTTTTTGTGGGAAATACCCTATACCTAGCAAAATTGTTTTGGACGATGAAATTTTAGAACGAGTAAATGAATTTAATTACTTGAATTATAATTTAACATTTCAAGATGAAGCTGATATATCAAAGAAAATCACAAATTTCACAAAAACAACAGGGGTAATCAACAGTATAATGAAACCATCTTTAGTACAAAAGAACATAAGATTATGGCTTTATACGGTGCTCGTAAGACCAGTATTAAGAAATGATAGTGAAGCATGGACAATACGAAGAAGAGATGAAAGCAAAATAACAGCAAATGAAATAAGATTTATGCTCTGTACAGCAGGTTATATAAAGTGGAACCATAAAAGAAATGAGGAAATTATGGAAGAGTTGGATGTAGAGACCATTCTCCACCATATACAAAACTACCAGAACAACTGTAAAGCCCATCTTCAACGAATGCCATCTCATAGAATTCCAAAAGCCTTGCGCCGTTACTGCCCCCAAGGCAAAAGATTGCTGGGACGTCCAAAAAAGTGCTGGATGGAAAACTCCTTTTTGAGACCGTAACAGGCCACATGGCCTAATACTTGCATGGATGATGATGATGATGAATCATAAAATATTACTGTTTGTAGAACAAAATAATAATAAAACAACTCTAAGAGGTAAGAATGAACAGACGAAATGTTTTAATTATTAAACAAACCTCTTAATGTTACTTCCTATTGTATTTTAAAATAATAATATTTTATTGAAAGACAATTTTGGCTGTTGAGAATGTATTGCTCTTGTAGTAAGGTTGAATTAGGTTACAGCATTCTCCCTTGCGTAAGTAAGTAGCATTCACATGTACATGCATGCATGAACGGCGACGAGACTGGAGCGTCCTCCTATGGCCACTGTTAGTATGTGAACTGTTTATTTATTGATGGCATTGGTTGCAGTCAGTGTGTGACCTTCAGAATTCAGTCCGTGAAGGCCTGCTTATGTTCAAGACGCTTCTGGAGGAGCTGCGACGCAACATGGAGACCGAGAAACATACCATCAACAGTTTCTGCCAGGGGATGCAGGAGGCTATAGCAAAGACTCACGCCAGTATGATCATGGAGGTGCAGAGGTGAGCACATTTATGAAAATACAATAGGAAGTAACATTATGAGTTCTACTTAATAAATAAGTTGAGTTTGCCATCGTCTTACCTTATATTTTGTTGTTTCTTGTAAGACATGTTTCAAAGCATCTCTGCTCCTTCTTCAGTTGGTATAGACCGTCGTTTCTGGGGGTTCGCCAAAACTTTTTCATAATGGCAGGTTTTGAGGTTAGGTTTTTTTTTATTGCAAATGCCCCAGGTTGCCATTCAACATTCCTGGTGTTCTTTCATGGCATGGCATACTTGTAACACACTTCTGAGGTTAGGGTGCCTGGAAGGCAGGGTTACATTGTCCCGATGATATGATGGGTGATGATGATAATAGTGGTGCGCCAGGAGAGTCCCTAATCCTGAGCTTAATCTAAGATGAATATGAATGATGATGATTGCGATGGCCATATGATTTCGGGGACCGTTTGGGCCTTAAAGTTTTCCTGACATTTGTCTTAGAAGTGAGGAAAAACCCCGATAAAAACCTCACCCAGAAAAACTGTCCCGACCGGGGATCGAACCCGGGCTCACTGCATGACAAGACAGCACGCTACCTCAAGACCACAATTATTGTTTCCTTCATTTCTGCAGCATTGAAATAATAATTATTATTTAAAATTAAATTAACCCTATAATGCCCCTGGTTGCATATGTGTAACATTGGGAATTTATCACATTATTTCCACAATAAATTAATATTTACCACGAATGCCTGATTTTACTGTTACGTAATAATGTTAGGAATGCATTTGATTTTGCTGCAACTAGGCCTACATGTTGTGTAATTTTATCTTTCAAGCCGTAAAACTAAAGTAACTTTAGGTTTTAACTGTTAAGGGTTAAGTTAATTTAAAGTTTATTAAATTGATATTTAGTCCACCGCTGTGGTCTCGAGGTAGCGTGCTGCCTTGTCACGCAGCGGGCCCGGGTTCAATCCCCGGTCGGGGCAGTTTTTCTGGGTGGGGTTTTTATCGGGGTTTTTCCTCACATGTAAGATAAATGTCAGGAAAACTTTAAGGCCCAAATGGTCCCCGAAATCATATGGCCATCATCGGCAATATCATCATCATCATCATCCTTCACCGGTGTGGAAAGCAACGGGAAGCTACCACACCTACAATTCCCTAGTAAAGCTGCAAGCATAGCATGAAAATGCTATGATTGCAGTGAAGGACCTGCCTTCGGGCAGAATTACTATGGATGGATGGAAATTAATATTGAGAAGCTAAAGCTATTACTATGATAAGAATAAGTAAATTAATGAACACAATTCATTTATTGTAATCAATGGTAAACAGAACAAATTTTGCCTGAACTGGGAATCGAACCCAGAACCTTTAGCTTTCCACACAACAGAATGTTAGCATGGAAAGCTAAAGGTTCGGGGTTCGATTCCCTGTTTAGGCAAAAATTTACCATTCATTACGATAATTCAAGGTTATTAAACCTTTTGCTTGGAATTATATTTTATGCATGTCTACTGTATGTATATTTAAAAGTCAGTGGTTCATCCAACTCAGATCGTTGTGGAAGGGGTTCGCGAGTCGAAAAAGGTTGGGAACCGCTGGTATAGAATGATGATCTTTAAGTTGTTTGCCCTGTATGTAAACTCCTGCTCCCTCTTTTTCTGGTCCAAAGAACTTGTGTATTAAATTTCTCCACGGGAATTTCAAAATATGGGGGGAAAAAAAATCTACATACAGAGGAACAAGGAGAGAGTCGTGAATTTTGAAATTCCCAGGGAGAGAAATTTAATAAGCAACTTCTTTGGACCAAAAAAAAAGGGAGCAGGAGTCAACTTACAGGGTCAACAACTTAAAGATCATCAGTCTGTACCAACTGAAGAAGGAGCAGAGATGCTTTGAAACATGTCTTACAAGAAACAACAAAATATGAGGTAAGATCAAGGCAGACTTGACTTAATTGCATTTAAAGTGTGTTTAAGGACATGTGTGTGTTTTAATGTGATTCACTGCACTTTTCATGCTAGCAGATATGGTCTACTTTCAATATAACACACAACTTTGGCAGACAACTTTATGTAGATGTATTATGTGATGGACAATTCAATATCAACAATACCATATGCCTTCTCAACATATGTAGTGTGGAGGGATTTTCAATTAAATGCAGAAATCTGATGCACAATTTAATGAAGTTGTACACTACCACCTTTCGTGGCCCAGAGATAGAAAATTTTACATATAAAATTTTCAGCCCTTTCTGGGTATAGAACCTGGTCCCGTTGGTCAGGAAGCATGGCAAGAACATATGTCTCTATTGCAAATTCAGATTATACAATAAACTCAATAATTCGGATGCAGATTATTCAATTTTCTGTGTATTTATAAATTGATTTAATATATATATATATAAGAATTAAATTAATGTTTTTAATACCTCACCTCACATCCTTTTTCTTCTAGACTGCAGTTTTGGAGCTTATCTCCATCGTCAGTAGCCTCTGGTCGACTGGTGTTATGTTTCTTGGCGGTTTTCTTTCTACTTCTATCAGTGGACAGATGAACCTCTGAATCAGATCAAAATTTGGGGGAGTTTCAAAATTCATGAGTTTATCTTTCTTGTTTTTTGGATGTGGAATTTTTACCAGTCTGTGAGTTTTTTTTGTTTATCTGTGTGTTTGATTAGGCTAGCTTTTGTATTGATTAAATGTTTTTCAGACCGAGCATGGGCTGCTACAGCTGACTTGTCTGAACACCTTAGAAATGTAAAATAGGGTGAAATGGACAAGTCAGCTGTAGCAGCCCATGCTTGGTCTGAAAAGCATTTAATCAAACACCAGGTAAACAAAAAGAACTCACAGTCTGGGAAAAAATCCACATCCAAAAACCAAGAAAGATAAGCTCATGAATTTCGAAACTCCCGCAAATTTTGACCTGATCCAGAGGTTCATCTGTTCACCGATAGAAAACCGCCAAGAAACGACATAACACCGGTTAACCAGAGGCTACTGACGATGGAGATAAGCTCCGAAACTGCAGTCTAGAAGAAAAAGGATATGAGGTGAGGTAATAAAAACATTAATTTAATCCTTAAATTAAACCTCATAGTGTTCTTTCCCTGTGAAAGTTAAATATATATATATATATTCATTTTCAGTTTCTGAACTTATACATGTACTGTTTCAAAAGTGTATACATGTGATTAATAAACAATTCTACCATTTTAGTTTTGTCTACCAATCTTTTTAATGATCTTTATAGGCAGTTTGAAACAAAGGAACGTCAGTTTCGAGGACAGCTTATTAGTTTGGGTACAGTGCTGCCACTTCTTCAGCTACATCTTTTACTCTGCTCATCATTTTCTTCATCTGCCAATAAGTACCAGTTCCTTGAACTCGCTTATCCTATGATGGATCGACTAGCTGCAGTATCTCAACTCAGTCAACCTCTCAGGTACTTACTTCAACTTAATTATATATTGATCCTGTATCCAAAGTTACAGGACTTCAAATTGTTTCCTCCATTAATTCCTACATTCAAATCCATTATCCTCTGTTCATCCTCTAATCTTTTGTACCCATGTAATCTTCCTCTAATCCAATCTCCACCATTGATGTTCTAATCTCTTATAGCCACGTAATCTTTGCACTTTATTTTTTTATTCATTTTATCTTCATAATCCTGTTATACTAATCTATTCCTCACCATTGATCTTCTAATCTGTTATAGCTGTGTGATCTTTGAAGTTTAATTTTTTCCTCCATTCATTCCTATCTTCCCAATCTCCTTCCTTTAATCCATTCTCCCATTGATCTAATAATCTCTTGTATCCATGTAATTTTTGGTAAACACTTTTTCTTTCTTATATGGGGACTCCAACCAAACACTTTTTCAGATAATCTCTTCCCTGGCATTCTTCTGATGTGACCATGCCATTCTATTTCTCTATATTTAATGAAGCCTAATATAGAATTTTGGACCTTAATTTCCTGCTTGATTGCAGTGTTCCTATAGTGCATTTGGTCATACTTTACTGCTCAAAAGCATGTACTTCTCATCTCCTCAACTATTTGTAGGAGCTTATTTCTTTCAGTAGCCATTCCTCAGGCTACTAACACCACGTGCTTTCGCCAGCTGTTGCCGGTGCAAACACATTCCATTGTATAAGTCTTTATGGTAACTATATTAGCCCAGAGCTGGTTTGATAGTTGAATGAAAGCTGGCATTGTAAATTTATTTCTTTTTCTGGTCTTTCACAGCATAACCTTAGATGTAAAGTAAACCAAATGCCCTATAATTTTTTTCCAATTTAGAATGCCTAGCTGATCTTTTTAAAAACAGTAATCCATTTCCACTGACAGTAATTTTAATTTAGTATTTTGATTCAGTTGCTAAAACAAACAAAACAAGCAATAAATGCTTTAAACTCTGTTTGGTGGAGCAAAAATATTACAAAAAATTAGAAAATTACAAATATATCAAACCATATAATAATTAAATGAATCGTGATTTTTTCTTACCTCATACATCTATGTTTCTTTAAACACAGCACTGCAGTATCGGCGACACTTTGTCGTGAAAACAGCTGATGATGACGACAAAGTGTCGCCGATACTGCAGTGCTGTGTTTAAAGAAACATAGATGTATGAGGTAAGAAAAAATCACGATTCATTTAATTATTATTAATTGAACCTCATAATGTTAAACATTCCCAAATTTTATTTTTGAAGAGAAAAATTTTCGCCTAGACCGGGACTCGAACCCGGGACCCTTGGCTTTCCGGGCCAAGTGCTCTACCAACTGAGCTACCGAGGCGAGTTACGATCTAGACGCAAATTTTTCTCTTATGTACGTTGTAATTCCCTCGCGCCAAATGCTTGAAACCATAGCTTCTATCTTTGCAAATGGCGGCTTCTTAGTTAAGAAGACATTTATTGGGAATTTAACACTACTTTATAGCCAGTAGGGCTTCTATTGACGATTTTATTATTAATTTAACACTTCTCATTGAAGGATAAATTATATTTGAAGAGAAAAATTTTTTTTCCCAAATTTAATATATCAAACCATAATTCAGAGCATTTTAACATATGGTGCTGAAATCTGGCAAATTTCTACCAGGGAAATGAAAAGAATTTAAGTACAGAAATGGATGTTTTAAGAAGATCAGCTGGAAAATCTAGAATGGATAGAATACGAAATAAAGAAATAAGGGAAATTATGGGTGTACAAGAGGAGCCAGACATCATAGACATTATAGAAAAGAAAAGATTACAGTGGTATGTCCATATCAAAAGATTGCCTAAAATTGTTATGGAATAGATCCCAATGGAAAGGAGGAAGACCACAGAAAACTTGGATAGAAGGAGTACAAGCAGCTATGAATATCAGAGGATTGGAGGAAGATCAATGGATGGACAGAGAGGAATGGCATTTGGTTTCCAGAAGACGGCGGCAGCTGCCATGATACCAGATGATGATGATGCTAAGGGTTGAATGTTTGAATGCATTAGACAGTAAAAGGCGTTCTCTGCTGAGAAAGTTTTATCCTAATACATTTTGCTTACTCAGAAATCTATTCATGCGATAATAATTGTAAGCTACCTGACGAGGTACCGTAAGTTCATAGCTCAAGATAGAAACTTATCATGAAAATCCCGAAGGAAACCGATGGTAACCGATGTATTTTGAAACCTTTGCAGCTTTATCCAAGATGTCGGACCTTGAAGACTTCGATCATGTTTTCGGTATACGCGGAGAAGAGGAATTTGATAGAGTCTACCAAAGAATTCAACTGGAAGAACAGGAGAATTGGCGTAATATTGCACGGCGCAGACGTCGTTTATATGGTATTATTTGCGGGAACGGAAGTGGTTTTATCGCTGAGAATTCTGGGTAATTCGTTGCCAATATTACAAAAACGTCAACTTTCATGCATGGCCGGTAAGTCGGCTGTTAATTCGATCTCAGCAATTGCTCACGGTGAGTCAGCTCACCAGTGATTGGAAGTAATTTGAGAAGAGACTAATGTATTTGCATACAACCCTAAGTCTCAGCTCCATATGTTGTGGTGCCCCAACTATTTGTTTATGATTTTGTATTTTAATTCCCTTTTTTAAATTTTTATGGCACAATATCCCATATAACATTTTTATTATTGATTTTACTTTAATTAATTAATGATTTAGTTAGAATTTAACACCTCACCTCATAATTTTAGATTTCTTGAAGGCGTGTTTCAATACTTATGTGTATTATCTTCAACTCCATCTAACTGTTTAATTTGTGGTTGGTGATCCTGTAGGTTGCTTCCTACATCCTCTTACTTTAATTATTTGTATATTAAAACTTATTTCTGGAATGTGTAAGGGTGCCATCAAATTCTTATAATTACTGTTTCTGAAGTTATTTCTCCAGCAATCATATGTTAGTGTATTCTCCCTTTTAACAAAGTAGTTTTCACTGATTAACTATATTGACATTTATTTCTAAAGAATTCTATAAAATTTACCACTGGGGCTCACTCGAACCCCATATAAAGAGAGATGTAAAATTAATGATCTATTTAAGTAAAATTTTATCACCTCACCTCATATTCTTCTTCTTACACTAGTTTTAGATCTTCTTCGGTTCCATCATCAGTATTTTCATGACCATTGTCATGCTGTTTTGAAGAGCCACCTCTTGCTCCCTCCGTTGGTAGACTGAAAAACCTCGAAATCAAGACATTTTCCCCAGGAATTTCGAAGTTCATTAATTTCTCCCTTTCATTTTTTTTAATGTAGATTTTTCCCCAAACAGTGAGTTCTTTGGATTTTTCTATTTGTTTTAATAATTAAGTAATAATAATAATTATTATTATTATTATTAGTCCACCGCTGTGGTCTCGAGGTAGTGTGCTGCCTTGTCATGCAGTGGGCCCGGGTTTGAGACAGTTTTTCGGATGAGGTTTTTGTTGGGGTTTTTCCTCACATGTAAGACAAATGTCAGGTAAACTTTAAGGCCCAAATGGTCCCCGATATCATATGGCCATCGTTATCATCATCATTCATATTCATCTTAGATTAAGCTTAGGATTAGGGACTCTCTTGGCGCACCATTATCATCATCATCATCACCCATCATATCATTGGAGCAACGTAATCCTGCTTTCCAGAAGTGGGTTACAAGTACGCCATGCCAGGAGAGAACACCAGGAATGTCGAAAGACAACCTGGGGCATTTGCAAAAAAAAATTATAATAATAATATGATATAATAATAGTAATAATATAATATATAATAATAAATAATATATAGTATTTGTTTACTTCCACTACCAACACATTGTGAATTTTTAATATAGAATTTAGTTGAACTTTTATAGGAATAAATCACTATGAGGTTTAATCTTAATATATAAAGATTTCGTGTCACGTTGTTTGTCCGCAATGGAATCCTAAACTACTGAACCGATTTTAATAAAATTTTGCACACTGTGTGCAGTTTGATCCAACTTGAGACTTAGGGTAGTTTATAACTAAATTTATAGTCACATTATTTTTTTATTGCAAATTATTTGTTTATTATTTAACAAAGAGTTATAATTATCTGTGAGTTCCATATGATTCTAACAGATGGCGATGTAATTATCTGTGAGTTCCATACGATTCTAACAGATGGCGGTGTAAGGTAATTTGGTAAGGTAATTGGTTTATTATTTAACAAAGAGAGATCTAGATGGCTGTGCTTTTTGTTGCAACCGCGATTTTCAATTGAATTACAAATATTGATTATTTCATAATTTAAGTGTGTTCAGTGTATTTCATTTTCAATATTATTAATTTCGTGTGTAAGTATTAGTTTTAAGTAATCTGGCTGAAAGACAGCAACTTAATTTAAATTTTTAACATATACTTTAGCCACAGCAACACGTGGCCGGGACTTCTAGTTTAAGATAAAATCAAATGTTTCATACCTCTCCTCATAATTAATCTACTTAGAAGATTAATTATGAGGAGAGGTATGAAACATTTGATTTTATCTTAGAGAAATTAGTGTTTATTACATTTAATAAAATGATTTGCTTTTTGAAATTTGAAATGTTCTCAGGCCTGTTCAGTCAAGCCAGATTCGTACAAACTACCGGAGTGAATTCTCTCATGCTCTGGAGCCTTGGGTTGGGAAGAGTGTGATAGCAGCTACACAGCAGCAAGCAGGTGGGGAAATGGGGCCGCAAGCGGCAGGTGAGATGTTGTGGAGGTTTCTATGTATAATGTTACCTGCTGCAGGTAATGGCTCTTGATTTTGCTTGTTTATCATAAGTAATGCCATGAGTGATTTCCAATTTATCTAGAGAATTTGGAAATCAAGAGTGGCATTTGTTAGGACTATTTAACGAATAAAATTAAGCTGTTTACTCACAAATCATTATTTAACTATAGTTATTTTAAAATATTTATATATTTAATGGTAATAAGCCATGTGCTGACACTGGGTTTCACCTTTTCCTTCTCTTCGCCATCATCCCTCATACAGCATACTTTACACTACATAAACATATAAACGTGGTATGTTTGAAGAGAAAAATATATGCTCAGACCGGGTTTGAACCTAGGATCATTGGCTTTCTATGCCAATGCTCTACCAACTGAGGTAACTGAGCAGTCCAATCAAAATGCAAATTTTTATCTTATACATTGTTAATTCCCGAGTGCCAAATGCTACGAACCATTGCTCGATCATGCAAATGATGGCTTCTTTTATTAGCAAACTTTTATTGGGAATTTAAATATTACTTTATAAAGCCAGTAGGGCTTCTTTCAATGTTTTTATTAAAACGTGTATAATAGAAAAAATTGCATTTAGGTTGGGGTGCTCAGGTAGCTCAGTTGGTAGAGCTTTGGCATAGAAAGCAGAAGGTCCTAGGTTCAAACTCCAGTCTGAGCATATATTTTTCTCTTCAAATATAATTTGTCCTTTAGTGAGAAGTATTAAATTATTAATAAAACATAAACATAGACTCATCTTATGCTCCTCTCTGTATACAATACAAGAAAACACCATCTATGTAAAGTGGTCTGCAGAAGTGGTGAATAAAATTAAAAATAGACTATATTAACGCCATTTATCTGCCCAGTGCAAAACTTGAAACATGTAAAGGCAAGTGGATAGTATTATAAACACACATATGTATTAATATTTAATTTTAGGAAGTTATATTTTGAGGTTATTTTAATTATATTATTTTTGGTCTGGACATCTTACCTCAATATTAATGTTGATTTGTTCTTGGACATGTTTCAAAACAATTCTCTGTTTTATCTTCAGCTTTCCCAGACTGGTTTTATTTATGTTGCATTATGTTGCACCACCTGGATGTCGATGTCAGCTCCATCCTGTGGTTGGCCAAAGAACCTCCAAACAAGGTCACCCTCCATCGGAATATCAAAATTCATAACTCTGTTTCTGTTCTTCTGAATATAAATTTTTTCCCAAATAGTCAGCTCGTTTGTATTTTCTAACTGTTTTAATAATTTAGTGTCTGAATTTATATTATGTTTTTCAGACCAAACATGAGCAGCAACTGCAGATTTTTCAATTTCTCCATTTTTAATATTTCTTATGTGTTCTTTGGTTCTAATTTTTAGGTTTCTTTTTGTCTTCTTCTTCTTCTTCTTCCGAATGCAGTATTGGGTGATGATGCCCGTTCTGCGACTACAAAAACTGATCCTTCCATCGGTTGAAGGGTCTTCCGAGGTCTCTTTTGCCATTAGGGTTGAGGTGGTAAATCATCTTTGGTAAACGGGTATTTGACATTCTCTGGACGTGTTGGAACCATTTAATCTGATAATTTTGTATATGTTCAACCATTTCCCTACTATTCCACTGCATCCTTATCTCATCACTTTTCATTCTATCCCTTAATGTTACTCCAGTTAGTGATCGGAGGAATCTCATTTGTGAACTATTAATGCGGGATTTATCTTTTGCTCGAAGTGTCCAGCATTCACTTCCGTATAGTAGAGCAGGTTTGGCTATGGCATTATGAAAACTCAATTGGATTTCTTTCCTCATTTGTTTTCCAAAATTTCTCCTAATTATACCATTTAATCTGTTATATTTTTCTAAATTTGTTTCCACATCTTTTTGATTATGAAACTGTGATATATTATTACCTAAATAATTAAAGTGTGTTACTTGTTCTATTGGTTTATTATTATTATTATTATTTTTACTCTCGAAAGTTCCTTTCCAGTGATTGCCATGGATTTGGTTTTATTTTCAGATATTTTCATGTTGTATTTTTCTAGGGTATTCTGCAATTTAAACACTGATCTCTGCAAATCATCTTCATTCTCCGCTAGAAGTACTTGATCATCTGCGAAGATTATTGTTTGTATTTGATTTCCTCTACATATTTTTACTCCTGGGGGGTTTAGTTTTTTCCACTCCTGGACAATTTTATTTAGATATAGAATAAACAGTAATGGAGATAGTCCACATCCCTGTCTTAAACCTTGGTTAATTTCAAATTTATCTGTTATTTTCCCATGATCTAACTTTACTTTTATAAATGTGGTTTCATATAAACTTTTTATAGCATTTATTAGATTATTGGGGACTTGGTAGCTTTCCAATATTTTCCACATTATGTCCCGTTTGACTCTATCATAGGCCTTTTCAAAATCTAAGAATAATATATATAGGGGGATATTAAATTCTTTCCACTTCTCAATTAGTTGTTTTATAACAAATATAGCGTCGATACACGATCGGCCTTTTCGGAATCCACATTGTTCCTCTCCAATTTTATCTTCTGTAATTTTCTGGAGTTTTCGTTTTAAAATGGATGTATATATTTTAGATGCTGTTGTCAACAATGATATACCTCTATAATTTGAACAGTTACTTTTTTCTCCTTTCTTATGGAATGGGTATTACTAATGATGTTTTCCAGTCCTGAGGTATTATTCCATGTGCCCATATATCATTAAAAATTTGTACCAATCTAATATAGAGTGGTTTCCCACCATATTTCCAAAGCTCCATTGGTATACCATCTACTCCACTAGCTTTTCTATTTTCATTTTCTTGATAGTTTCTATCACTTCATCCAATGTTATAGCATATATTCTTCTGTGGGACAGGGAGGTGTATTTGTTTCTTCTTCCTCTGCATATAATAACTGTCTGAAATGCTGTGTCCATTGTTCTGCTGTCATTCCATTTATAGCCAATTTATCCGTACAATCTTCTTTTAATCGCTGGAATACTTTGAAACCATATCTTTTTGCTCCTGTGACATCTCTTTCTATATTTTTTATAAAACTTTCCCATCCTTCATTTTTTAATTTTCTAGATAATTTTCTGACTATTGCTCTTTTGTGTTTGTAATCTATTCTATCATTAATAGTCCCAGAATTAAGCCATTTTAAATAAGCTATCTTCTTATTACTGATTGCTTCTTTTATTTCTTCATTCCAAACTTTCAATCGATTTTTGGTCTATTTTTGGAGGTTCCCAAACATTCATTTGCTGCTTTTTTTATTGATTCTTTTAATTTTATCCAATCTATTTCTACATCTCCAACTCTTGGTTTCAAGTTTTGTTTTATTCGATTTTCATATAACTGTCTTATACTATCTTGTTCTAACAGCTGTACTTTGTATTTTTCGTTTTCTGATTTCTTTTCTACTTTCCTTCTAAAATAAGGTTTGTTCGTTCTAATTTTTCCAACCACTAAAAAGTGATCAGAATCTATTTCTGTCCCCCTATAGACTCTCGTATCCATTATTTGTGTCCAAAATTTTCTGTTTGCTATTATGTAATCTATTATAGATCTGGATCCCCGACTCAATTTGTTTTCCCTATATATATCTTTTCACAACCCATGCATTCAATTTGATATATTCCTGACTTTTTATTTTTATCAGTTTTTTCATTTTTGTTGGTTTTTATTAGTTTATTTAAACTGTAGTTATTTTTTGGTGCTAATTTAATATTAAACTTCTCAAATATATTTTGAAATTTATTATGTACCCAGGGGTGATATGTGAATTTCCTATATTTTTCCATAGGTGGTTCTTCTTTTTCAAGATTACTTCTGTTTATCATTTTTTGTTTTTTATACTTTTCTATCCTTTTATGTACCATTTTTTCATCAAACCCATTTTCTCTTGCTACTTTGATTATGTGTTTTTTCTCATGTTTGAAATCTTCTTCGTTTAAGGGTAAGTTTACCAATCTATGAGTTAAACTATTAAATGCTGCTAATTTATGTCCAATTGGATTGAACCCTGTTGATTTTATAAAATTTTCCGTATGAGTTTCTTTCCTATGAATCCTGAATTCAATTTTTCTTTTTTCTTCGTTTCTGACCAATTTAAGATCCAAAAAAGGTATTTGTTTATTGTCTTCTATTTCTTTGGTGAATTTAATGTTTGTACTCTGTAAATTTAATAGTTTTACAGAGTACAAACATTAAATTCACCAAAGAAATAGAAGACAATAAACAAATACCTTTTTTGGATCTTAAATTGGTCAGAAACGAAGAAAAAAGAAAAATTGAATTCAGGATTCATAGGAAAGAAACTCATACGGAAAATTTTATAAAATCAACAGGGTTCAATCCAATTGGACATAAATTAGCAGCATTTAATAGTTTAACTCATAGATTGGTAAACTTACCCTTAAACGAAGAAGATTTCAAACATGAGAAAAAACACATAATCAAAGTAGCAAGAGAAATTGGTTTGATGAAAAAAATGGTACATAAAAGGATAGAAAAGTATAAAAAACAAAAATGATAAACAGAAGTAATCTTGAAAAAGAAGAACCACCTATGAAAAAATATAGGAAATTCACATATCACCCCTGGGTACATAATAAATTTCAAAATATATTTGAGAAGTTTAATATTAAATTAGCACCAAAAAATAACTACAGTTTAAATAAACTAATAAAAACCAACAAAAATGAAAAAACTGATAAAAATAAAAAGTCAGGAATATATCAAATTGAATGCATGGGTTGTGAAAAGATATATATAGGGAAAACAAAAGAAACCTAAAAATTAGAACCAAAGAACACATAAGAAATATTAAAAATGGAGAAGAAATTGAAAAATCTGCAGTTGCTGCTCATGTTTGGTCTGAAAAAACATAATATAAATTCAGACACTAAATTATTAAAACAGTTAGAAAATACAAACGAGCTGACTATTTGGGAAAAAATTTATATTCAGAAGAACAGAAACAGAGTTATGAATTTTGATATTCCGATGGAGGGTGACCTTGTTTGGAGGTTCTTTGGCCAACCACAGGATGGAGCTGACATCGACATCCAGGTGGTGCAACATAATGCAACATAAATAAAACCAGTCTGGGAAAGCTGAAGATAAAACAGAGAATTGTTTTGAAACATGTCCAAGAACAAATCAACATTAATATTGAGGTAAGATGTCCAGACCAAAAATAATATAACACATATGTATTGTCCCACATAGACTGGCACATTCTTTTCAATCTTCTTCTCTTGAAAAACTCAGACAAGACTGAACCAGTTCATAGTTGCCTGAAAGGGAAAGGAGAATAACAGCTTCATGCTTTCAAGCTTGGTAACTTTTTGGGTGTGTTTTTATGTTTGTAAAAAAATCTGTCCAATTTATATTTTAACCATCTGACCAGGCTCATGGGCTAGTGATCAGCATTTCTGACTACAGTTCATGAGGTCCCTGGTTTGATTCGCAGTCGGACTACATTGATTTTTTCTTAAAGGGAATTATTCCTACAGTTGTCCATGGTTTGGAAATTAGGTGAAGGACTCTCCTGGTGCTGCTTCATTATCATTTATCACCCATCATATCATCACGATAACGTAACTCCGCCTTCCAGGTGCCCCAAACTAAGAAATGGATTACAATTCCTCCAATGCCAACATCGTAAAAGAACTGTCTGTGGCATTGGACAAAAAAGAAATTTGAACCATCTTGAACATATTGAGTTTTAGGCATGGTGTAAATTAAAGCTTTCAAATTAAAAAAATAGATGAAGAATGATTGTCTATAGCAAATTTAGGTTTAATATATAAATTTAGGTTTCTATGCCATTTGGAAATAAGATAAAAATCATGGGTTTTTTTCTCATTATTTTATTTTTACAAATATCAAATCAGGGTTTTATATATGTCATATAGAATTATTTACAGTTATGATAATATTAAAGAAGTCATGAAAAATTTAAGAATGAGATAAGAGTGCATTTATTCTTCCTTGACCTGTCCACACGTTTCCAGATAGAAATGGGACAAGTTTTCTCAACACAGATTTTCATAAACATAATTATTACTCCATTTATTGAGAGCAAGGAACAGTTTTTTTTATTCATTATCTGAAAAGTAAGATTTTATGGCTTTTCTCTTTTCTGAATTGATCAATTTATATAATTCTTGATATTTCCAGATATAATAAATGTTATATTTTTATTTTTGTTCAGTTGTTTTTTGACACACCTCGTACTTCTTAACTCCCTCGCAGATCCGGATTTTTTCACCGTATTTGTGACATTGCCAATGCTATATCACGATCACAACTGACGTCCAATGGTCTCCTCTCCTGCAGACTGACCTATGCGCCATCTGATGCCTGACCAACGAACTTCCAAATCAATCCCCTCTCCTTATCATCGGGTATTTCAAAATTCATAGTTATGTTTTTATTCTGTGAATTTTGAAATACCCGATGATAAGGAGAGGGGATTGAATTGGAAGTTCGTCAGTCAGCCATCAGATGGCGCGGAGGTCAGTCTGCAGGAGAGGAGACCATTGGACGTCAGTTGTGAACGTGATACAGCATTGAAAATGTCACAAATACAGTAAAGAAATCCGGATCTGCGAGGGAGTTAAGAAGTATGAGGTGAGTCAAGAAACAACTCAACAAAATTAAAATAAACCTCATAGTGTTATTTCTTACATACATAACTTAAATGTTATATTTGTTGTGATATATTTATTAAATACATGTAAGAAATAACACTATGGGGTTTACTTTAATTATATTTGAGTTGTATATTTTGACTCACCTCATATTTCTTGATTTTTATGCAAACTAGTTTCATTGCTAACTGTGCGACATTCTTGATGCTTTACAACTGTTGCCTTGTGGTTGTCCCTCCTGCAAGTTAATATCTGTGCCCCCTCTTGGCTGACCGATGAACTTCCGAATCAATTTTTTTTTTCTTTCACCGGGAATTTCAAAATTCATTGTTTTCTTTTTATTCTTCCAGATGTAAATTTTCTCCCAAATTGTGGAATTTAAATACAAGATTGAAAGAACACCTTAGAAATGGAAAAATAGAAAACTATGCCAATAGCTGCACATGCATAGTCAGAAAAACACAGAATTGAAACTAAGACAAAATTAATAGTTAGTGGAGAACATATTTTTATCGACTCACCTATATATTTTCAAATTTTTTTGATACCGACAGTTTCAGACAATATCATGGAAGCCATGACTGAAGAGGGACATGATATTGTCTGAAATCGTCGGTATCAAAGAAATTTGAAAATATATGAGGTGAGTCGATGAAAATATGTTCTCCACTCACTATTAATGATATAACCTCATAATGTTTACTTCCCAATATTAATTTAAATAAGACAAAATTACTGAAAAAGTTAGAAAAATCTAAGGAACTCACAATTTGGGAGAAAATTTACATCTACAAGAATAAAAATAAAACCATGAATTTTGAATTTACCAGTGAAAGAGGAAAAAAGTTTTATTTTTAACGAATAACAATAACATTGATTTGGAAGTTCATCGGTCAGCCAACAGAGGGCGCAGAAATCAACTTGCAGGAAGGACAACCACAAGGCAACAGTTGTAAAGCATCGAGAATGTTGCACAGTTAGTAACGCAACTATTCTGCATAAAAATCAAGAAATATGAGGCGAGTCACAAAATATACAACTCAAATATAATGTGATATATTCTGCACATAACATGTTCTTGTTGTTTGTTTTTAGGACCTGTATTATATGATGTATCACAACAGCAGCAGCAGCAGCAACAACAACAGCAACAGGCACCCGGAGGACAACAAGCACCCAGCGCACATTTTCACCCCCCTCCTTCCAGACGTCAACATTCGGCTCTGAGAGCAAAGGCTCTTGAAGGAGAGGGGCCATTTTCCAATCACTGCCGTAGTTTTGATTCTCAGATCAAAGTAAGTGTATACTTTTGGTAACATTAATTGATAAGGGAAAATTAAATAAGTGAATAAATTTAAATATCTGGGTACTATGATTACAAAAGAGGGAATTGAAGGTGCAGTTATACTTATTTAATTACTTACTCACTGGCACTATCGAACCCATAGGTTCATGGCCATGCGGACATAAGCTCTCCATACATCCCAATCCTGAGCTAATGTCTTCCAATCATTACCTGTATAATCTACTTCCCTCAAATCATAGTTAATGTAGTTCTCCCACCTCATTCTTGGTCTACCAACTGGGCGTTTTCCCTCTGGCTTTCCTACAAGAAGCTTCCATGCACGTCTTTCATTCCCCATACGTGCAATATGTCCTGCTCAATGCAGTCTACGAGACTTAATTGTTCTTATTATATCTGGCTTCCTATAAAGACCATGTAGTTCATTGTTATGTATTCTTCTCCATTCACCTATCTGTTCATCTCTCTTTGGTCCAAAAATTTTCCTGAGAACTTTATTCTCAAAAACTCGTAATCTCATTTCCTCCCTTAAAGTAAGAGTCCATGTTTCGCACCCATATAATATAACTGGTAGAATAATAGTTTTATATATTTTCAGTTTAACGTTTTTTGAAAGGAGTTGGGACAGAAAATCGGCAGTTATTCAAATACAAATTGAACATGCAAAAAAGGATTTTAGGATGCCTGAATTCAATATGGTGGGACAAGGTTATTTCCAGGAGCACAAAATTACACATGGGAAAAGCACTAATTGAGAGTATTTTGTGCTACTACCCTGAAATATCTTTTGTGAATGAAGAATATAAGAGAAAAGATTTGCTATTTAAAATGGATTATTTCAGAAGAAGCAATATTACAATTCTGTTTATTTTTTATTTCACTCACCTCATAATGAAGTATGAGGTGAGTGAAATAAAAAATAAACAATATTAAAAAACCTCATAGTGTTATTTCCTATCTACATAACATAACGCTGGAGGGAAAATTTTCTATAGGATCGTAACAGGCCTTGGCCTAATACTTGGAAGGAAGAAGAAGAAGATAACTTAATTACAATTCTGATCTATTCCAATTCAAATTTTATTTGCTATTGCACAGATAATTTCTTTTGAAGTAAGATTGTCATTTATTTTATTATCTTTTATTTAGTTTTTGGTGGATCAGACAAAATAGAATTAGAAAATCAGAAATTAGAGAGCAGCTTGGTATTATACCAGTAGTTAAATATATTGAGCAAAAAAAAATTGTTACAATGGTTTTGACATGTTCAGCAAATTACATTAGAATACTAAGAACAATATTGGAAATGAGAATAAAAATAGGAAGCAACCATTGGGAAGACCAAGATTGAGGTGGATATACCAGATATGAGAAAACCTACAGGCAAGACAAGTAGAATGGACAACAATCGTGAACAAAAAATGATGTGAGGATACATCTATTAATATTGAAGTAAGAATAAATAATTAATACAATAAATCTATATTTAAAGAGAAAAATTTACGCCTAGACTAGGGTTTGAACCCAAGGTCTGTAGTTCTACACACTAGTGCTGTTTCCATCTAAGCTATCTAGGCTTCCAATCTAAATGTGATTTTTTCTCTTAATTATACAATTCGGTCAGCCGCGGTGACTAGTGGTTATGCTTCTTGCCTCTGGTCCCGAGAGTAGCGGGTTCAAACTCGACCAGGGTCGATGGATTTTTTAGGATGGAAAAATCCAAGGAGCAAGTCGTCCGGGAGGGACTCTAAGCCGTGGGTCCCGAGTCTGAAGATTTTCAGGCTTGTAAAAGATCCTTAAGTCTAAATGAAAAGGCCTCTAAGCAAAATTTACCGAATTTTCCTGTCCTAGTACTACCTTAGCTTCCTAGATGTCAGTATGAGGCGGAACGCTGATCACGGACCACTCAAATGACATCTATTTAAAAACAAGTATAACTAAATTAGTATGGTTCAAATTCTTCCCTGTAGGGGGAGAGTGCCTAAATCTCTGTTAAGGAAAAAATGGGCTTACAAAATACAAGAAGAAGATTATACAGTTCCCAAGAGCAGCAAGGCCATGAATCTCTTAAAATTAATTGTGTAGGAGATTAATAATAATGGGGCAATTTGATATCTGGAGGAGGCTAAGTTGGATGATCCATATGGAAAACGGAAATATCTTATAAAAGTAGAAGACTTAATTTTTTTAACATTTACATCATGTCACTTGCTAATAATTTTTAATGTTTTTTATTTTTCTTATTTTCATTTAGGAATTGAGTCAACAACTGTGTGGGGTAAAGGAAAGACTCGGAGAGCTTCACCGTGATGTAACATTACTGCGCAGAGCACATACTCCCCCACTGGTTGCACGTTACGACCATGTGACAAGAGAATGTGCTGTGCTGGAGGAACAGCTAGAGAGACATCAAGTGGAACTTGAAAGACTCAAGAATGTGTTTGATACTTTGTGGGAGGAACAGTTATGCAGAATACATGTGGAACAAGAAATTTTCCAGTCACAGGTATTTATAAAATTATTATGCAAAATCAAACAAAAATGTATGTTCCAATGCCCTAAACTATTAGCTTTTTAAGAAATAAGAAAAAAATAGGCAACCTAAGGTGTGTGTATATATATATATATATATCTATATCTATACATAGTACTTAGAAAAAGTATAAGAAAGAGTAAATATAATAATTAAATTAATGTTTTTATTACCTCACTTCATATCCTTTTTCTTCTATACTGCAGTTTCGGAGCTTATCTCCATCGTCAGTCCGTCTGCCAACTTTGTTCCCTCTTGACTTGAGTCGTCACTTATTTATTTAACTTTGACAGGGAAAGAACACTATGAGGTTTAATTTAATAATTAAATTAATGTTTTTATTACCTCACCTCATATCCTTTTTCTCCTATACTGCAGTTTCGGAGCTTATCTCCATCGTCAGTCCGTCCGCCATCTTTGTTCCCTCTTGACTTGAGTTGTCACTTATTTATTTAACTTTCAAAGGATATGAGGTGAGGTAATAAAAACATTAATTTAATTATTAAATTAAACCTCATAGTGTTCTTTCCCTGTGAAAGTTAAATAAATAAGTGACGACTCAAGTCAAGAGGGAACAAAGATGGCGGACGGACTGACGATGGAGATAAGCTCCGAAACTGCAGTATAGAAGAAAAAGGATATGAGGTGAGGTAATAAAAACATTAATTTAATTATTAAATTAAACACTGATAGTGTTCTTTCCCTGTGAAAGTTAAATAAAGAGTAAATATAATTGTTCTAACATGAGAAGTAAGTAATCTTGAATCAGAAAGTAGACAGAAATATATTACTACAAATTTTAGCTGATGATAACGTTCCACAACAATATATTACTAATATCTTCAACATCTATAAAGATTAAGTTATGTAGCAATAGCTTCACATGCCTGGTCAGAAAAACATAGAATAGAAACCAAAACAAAATTACTTAAACAATTGGAAAAACCGAAGGAACTCACAATTTGAGAAAAAATTTACATATGCAAGAATGAAAATACAACTATGAATTTTGAAATACCCGGTTATAAGGAGAGAGGACTGATTCGGAAGTTCGTCAGTCAGCCATCAGATGGCGTGGAGGTCAGTCTGCAGGATAGAAGGCTGTTGGACGTCAGTTGTGAACGTGACACAGCATTGAGAATGTCACAAATGATGTGACAAAACCCTGGGTTTGCGAGGAGTTATGAAGTATGAGGTGAGTGAAATAAAAAAATAAAACAACAATCTATAAAGATAATGGAATCTCTGTTAAACAAGATGGCAAATTATCTTCTTGGGAAAAGATTAGGATGGGGATATCAACCTGAGCGATTACAGGCGGGAATTTATCTTTTATTTTATACTTTATTAGCTTCTTTACCATTATTGGTCAACACTGGAGTAAGACAGGGATGTGGACTTTCACCGGTGCTTTTCATTAAATATATGAATAAATTAATAAACGAATGGAGGAAAACACGAGGATATATACCCATCAATAGGAACCTCAAACTCGATGCTATTCTTTTTGCAGACGATTTACCTCTTCTGGCACTTTCCCAAAATGATTTGCAACGATCAATTTATAATTTACAAAAAAATAGGTGCCGAATTTAATATGGAAATATCAATTAGTCCCGCGCCGTAGCCGAGCGGTTAAGGTAGGAAGCCTTGGCACAGAGCTACGGGACTTGCGCTGGTTCGAGTCTCCATGGGGGAAGAAATTTTCTCATGGTATTTCGGCCAGTATGGGACCGGTGCCCACCCAGTATCGTGAGGCAATTGGGTAGCTACAATAAGTAGCGGCTCCAGGTTGAGGAACCAGCTATAAAGGGCTGGGGGACTCGACATGCTAACCACATGTCATCCCTACACTGGCTGTTGATCATCTACCTCTGTGATTGACACATGTGGATGTGAAGGGCCAGCAGCCGGCTGGTAAAAGGGAAACCGCTGAAAAGTGGAAAGTCCCTCAATCGGAAATATCAATTAACAAAACTAAAATTATGGCATTTCATGGGAAGGACCCCATACAAAGTAAAATCTGTCTCCAGAATAAAATTTTAGAGAGATCTAACCAATTTAATTATCTTGGATATTATCTCTCTATCTGGGATGAAAAGGATATCCCTGAAAAAATTACTAGTTATAATAAAAGTTTGGGAATTATTAATCAAGTTATGAAACCATCCCTTGTACAAAAAAACCAGATTACGTTTATATAACACTTTGGCTAGACCAGTGTTGACCTATGGTAGTGAAGCAGGGACACTAAAAAGACAACATGAAAGCAGAATAACAGCTTGTGAAATGAGATTCATGCGCAGAACACCAGATGGGATCAGAAAAGGAACACTGATATCTTAAAAGAATTGAAGACTACGCCAATTTTGGAATATATTAAACAGTACTAACTAAATTAGAAACACCATCTTGAAAGAATGAATTCAAATCGTCGGATCCCCAAAGCTGTTTATAATTATATACCAAGAGGATGAAGATCGGGCCGTCCTATGAAACGCTAGAGGGAAAATTTTCTATAGGATCATAACAGGCCTTGGCCTAATACTTGGAAGGAAGAAGAAGAAGAAATGTACATTTCAATTTATAAGAGACATGATTAACTTATTTATTTAACATTCACAGGGAAAAAACACTATGAGGTTTAATTTAAGAATTAAATTAACGTTTTTATTACCTCACCTCATATCCTTTTTTTCTAGACTGCAGTTTCAGAGCTTAACTCCATCATCAGTAGCCTCTGGTCGACCAATGTTATGTCGTTTCTTGGCAGATTTCTTCTTCCTTCTATCGGTGGACAGATGAACCTCTGGATCAGGTCAAAGTTTGTCCACCGATAGAAGGAAGAAGAAAACTGCCAAGAAACGACATAACATTGGTCGACCAGAGGTTACTGATGATGGAGATAAGCTCTGAAACTGCAGTCTAGAAGAAAAAAAATACGAGGTGAGGTAATAAAAACATTAATATAATTCCATGATTAACTTGCTCTTTTTTTTTCCAAAGATTTTGAGAATTCAAGGTTAGAGTTAAATATATCCTACATATTTATTCTGTGATATATGAAAATAACCTTTTGAAATTTTACCATACTGTTTTGAACTAGGAGTAAATCACACTGATACTGAAAATATGGTAAATTTAATATATTACCATCTTTATTATTCTGAATGATCAAAAGTAGAGTTAATCATGTTGACATTTGAATGCCTTGCTCCTATTTTTTCTTCTTTCCTCCTTCCACTCTTTTTCTCTTCTTTTTTTCCTCATTCTTTTTCTTCTTTATCTCCTTCCTCTCCTCCTATTTTCCCTCCTTCCTCTCCTCTTTCTTTTTCATTCTCTCCTCTTCCTCCCTCTTCCAAGGCATCGCAGCCCAGGTTGAGCTTTAGTTCCCTTGTAATATGCCTCCATTCAGTTCTTCCATCATCTAGCATTTTCTTATTTTAACAAAAATTGTTACGTGACTTGCCTCATAGGCTAGTGGTCGGCGTTCCTGACTACTGTACATGAGGTCCCGGGTTCGATTCCTGGTCAAACCATAGGAATTCTTCCTTAAAGGGAATTATTCCTGTGGTTGCCCATGGTCTGAAATTTAGTTTAAGTTTAGGTTAAGAACTCTCCTGGTGCTTCATTATCATTTATCGCCCATCATATCATGGGGGTAACGTAACTCTACCTTCCAGGTGTCCTACCTAAGAAATGGATTACAATTCTGCCAATGCCAGGGGAGAAAGCCAGAAATGTCATAAAAGACAACCTGGTGGCATTAGACAAAAAAAAATTGTTACGTTACAGATGAATGATATTTTAACTCTGCGTGCTGAAGTGAAACATCTGAGTCTGATAGCTCATCAGCTGGAACCTTACGTCAAGTCACTTGCATCAGCTGAGAGAGCAGGAACTCAGCCTGGTGCTGCTCCTGATGGGCAACAGCAGCAGCAGCAACAACCGCAACAGCCACAACAACAAGCAGCACCACCACCTCAACAACAGCAACAACCAACACAACAACAGCAAGATGCACACACTTCACATCAGCAGCTCCAGTCTCTTCTGGAGCATATCAGCATGCTACATCTTGATGCAGCTTCCTCGTAAGTTCTAAATACGACCCCTTCAGTAAAAAAAAAATATACTATGACCACATTCTTACAATTAACTAAAACTTCTAGATGTATTTTCGAGATGATATACTGACCACATGACTCTCAATGACAAATATGCAAATAACCCCCTAGGATTGAATAGAAATATTGATAAAACCCCTTTTCACCCTTACTTTTCTATTAAAGATACTTTTGGGTTTATAATCCTAACCAATAATTTTAATTTTAACTCTACAAGAACCATATGCCCTGGGAGATCCAGACAACTTTACCCCTGCTAACCCTAGGGAAATAAGTGTAACTAAATTAGTGTATTTGAAAATACAATAGGAAGTAACATTATGAGATTTTACTTAATAAAAAAGTGTTGTCTGTATAATTCTTACCTGATATCGTTGTTTCTCTTAGACATGTGTTTCAAGATGATTAAATTAAACATCATAGTGATTTATTCCTAAAAAAAAGTTCAATGAGTTTCAAGGTTTGTTAGCCTCATCTTCAGTAGTTACAGGCTGATTTTTCTCAAGTTGTTGGCCTTGGTGTTCGGTCAGAAAAACTCAAAATTATTAAAACATTTGGAAAACACAAATGAATTCACCATAATGGGAAAAAATCTATACAGAAGAACAAGGAGAGAATTATGAATTTTTTAATTACCGGGGAAAGGAACCTAATTAGCAAGTTATTTGAACCATAGAAGGAGGAAGCAGAAGTCGAGATCCAGGGCCGACAACTTAGGAAAATTCAATCTGTAACTACTGAAGGTGATGCTAATAAACCTTGAAACATATGTCTAACAGAAACAACAATATGAGATAAGAATATTATACAGACAACACTTTTTATTAAATTAGTGTAGTTAAGAAACTCCTCACTAGGGAGCATCCATGTCCTAAGCAGTATGAACAGTTACCAATCACCGTATGATATTGAACAACCAGGATAACTATGATTCTATCCCTGTTCTTCTGGATATAGATCTTCTCCTATTTCGTGCATTTTTAAATTCATGGAGAGAGGGATTTCATATGCATGTTCTTTGGACCACTAAAAGATATAGTAGGAGTCGACATCCTGGGCCGACAACTTAAAAATCAACAGTCTGGACAAGCAGAAGATGAAACACAAGTGTGTTTTGAAACATGTTCTAAAAGAACTCAACTTTTATGAGGTAAGATGCAACAGACTCACCCTATTTATTAAGAAGAACCTCATCATGTTACTTCCTATTGTAATTTTAGAATTGCATAATATATTAAATGAGTATTTTGAAATGAATACAATTTAATTGTTAATTAAGTTACAGAATAGATCCATCAGCTGGACAGAAGGGTGAGTGCCGAGTACATCCAGGTCAGACAGTAACTTCGCCGTCTGCAGAAAACATCATGTATATGAAAGGTAAAGCACAATATATGAAGTATAAGTAATATTTAATTTTAGGAAGTGATATTTTGAGGTTATTTTAATTAAATTTAAGTATAAGTAATATTTAATTAATAGATTGTTCTGTGGCGCAAGCGGTTAGATGCTTGTCTCTCAACACTGGGGTCTCGAGATCGAGTCTGTCACTCCATGTGGGTTTCGTGGTGGGCAAAACGGAGCTTGGGCAGGTTTTTCTTGGGGTTTCTCCCATTTTCCCATGCCACAAATTTCCTTCCACCATTTCTCCATACTCATGTCATTCATTTAATTTAATTTCATTCATTGGTGACGGTGCATCAGGGTTGGTCAAGTGGCACCCTTATAGTTGACAGACCTCTATAAATATAGGGGCTTCATCTTATCTCATTTCTCGACCCGACCATGAGTTGGACACGAGTTGATATTTATTTTATTTATAGCTCACAAGAGAACATCAACTACTGCATGCTGAAACCTATCTTGAAATTTCTTCCATAGAAGCATTCTGATGTACCAAGTCCATGTCCAAAAATTATCTGCCATATTTAACTGCAAGGCACCAAAATCCAGCAGCAAATCTCTCATTTAAACTACAAGGAAGTAATACAACTCCAGCTTGGTGGATTGGATAACCATCTCAATCTGCCCCACCTCAATTTATTCCACCTGATTCAAGCAGGGAGTCCATCTGCTTTGCACCAATGTTGCCATTGCTGGTTTCTCGCTTCAATTTCTGTGCCTTGCAGTTAAAAGCGGCAGATAATATTTTGGACACAGCCTTGGTACATCACAACGGTTCTCTGAGAGAAATTTCGAGGTAAGGTTTGGAATGCAATGATTGACAGTTCCCTTATCAGATGAATGCACAATATGCAGAACACCAAGGACATCTTTGAATGCTGATCATCTCCTCATGTGTAGGAATCTAGATAACATTAAATAAAAAAAATTGTGATGTTGCCAAATTGTACAGGGATATAAGATTCATAATGAGTTAGAAGCACTCAAAAAGGTCATGGTAGGAAGAAAATATATTTTGGATTTACTTATTCAGTTCTCTGGCTTTAAAGTTTAGGTTGCTAAGGACAACAAATAAAATGCCAATTTAGATTATCACAATTTATGTATTACTTAATATTTCAAGGAAGTAACACTATGAGTTTTTTTTTTTAGATATGCACTACTCACCTCATATTTGTAGCTTTTTTGAAGACTCGAGTTTCAATGCCTTAGGCATCATTGTCAATAATTCTTTCTAACTGTCGGAACAGCGGTTGGTGATCCTGTAGGAGAAATAGAAAATCTGCAATAGCTATACATGCATGGTCAGAAAAACACAAAATTGAAACCAAGGCAAAATTACTTAAACAGTTAGAAAAACAAAGGAACTCACAATTTGGGAGAAAATTTACATATGCAAGAATATAAAGAAAACTATGAATTTTGAAATACCCAATGATAATAAGAGGGGATTGTTCAAAGTTAAAATTGGGAAACACATTATGAGGTTTTTAATTAATAAATTAATGAGTCATTTTAACATCTTACATGAAATATGAGGTAAGATGTTAAAATGACTCATTAATTTATTAAGAGGGGATTGATTTGGAAGTCCATCGGTCAGCCAACAGAGAGCACAGAAATCAATTTGCAGGAGGGACAACCACTAGATGGCAGTTGTGATGCATTGACTATGTCACGAATTCAGTGACAAAACTCGAATCTGCATAAAAATCAAGAAACATGAGGTGAATCAAAAAACAACTAAAATTTAATAAAGTGCATAACTAACTCATATCATATATATTACTTATTCAGTGCTGTGCTTGTGTTTATATAGTTGATGGAAAAGAGGCTCCAGTAAGGGAAGTGCAGAGGACACGTGGTCCACCAACACGAGAACAGCAGCAAGTGACAGCAGCAATGATGGATGTAGCTGGCGGTGGAGCTGGTATTTACAGCAGTCGTCAACAACAGCAGCAGCATGCTGCGGCAATAAGTCAGAGTTTGCAAGGAGTAGACACAAGCAGAGATGGCAAGCGTGGAGTTCTAAGTCAGCTTATTGAAAAGGTAATATATTTTTGATGTGTTGATCAATCCAATATTTAGTTTTTGCCAATTTTAACCAATCATGGTTGACTGTCACTAAAGTATTGTCAGAATGCAATTGTCACCCTGATATTCAATTCTTTGCAAATTGTCAAAACCTATCTTGGAATTGTTTCTGGGTTGTAAATACAGAACTTTCCATTGAAAGTGAAAAAAGAATTTTTGATACAAAGTTCTGTTAGACTTATGTATTCTTCTATTGTTTTTGTTTTTAATTTTAAGGAAATTAGCCTTTTTTAAAAATATTTAACATTTCTCAATTGGATACTAGGAAACAAAAAACAATGAAGGCTATTATAACAGGATGTAGGTTTATACAGTAGCGAAAACTGGATGGAAATCAGTTGGAAAACTAACTAGGGAACTGTCAAAATTTTCTTATCAAACTGCCATCAAATTTTGTTGATGAATTGGTCATATAGTAAGGATTCATAGTTAAGTATGGTAAATAATTTACGAATGTAATAAGGATCCTATGTACCAAAAATCAGCTGTAGTTCTAACTGCAAAGTACTGAGATCAAGACCAAAATATTTTGTAGCCTGGCAGCTTGGCAGTAGCACATGCTATCTGTTATCTTTTGCACTCATTCCTAACAGCAGTAAGGGCTGCCCAAATGTAACATTTAAATTTTATTGCTCAAAACAGTAAGGAGATACTGCCATAAAAATGTCAATGTAGGTTTTGATAAACTGTGACAACATTGATAGTTCCTTTTTAAGATCCATAATACAGTGATTTTTGGCTTCGGTGCTGCATGTCTGTGGAAGAACTACACGTTAGTATGTTATGTTTGATATAGGTTCGTACAAAAGAAGATCGTAAGAAATCTCCTGTGCAGGAAGAGGCCAGGATTTTGCTTGGAAGAGAAAGAAGCAAATCTGATGGTCGAGGCAGTAGTGGCACTACTATTGAAGGAGGAAGAGTGAAAACAGGGATTCAAAGTGAGGATGGGAAACAAGCAGCAACAGGAAAGGGCACGTTCAGAACAAGTAAGTTACTATATGATGTTTTTATTATTAATTTAACACTTCTCACTGAAAGATAAATTATGTGAGAAGTGATTAAATTGAAAAGTTTCATACCTCTCCTCATATCCAGTCTTCTAAGTAGATCGCGATTTCAAAGCCTTTGTGGCTTCATCTTCAGTACTATCTTCTGTAGTGATTTATTCCTAAAAAGTTCAATATGTGAGAAGTGTTAAATTGATAATAAAAAACATCAAAAGAGTCCCTACTGGCTTTATGAAGTAATGTTTAAATTCCCAAAAAATGTCTTCTTAAACAAGAAGCCACCATTTATGGTGAAATTAAATGTCTTACCTCTCCTCATATAAATTTTCTAAGTAGATCACGATTTCGAGACCACAATGGTCTCATCTTCAGCACTTTCTTGGCAGCTGATGTTATGTCGATCGGAAGAAACTGTTCTTTTTCCCTCTGTTGGTGGACCGATGAACCTCTGGATCAGGTCAAAATTTGCGGGAATTTTGAAGTTCATAAGTTTTCCTTTGTTTTTCTGAATGCAGATCTTTTTCCCAAACCGTGAGTTCCTTTTGTTTGTCTATTTGTTTAATTAATTTCACCATAAATTAAACCTCATAGTGATTAATTCCTATAAAAGTTAAATATATGCCGCCATTTGTTTGATCAAGCGAATGCTCGTAGCATTCGGCATTCAGGAATTAACAACGTATAAGAGAAAAATTTGCATTTATATTGGAATTTCTCAGGTAGCTCAGTGGTAGAGCATTGGCCTAGAAAGTTAAAGGTCCTGGGTTCAAACCCCAGTCTGAGTGTATAATTTTTCTCTTCTAATATAAATTACTATCTATAAAAATGTGTATTCATTAAAATATTGAATCAGAAATATATATCTTTCCAGATAAATTGTCATGTTTCTTAAATAGTTTTACTTTTTAAAACAATGAACTAATCAAGCTCAAACTTCTTTTTTTTATATTTGAAGAGAAAAATTTTCGCCTAGACCGGGACTCGAACCCGGGACCCTTGGCTTTCCGGGCGTTGGTTTGCGATATTTGTTCATATAAGTCAACCAATTTTCCCTGTTCACTTTTTGTTTCAGAAAACTGCATTGGTTTTTTTATTCTCTACTATGTCACTATATTTTAAACCAATTCTTGAAGATTCCATCTCTCCTGATCACTAAATTGGTTTTTTTCTGTAAATTCTTAATAATATTTTGGCTAGCCTCTTAAAGCAACAAATTGATCGTTATATAACAATCACTGCTTCCTCAATCCAACATAACAAACTGACATCTTCAAGCTCTATAAGTCTGTGAAAATAAGTGTTTTTTTTATGAAATATAAAATACTATAAGTAAACCCTTATCAATATTTTAAGGGTATCATTTATAATAAGCACTGTCTATGAATTCAGCTTTACTGTAATTTTGTTTCTTTCCTTGTCTGACAGCTGTGGTTTGTTGCAGGTAAAAGCGATGCAAGTCAGCGATACAGTTCTGCTGCTGCATCACGGGAAGGTTCTTCATCTAAGGTTGCATCATTATATCATACAATCAGTGGGAAAGTGCTGGGTTCTCGTGACTCGTCTGAGAGAGGGGATGGTGTTGATATGTCTGCTCAGGGTGCCATTACCAGCCATCATCATTTACCTCCACCTCCTCCTCCAACTTCCTCTCGCAGACCACAGTCTCATCACGAAGATGTTCAGGGCTCTGAACTGATTGGAACTGTCGGCTGCATGGACGTGAGAGAAAGGCTTGAATCTCATCTCAAGGAAAAACTTCATGAAATGATGGGTCGAAGAATCATTCGACCGAGTTCAGTTGGAGATAAAGTTACAGATGGCCAAGGAACAGAAGAAAGTGAGTATCAACGCATATCTGAAGCTACTACGTCACCTCTGGGCGGACCAGATGGAAGTGGCGTTACTAAGCAAGCTGTGAGAGCTATGATTCATCGAGAACCAAGTACTGCAGCTAGCACACCAACTTCCCCACACAGGCACCGCGGCGAACAACAGGGGAAGATGGTGCGTCTCTACCCAGCTTCTGATACAGAGGACAGTGTTTTTTATGCCACGGAAGAAAGAGAGGGAACATCGGATAAAGGGAAAAAACAGAACTCGTGTGAAAGTTTGTCTCTTAGTACAGTTTCTGTGAATAGTAGAAGGTCGTCTGTTGATTTAGGAGATAGAAAAACTTTTGTTGTTGTTATTGGTACAAGCAGTAAAGGTTCCAAGTCACGCTTAATGCAAAAGCAAAGATCATGGGAGACTTTTCCACCTAAGAAACGAGGAATGGGCGGAGACGATAGAGGAGAGGGATTTGGTAAATTCTGTAGAGATCCTGAATCGTTCAGAGGTGGGTTTGATCTTCGTCCTGCACAGTCTGGTAGTCAAGGAGCTTTAGGATCTTTACGAGGAGAAGTAGGTAGTTTAAAAAAGCTGATAGTTTTGAAGGGCATGAAGAAGCTGTGAGGACACTTGTTGCCGCCGTTCAGGAAACAAGAAGTCAACACTTGCAGCAACAAAGAAAGCAAAGCCAGCCTAAACAAAGTGGTGGAGGCAATTAATTATTGTGTTTTAATGTTTAGAAATGAGGTTTCTATAGTCATAGCTGCCAAGTTTACAAATTCCTATATACTATCATCCCATATTTTTCATGCTCTTTCTGTGGGTTTGCTTTTATCCAATCCATTTATCTGGGCTTCCCTTATCAATTTTGTTATTCTGTTCATGTGATGAAACCATTTGAGTTGAGATTGATATATATCATTTTGTAGAGGTCGAACATTCAATGTTGTTCGATTTCTAACTTTATCCATCCTTGTTTTCCCAATAACTATGCATAAGTATTTTATTTGTGCTGTTTTTGTTTTTTTGGTATTTATCCAGGGTTCACTCGCATAAAGTAGCGCTGGGATATATTTGAAATTACAATAGGAAGTATCGTTATGAGGTTTTACTTAATAAATAAGTTTGGTCTCTATTACTTTTTTAGAAATTCACACTATGAGGTATATTTATTTAGGTAAAAAATTTTATTTTATAAATTATTATAATAATTTATAAATTATTAATTGGTCTGTATTATTCTTACCTTATATATTTGTTTCTCTTAGACATATGTTTCAAGGCATGTTTGCCCCAACTAGGAATGCTCTTCTCAGTGTCATCCATCTGTCTTTTCCTTGATTGTCCTATCTTATCATCCTCACTCCATTCCGGCATTAAAATCAATTTTGGAAGTCTTTATCTTGCATTCATACTGTGTGTGACCCAAGTCACCTTAGTCTATCAACTTGACAAAACTCTTCCATCAGTTTCCTTATTTAAACCTAGTCTCCAGTGACCATTTACACATACTGGGCCATGTATATCTTTCTGACAGTTTACTTTCAAAGACGATTTTTGTATGCTATTTTCATTGTCCATGTTTCTGCACCATATGTAACCACTGGACAAATAAGGCTCTCATTTTAATCTTCTTCTTCTTCTTTTACTTAGTAATTTTTATTTAAACAGAAGAAAAAGAAATGGGAAAAAGACTCTTTCCCATTATTATGGATGTTTTTATCTATAAAATTCTCGCTAGACCCATAATCTGTTATGGCAGTGAAGCTTGGACCATCAGAACTCAGGATGATCGTCATATTACAGCCACGGAGATGAAATTTCTGCGACGAACTGCAGGTTATAGCCTTCTAGACCACCAAAGAAATTCAACAATAGCCAGAGAGTTAAACATCGTACCTATATCTGAATACCTCCAAGAATATAGAAACAATTGGCTAGCCCATATTCGGCGCATGGATCGTCACAGAATACCAAAACAAATTCTTCACTACATTCCTCGAGGCAGAAGATCTGTGGGTCGACCTTTTCGGAGATGGCGGGAGACCGTAACGGGCCACTGGGCCTAATACTTGAAAGGACGATGATGATGTTTTTATTTCATTTTCCTTTTTTTTTTCATTGTCTAATGATGGAATACTATTCCAATGGTTTTTTTCCCCCTTGGGTACAAATTGTCTTTTTTCAATACATTGGATATTGTTGATAAAACCTTAAATAGTAATAAGACACACAAGAATACATTATATAAAATGTTGGCAAGCCCAGTACTATGAGGAATAAGGGCACCTTGAATCACAACCAGCGAGATGAAGGTTATGAGATCAGCAGCAGATTATTTCTGATGGGAAGATGTCCTGCATAAAACTTTAGTTCAATCAGTTATACACTTTATAAATAATTACAAATACAATTGGAAAACTCATATACAACGCATGTTCATAGAGTAACAACGATTTAGAGGAGAAAGTAGGGAAGTTTCACATTTACGTTACAAGCTAGAACTAGCCTACTGACATCTATTACGTTTGCTTTGATACCATTATAAAATTCAGCACTGTCTGGTGGTAAAATTATGAATTAGAATGATACAGCATGCCATATAGGATGTATTTCCTTTATGTAGAAACAAGCCGTGTGCCTTGTATTTGTTCCAGTAGTTGCAAGTTCTGCAATTATGGATTAAAAGCGCCATCACTCCTTTGTTAATTGTAGATCAAGCAAAATTTTTAGGTGTAACTGTACAGATTTTTTTCTCTATATAATCCTAACTCTATGGTATGTCTATGAACAGAATCCCAAAATGTATACTTCATTATCATCCACATAGAAAGAGATAAGAACCTCATAATATTATTTCCCATATTTAACTATGAATAGAAAGAGATCTTTGGGCCATCCGAAGAAGAGATGGATTGAAAATCTCGTAATAGGCCATTAGGCCTGACACTTGTATGAAATACTATGATGATACAAAGGAATAATGAATTACCATGGGAATAATTTAATCTTATATGTCTTTGTCAATTTTATGTTGACTTCCCCAGTAAAAAAAAAAAAAATTGGATTTGCTCTAGAACCCATAAATAAACCTGTTTTTGTGAATTGGTCTAATTTATAGGTCTTAAAATGTGGTACAGTAGGTTTGTAAATTTTCATTTTTTCTTCATTGGAAGAAGAGAGAATACCAAAGAAGATCCTTAATTGGGAAGCTAATGGAAGAAGTGGAAGAGGCAGACCTAGAGAACGATGGATGGATGGAGTGAAGAGAAGTATGGAAGCTAGAGATTTGAGGGAAGAAGATGCTTTAGACAGGACCTCTGGCGACATATCACTTTGGGTTGAAGGAGAAACACTGTATTGTGGAATATTCCTAAATAAAAAAATTTTCTTCATTCACAGCTTTAGATTTATTAAAAAACTCTGCAATGGAGAATAATAGAAGTATCTATACATAAAATTATTATTTTAAAAGCTCTCTTGACCAAAAACTATAAAACAAAATAATGAAGAATGTCTTTAACCCGTCAGTGACGCACCCTTTTACTTGCTTTCCTACTGCATGGACGGAGGCCATTTTAACATTTTAGTATTCCTAGAACACTGATTTGTATAAACGATCATAACTTTTTTAAATATCGATGGATTTGAACGAAATTTTTACTTGTTAGCTCAGAAATAAATGAGAAATTTAATACATACCGTATGAAGTTCAGTAGCCTTTATAAACTATTTAAAAAAAATTTGAAATCTGAATTTCTCTCTCGTGATACACATTTTTACTAAATAATTTGATTTGCTCACATTGGACATCCCTGTTTCTTTCTGTGAGACACTAAATATATTGTGTGGCATAGTGCTGATTCATCTGTAACTTGTATATACAAAAGCAGCTGACATAACCAAAATCAGAATGAATATTTAGAAGAGTGAACTCAAGCTCAATCTTGTGTCAAAGCACTAGCAATGTTTATACTTAGAATCTGAATTATTGCTTGGATTCGTATAAAAATTCTACAGCAGTTATTTACAACTACACAGACCATAAAAATAATTTTCTCTTATTTTAGTACTATTAATTTTAGAAATAAAAAATCACATAACCTTAGTAGTTGAGCTTGGTGTGATACAGCTTGAAACACTCTTCAATACACAGACCTACATCACATTCCTGGCAGCAATAAACAGATGTCTTTCTTCTCCCATGTTTAGTACAAACAACACACCTCCTTTGAGGTTTCAATTTATCACTTTTAGGGGTAATTTTTCTGATGAAGTGTCTTTTAGGTTACGACTGGCCATAATTACGTATATAACGCACGACACCGCGCCTCAGACTGATTCCTTGTAAGTAACATCTATTTGAAAGAGGCAAAATAAATCAGGTATTCCCCATAACAGGTCGATTTATATATCAATCGATAGCTTGTATATCATTTTATCGACCTGAAAAATTAGATTGTGTATAAGTTTATTAGAAGCCCTGCAGAAAGCAGCACAAAGCTAGGTCTGTGTGCCATCGAGTGTTGAAGTAAGAAACTACTTCAACCTCAATACCACATGCACAAAATGTGATCACAGCTGATTCATACACTTAGAAAGAAAGCTAAGATCTTAGGCTTCAAAATTATATTGTTCATACGCAAATATAAGAATATACAGCAGTAAAAAAAACAAATGAAAAGGTCGCGCGCATTTAGAGAAAATTACGATTACTTCAATCTCATCTGATTTTTAAAAAAATAATATGAAATTAAATTTTAAACAAATATTATGTTTATTCATATGTCCTGAAAGCTCATAATTTCTACGTTAAACACAAATAAATTACATATTTGTAGCTTCAAAAATGTACGATCCAGAACAAAAAGAAAACACGCCTGCATAGGTCTATACCATGTATAGATGTCAGCAATATGTGAAGAAGAGAGGGTCTATACCACGTATGGATGTCGGCGCTGACGGGTTAATAAATCTTCTTTATCGAGTCTTGTATCCTTGTTCCAAAGGTCAAGTTTTTAACAAAAGCATCCATCTCTCAGTCATTTCCATACATATGACTCCTCTTTCTCAACATATCTTAACTTCTTCTCTATATCTCCTGGCATCTTCCATTCTAATCTAAATACCAGTGCTTGTCTTGGTATCCTTTCAGAATTCATTATTTTAATGTGGCCATACCATCTTATTCGTCCCGCGCCGTAGCCGAGTGGTTAAGGCAGGAAGCCTTGGCGCAGAGCTACGGGACTTGCGCTGGTTCGTGTCCCCATGGGGGAAGAAATTTCCTCATGGTAGTTCGGCCAGTGCCCACCCAGCATCGTGAGGCATTTGGGTAGCTACAATAAGTAGCGGCTCCAGGTTGAGAAAACCAGCTATAACGGCTGGGGACTCGTCATGATGACCACATGTCACCCCAACACTGGCTGATGATCATCTACCTCTGTGATTGACACATGTGGATGTGAGGCCAGCAGCCGGCTGGTAGGCTAAGGGCCCTCTAGGCCTGTCGCGCCAGGAGTTTTATACCATCTTATTCTACTATCCTCCATTTCATCTTGTATATTGTCCAACTTAAAAATTTCTCTTACTTTACTGTTGTGTATTCTCTCTTCTGCATGCTTCTTAAAACTTATCTCTGTTTCTTGAATTCTATTTATATATTTTGTTGTTGTCAAGGTTTCAGCTCCATTATTTAATAAATATAAATAAAAAATATCTTATATTTGAAAAGAAAAATATATGCCTAGACTGGGGTTTGAACCCAGGACCTTTGACTTTCTATGTCAATGCTCTTCCATCTGAGCCACCAAGGCCTCCAATCTAAACGCGTATTTTTCTCTTACACATAGTTAATTCCCTAACCCCAAATGCTATGAGCCGTTGCTACGATTTTTGCAAATGGCGGCTTCTTTATTAAGAAGACTTTTTATTGGGAATTTAAACATTACTTATAAAGCCAGTAGTGCTTCTTTCAATGTTAATATTATTCATTTTTAAACATCTTAATGATGGACAAATTATATTTGAAAAGAAAAATATACGCCTAGACTGGGGTTTGAACCCAGGACCTTTGACTTTCTATGTCAATGCTCTTCCATCTGAGCCACCTAGGCCTCCAATCTAAATGCGTATTTTTCTCTTACACATAGTTAATTCCCTAACCCCAAATGCTACGAGCCGTTGCTACAGTTTTTGCAAATGGCGGCTTCTTTATTAAGAAGACTTTTTATTGGGAATTTAAACATTACTTATAAAGCCAGTAGTGCTTCTTTCAATGTTAATATTATTGGTTTTTAAACATCTTAATGATGGACAAATTATATTGGCTCAGATGGAAGAGCATTGACATAGAAAGTCAAAGGTCCTGGGTTCAAACCCCAGTCTAGGCATTTATTTTTCTTATATTATTTTTTGGTCTGGATATCTTACCTCAATATTAATGTTGATTTGTCCAAGAACAAATCAACATTAATATTGAGGTAAGATGTCCAGACCAAAAAATAATATAATTAAAATAACCTCAAAATATAACTTCCTAAAATTAAATATTTATTTTTCTTTTCAAATATAATTTGTCCATCATTAACCCTTAAATTGGCGAGTCAATAATTTCTCAGACCAGTTATTCAAATGTTTCGGACCGCAAAGAAAACAAAATCATATAAAACTCTATGTTATTATTGTAGGCTACATTATTACGTAATTTGACACAAACTTAAGTAATTTACAGTCATTTGTGTTTTATTGTTTTATAAACAATAATAATGATTAATGTGTCTTAAAAGATACATTGTGAAGTTAAGGGTTAAGATGTTTAAAAACGAATAATATTAACATTAAAAAAATATCTGTTGCCTAATGTTAAATTTGACAATGATGTCAAGTCAGTATTTTAATGTTTTCATAATTGACTTTATTTATTTTTAGTTAATGTGAACTACTGGTGGCTATTTCTAATAGAATCCTCAGGAGAAACACAAGCAGTGTTGAGGCCTATCACTTTGTATGCTGAAGTGTTGTTAGAATGTTAAAACTTGGGAAATAATAGTATTGTTAAATATTTCAATAGTTGGACTTGTTTATTCATTAAAAATTAATACACATTCGTGCTCCTGCCAGCAGAAGCTCACAAATGGACAATTGGATTTTTGAATTTGCTGATGATGAATATTTTGGCATTTTTAATTTTGGATTGGCAATGTGTGTCATACAGCCCAAAAATAAGCCGCACTTTCCATCCAAATTTCAACTACAAAAGTCATATTGCAGCTTATATTTGCTACCTATCTTTTTTTACATAATTTTGGTGTTAAAACTTAATTTGCAACCCTACAAATAGCATCTTTAACTGAAACTGGTAAAATTTTACAATGCAACAATGCACATTTTTACCAGTATTTTGGTACATTTTGTGTATATTTAACATAAAATTAATAGGAATTCACACTATAAGTATTTTATCAAAGAAATTTAATTTGTTACTTTACACCTCACCTCATATTAGTTGTCTTTTTTTTTAACTGGTTACAAAAGAATCATCTTCATCCTGTATATTGGTTTTATAGGTCTCTAATTTAGTTCTGTTTCAATAAGAAGTATGATTATATTATTTTTAGTCTGGACATCTTACCTCAATATTAATGTTGAGGTAAGATGTCCAGACTAAAAATAATATAATTAAAATAACCTCAAAATATAACTTCCTAAAATTAAATATTAAGAAGTGTGATACTGGTAAGAAAGACCGTTTTGTGTCAATATCAATGATTGTTAAGTTATGTAGGTAGGAAATAACACTATGAGGTTTATAATTAATGTTGAGTTGTTTTTGACTCGCCTCATACTTCTTAACTCCCTCACAGACTCAAGTTTCTTCACTACATTTGTGACATTCTCAATGCTGTATCACATTCACAACTTGTGCGAGGGAGTTAAGAAGTATGAGGTGAGTCAAAAACAACTCAACATTAATCAATGATCATTTTGACATCATCAATTCTTGGAATTTGTTGTAGTTTCAAAATTGCAGTTGTGCATTATGACAAAAACCCAACAACAGTGATGTCAGGCAGGGCAAATCTAATGTTGGGTTGCTTTAGAAGAAAAATTGTAAGGAAAAAACAATTACAACAAGAAAATTGTTCAGGGGACCGAAATGTGGCAAATATCTGCAGCTTGAAGCTAGGGTTCTTTCCTATGTGCAAGATATGAAATACATAGATGCAAGTATGAGAAAATGTTTATGGTCATTTTTTTTCCCTCAGTCTAGGTGCGGCTTATTTTCATGCCAAATTTTCTTTTTATTATTTTTTTTCACCTTGAGTGTGCAGCTCATACCCAAAAAACAGATTATTTTCACAGGCCAATGTGGAAATTTAGATTACCAGCGTATTTATTGCTTCCTTTTTCTTAGAACCTATTAAATTGCTTTCATATTTATGATATTCAGCATGCTTGCAACAGAAAAAAGTTGAGTTTTATCTTGTGTAGAAACAAATTGTTCTTTTTTTTTAAATACAATATAAAGTAATATTAAGAGGTTTTATTTTAAAATCATTAGGAAGTAACATTATGAGGTTTAATTTAATAATTGAGTTTGTATTTTTTAAACATTCTTACCTCATATGATTGTTTAGTTGGACATATGTTGATGGGGCAACAGCCTTGAAACATGTGTCCAACTAAACAATCATATGACGTAAGAATGTTAAAAAGTACAAACTCAATTATTAAGAGGTTTGTTTAATAATTGACATTTTGTCTGTACATTCTTACCTCTTATGGTTGTTTTTGTCGAACATATGTTTCAAGGTTTCTGAGCCCCATCATCAGCGATTACAGTTTTGTCAAACATATGTTTCAAGGCTTCTGAGCCCCATTGCCAGCGATTACATAATCTGTAATTGCTGATGATGGGGCTCAGAAGTCTTGAAACATATGTTCAACAAAAACAACCATAAGAGGTAAGAATGTACAGACAAAATATCTTAATTACAAATTGTTCTATTAATTATTATGAGTTAAGAATACTTCTTTCAGATATAAAATTTTTAAAAAAGTTCTATACTCCTTTTAACTAAAAATAGAGCAAATGTATCACTACTCACATAAGCATAAACATCAAAAAGCATAGGAGAGAAGGATGCTACATGTGAGAAATGCTTTTATCTTTCTTCGTTAACACTCATGTTTCTGCTGCATAATGTATCATAGATATAAAATATGTTTTATGTATCAATTTGGTTTATTCTTTCTTTCCATAGAATGACTTTAATTAAATTAAATAATCTATCACTTAAGAATTAAATTAATGTTTTTCTTCTAGACTGCAGTTTCAGAGCTTATCTCCATCATCAGTTGCCTCTGGTCAACCGGTGTTATGTCGTTTCTTGGCGGTTTTCTTCTTGGAGATAAGCTCCGAAACTGCAGTATAGAAGATAAAGGATATGAGGTGAGGTAATAAAAACATTAATTTAATTCTTAAATTAAACCTCATAGTGTTCTTTCCCTGTGAAAGTTAAATAATTGCTATCACTTGCTTGGATACTTTGCATAATTTCCTTTTGGTACATTCCTTCTGAATCAAATTTACTTTCTAAATATAAAAATTCTTTGGCTTCTCATTTAATTTTCTTCGTTGCTATTTTTTTTTTTCTGAATTTATCTCCAAATTTGACTTTTTCAATTCCAATCACCATTTATTGATTTATTTTTCTATTTCTTGTTCATTATCTCTGCAACTGCAGTATCTTAAACAACAGGAATGATAAAAAATAAATAAGTAGACTTTGGTAAAGAGATTGAATTGGAAATGTACACCTCTCATATTTTATTTTTCACCCTTCGATAATTTTCGTTATTCTCAGTCAAAAACTTACTTCACTTTGCTCTAATGTAGTGGTTTTTAATGTTTCATCTGCTCTATCCGTTAGTTGAAATGTGTGTATAGATATGTATTATTGTGGGCTACATCAATTCCATAAATTATGTGCCAAAATAAAAGTATCATCACCTAAATTTTTTTAATAATTATAAAATTTGAAAAGATTATCGTTATAATAAGGCCAGACACCAAACTTAACTCAAGTGATGTATCCTATAACACTTTTATTTTAACGAGTGGAAAAAAAAAATATGACAAAGTTATGAAGGTGCTTTTTTGAATTGTATTTATTAGAAACATTAGATAGCATAGTATAGGAACAATAGGTAATGCTGCAGTCATTGGTTTTTTACATTTTTATTTGTTTGTTTTTTTTTGGGGGGAGAGAATGTTTGCTTTAGAAATGTGCTTAACCTTGTAAATAGCTTGAAGTCAGAAAAAAAAACTTATGTTTGAAATATTATCGTTTTGATAAAGTTGGCTACAGTCAGGATGGTGTGTTACACTTGATATATACGGTATAAATACAAATCAAATGAAGTGATAAATGTATGGAAACATTTTTCCATGTTGTACTTAAGTAGAACCCTAATCTAATATAGTGATATCTGAAACTAGGATTGGATCAGGGGATATTTGTTAAAGAATGTGCATTGTATCATAGTAGATTCTAGTGCAAATGACTTGATACTATAATTAAAAAACAGTAAAAGCAGATGAGTTACTGTTCTAGAAAGTGATTAATGACTTGAGAAACGTGTGTGTGTGTGTATATATATATATATATAGCCATATTTCTTCTTTAAAAATCATGCAAGACCCATTTTCCTCAGAATTTAGTGGCTTATTGGTTTAATTTCATGTCCCTCTGCCGGGGGTCATGTTTTGGACAAAAATCTCTATTTATGTCAATCATTTAATGTATCCTTCCATCATTTCTATCCATTCAACTCATCTTTTCTCAACATTATTCATAACCTGTTCTTCCATCAATATCTCAGCCAATCTCTTGGTCTCTTCTCTCATAATCTAAATTGCAGTGCTTGTCTTGGTATCCTTCCGGTATTCATAATTTAAAGTGACCTTGGATTTATATATATTAATATATTGGCCAACATAAACACATAACTTATTGACCACACCCTAAAAATCATAGAGGTAATATGGCCTAGATGTTAAAGCATCTATAAGTAAGAATTATATAAAAAGTGAAGTTAAAATTAGTTAATTATTAATGAGTTGGGGACTTTGACTCGCCTCATATTTTCAAAAATATGAGGTGAGCCAAAATTCCTAACCCATAATAATTAAAAGATACCTCATACAGTTACTTCCTTCAAATATTAAATTATAATTAGTTTTTCTTCTCTCCTGTAAATTTTGCTTTTAAAGAGAGGTGAGAGGAATATATACTCGGACCAACGGATCTGTGCCCCTACAGCACTGACATCATTCTTAGAAAAGTACATGTTTATACTCACACAATTTTACCAAACTCCCCTCCAACTTCGTCAAACGGCAGCCACAGGTAACTTATCGAGTAGGGATGTTGCCAAACTTCCTCCAGCATCATGGTTCTTGAATATTGAATAATGCAAGGTTGGAGTTGAGTTAACAACACTGGAGTGCAAATGCAAGAGAGAGATAGGAATGCAGGGAGGGAAATGATTTGCTGAGGCAGAAAAGGAAGTAGGCTTTAGTTCGCATATCTTTCAGGGGCACAGATCCGTTGGACTCACAATAGTTAAAAAATTATGAAAAATAACTAAAATAATAAATTGGAATTGGTTATAAAATTAATAATAAAAGAACTTTTATAAACATAATGAATCAAGCAAAGATAGCTATGAATTATGGTTAGTATAGAAATGTTGGTTCATATATCCTGGTTCAGTTACTATTGTGTCTTGAATTTCACCGGATAGATCTGAAACTTAAGATATAAACACAATGAAAGTCTACGGATTCATAATACATTTTATAAACTTACTAACAGGATTTTTAACCTGGCTCAAACGTTCTGGCAGCACTATGGCCCGGGGGTCAACTCAGCCTCTAATTGAAATGAGTACCAGACATTTGTTCTGGGGGTAAAGGCGGCCGTCATGCAAGGTAAACAACTTGGCTGACATCAAGTGTTGATTGTTCAGAAAAAGTGGGAGCCTTAACCTCCTACTACCCCAAGGGCCTCCTTTTATAACCCTAGTAATAGTTCCTGACGAATGAAATTTGTACTGGAAGCTTAGATGCAAGTCTTGTACTTACCAGATGTAGATCTCGGCCAATAGGAAGTGTGACCACACGTAATTGCTAACTCCCTCGCTAGCGAATATCGAAGTACAGTCACTGCTATACATTTTTAAATCTCACAAGAAAAAAAAATAATAATGAGGCCACCTTTATCTGTGGAAAACAACAGGAAGCTACTACACCTATAATTCCATAGTAAAGCTGCAAAGCTTGGCACGTAAATGCTATGATTGCAGTGAGAGACCTGCCCTTGGGCAGAATTACTATGGATGGATGGAATAGTCTTCCAGTTCTTCAACACCTGACATATTATCTTCACATTCTGTTTGGTCAGTTTCAAGTTCACTCTCTGCATCGCTGTTATTCATACCATTGTCATCAATTATAATTTTCTCAATTATTTCTTATATGATTCCATCTTCCTTCCAGTACTAGAGTTCGTTGTTTTCCACTTTATTACACACATTTTCCCATTCCTCTTTACCAACTCGAGTTGCTAATTAAGTTACATTATTGCCTAAAACTGTTCACCATTTACGTCCAACCATAATAGTAAAAAATTTGGAAAATCATTCATTGCTTCACGGTACATATATATTGGAATAGCATTGATTTTTTCCTCAATTGCTATTTTTAGCATGTTGAATTTTGCAGTATAAAACCCACACTGTATAGTTGTATTTCTGATACACCTATAGTACCAAACTATGTTGCAAGAGAAAGAAAAAGATTATCAATAGAATTGGAAATAGTTTGTAACCTATGGTCCTTTTAACATGGATATCAAGTCATTTGTGCTACAATATCCAAAAGATTAAATTCAGAACTCTAAAATCATTGTCAGTAATCTTTCACTTTTAAGAAGTAAATGTGGTCTTAAATAGATGTGTAATTTGGCACCATTATTATATTTCTGTTATGTCCATTTTGCCTTCCTGGATTAATTTCAGACTATTTGGACTAAGGGCTTGTACTAGATACATTTTTCATTGTAGCTCCGAATTCAATCAGGGTGACACCAAACCTTAGTTCCAGATTTGGCTGTGATCAATACATAGGCCAACAAAAATAACTTTTTTAATGTCAATAGCTGATTCTTATGGTTGTTTTATGTTGAATCCATGTCTAACATCATGCACAATTTCATAAAAATGTGACTTTGATATAAACTATAAAATTAGCATAAAATTTACATTGAAAATCATGTCACCTCTTCAGAAATTATAACTGTACAATAAACTCGTGACATCAGCTATGGTTGGAAACACGTAATGAATGAATGAAGGAAATTAGTGGAACATACCATAGAAATAAAAAATAAATTAATCTCATAATATCAACAAAAATGTATTGAAGTATAAAAATGAAAGTAGCAAACACATCTAAAGAGAGAACTTTTTACCTGAATCAGGATTTGAACCCAAACCTCCAGTTTTACATGCTAATGTTCTACCTTTGAGTTTCTTGAGCATAAAGCTGGAGGTCTTGGGTTCAAATCCCAGATCAAGCAGAAATATTTCTCTTTAGTTGCATTAACTATTGCTTATAGATGAATTTCTGTATATGTATTAATTTCCACATGATGAAAATATCTCTTTAATACATAGGCTTTGTGTGTTTCTTTCCCTCTTCTCCTAAAGGAGAGACAGTTGTGAAAAAGTGAAATGTAACTCATAAAAAAAATTATATCCCTGATTATAATTATCTGACATTAATTTTTTTGGTCAACTAAAGGTAAATTTAGCTTTAAAAAAATTGTATATTTTAGATATCATAAACCATTCAGTCTGAATTATATATAATTGAAGTATCGCCACTGCGTACCTACATTAAGTTACAGATTTTTCATGTTCTGTTAGAAATAAGAAAGTGAAATTTTAACAGCAAGTATTCAGTATATATAAAAATCTATCTTAAGCAGTTTTAATATTGCACCTATAATATTTGTATTGCAATGACTTTGAAAAATATTTTATTCGTAAAATATATTGATCAAAATATGGTTTTTTGAAGGACTATTTAACTGGAATCTGGAGCTTCGTCATATGATGAGTAAAATAATCATCATTATCCTTCATTTATTAGGTCTTTGCCTGTTCCATTCTCACATCTGTTCAGCCCAGCGCTTTCTTGGTCTTCCTATGTATCTTCATCCTCCAGGATTATACATCAGTGCCATCTTTGGTATCATATTCTCTGTCATTCTTTGCAGATGTTCTATCCAATTGTTCCTGTGTTCTTGTATTCGTTGGATTGGTTGTACTTTTAGTAAAAGTAAAATTCAGGCAGTGGAAATGAGATTCCTACGGGCTGTGAAAGGTTGTACAGGAGAAGATGAGTAAAATGTCCTGAAAATTTTATAAATCTACCTCAAGTAATTCCTATGAAAAATGTACTAATTGTTAACAATTTTTTTTATTATTTTAAGCCTAATTCAGATTGGTTATCTAAAAAAAATATGTATTTTTAAATCTAAACATACTCTTAATAAATATTAAAAAATGTTAATATCAGGTAATAAATTATAATCTGATATATAATATTTTTTACTACAAGCTACCTAATATAGTTTTTATTTTAAATATTAATTGCTGAAATATGAAAAATAAGATCTTTTTTTTTATCGTATTTAATTTCATCACAGTAAAAACCATAAGAATAAGACAATTCCATTTAAAAAGTTTTTTTCATTGTTGGCCTGTGTTACATATTTAGAAGATGTTTTTGATGTGAAATGACTTAATATGACACCATGCACAGTCTGCTAATGAGAGGTTTCAGAAAGTTTAAAATATAAATATATATATAGTGTATATGTAGATAATATAAATAATTGTTTCTTCACTAACTATGAAACAATTTTGAAAGAAACTATTTAAGAGAAGTCACTGCCAAAGAACAATGTTCGATAAAAATCATTGTTTCTATTGATAGTAAACAAGTATGTAAGAATATGTATATTAGTTGTGTAGGATTTAGATAGAAATCTGTCAATTTCAGAAAATGAAACCCAACTTGTGTTCTGTAGGTACAAAATATCCTTGTAGAGACAATTATTGTAACATACTATAAGTGATTTCAGGTTTATATTGGAAACCAGTTGCAGTCCATTGCTTAGCCTTTTTAATTGCACATTTTCAATTCAGGTTGGAAATATTTTCTGTATTAAGGAGGTAATGGGTGAAATTTAGCCAGTTTTTTTCAAAATTAGCATTTTTTGTGTTAAAAAATAGCAAGCACATTGAAATATATTTTTAAGAAGTTTAAAAGCTCTACGACACAATTTTTCCTAATTACATCATATTTAAAAGACTCCACACTAGTGTATGTATTTTAATTGCATGAAAAGTGATTTTCCCACATTTTTATTTTCTTTGTGTTTATATACATTCACAACACCTACAATTTTGAAGATAAAAGGTTAAAATTTTTACCGCTTGTTGTAAAAGCTATGGACAATGAACTAGTATTGGTAATAATGGTTAAATGAAAAAAAAAATTAAATATAAGATTGAATTAATGCTGACACTATGAAAATTTTAATTTCACATTAGCAGGAAATATATTTTTTTCTCCATATGTTTTTATGAATTTTTATCTTAAACATCCCAATTGTGTTATTAAAAATCAACAGTTTTCCTTAAAAAAATGGGGAAGAATTGTCTTTGATTTAACCTTCCATTGGGCGCAGTATTCTGACCTAAAAGTTGGGGCACAATGTGCCTGATCAGCACAGCTTAAAAAAAATTTAATTAACATAATGTTTGCCAATCTGAACAATGGGAAGTCGAAGAAATGTTATTGTTAGGGATGTCCAAAGGATAAAATATTCAAAATTTGCTGCTAGAAAATTTTGTATTGGACATAATATTGATTAAACAAATTTGTGACAAACCTTCAAACAACATGATATAAAAGTAAGAATAAGTTAGGTTCAGTTCAAATATACTTGAAAATAGTTCACCTTATCAACATTTAGCCTATATTTTTAGCAAAATTATTAAAAAATATAACATTATTTAGTCTAAATAAGTTAAACAATTAATTTTCTTTTTGCAAATATTTTCAAAATACACATCTTCGATAATGTAACGACTTCGAGTGCAATGAGCTTGTCTGAACAAAATGTTTACAATCTGCCGTAGTAACGGTTGAAAACAAACTGAGTGGGGTGGTTGTTTAGAGCAGGTAAAAAGAAACAGCTACTTGGATGTCCAGTCGTTAATGCCGTCTGATGGCAGTGGAAGAGGACAAAATTGACAACCTGTGCCTCTCAGATCAGATGCGCCCGACAAAACATTAAGCCATTTTTTAATAAAAATTCAATAACTCAAAAATTATGAGGTTCATAAACACAAAACTTCTCCACAGCATTACGTACAATAAATATGTGTAAAAAGGTGGATTTAGGTCTAAAACTTGGAAAATAGAAATTTCACCCATTGTCATCCTTAACATGATGTACTAAACGCAGGATAATATCAAAGAAGTTGGATCGGCTATTTATACCTCACCCCATATTTTATTCTCTCAGTTGGAACATGTTCCAAAAGACATTTTCTTCATTCATAACCAAAAGATGAGTAAGAGAGCAAAATATGAGGTGAGGTATAAATAACAAATTCAGTTTGATAAAATACCTCATAGTGTTACTTCCTGATAATTCGTCTTTAAAAAATTGTTAAAATAGATAGGAGGTATGGGGTAATTTATCAGAGATTGAATTGGAAATATACACATCTCATATTTTCTTACATGCAAGATGTTCACCAAAACACATTAGGTGAGAAAAAAATATATTTTTTGTCAAACAGTTCATTTATTATGTTATTGAGGAACATGTAAAGTAGAGTGCCTGTATATGAGATGATTTTCCTTCATTGGTCTAGATTTTTGATCCTATGGTCATGCACACTAAGTAATTTTTTTGACTTAGGCTTTCACGGCCGGAGTTATTCTGATCTTGTAGAAGATTTCCGGGCTGTTGGCCGTGGTCTTGAGGCTTGTAATTCCCCAACATTTCTCAAGACAACCCTTGAGGGTGCCGGACGCAGACTCTGGTGAAACATCGGGGAACTACAAGCCTCAAGACCACGGCCAACAGCCTGGAAATCTTCTACAAGATCATCATAAGTAATTTTTGTTTCACAATGGAATCCAAATTCAATGTCCCATTAAGCCCAGCAAGTTTTGAAGAAATAAATATTGTTGAAGAGCAATGTTAATATGTTATGACTGACTTGACAGCTTTTGATTGCTGCATAACATAGACCCACCTCATGGGATAGTGGTCAGCATTTCTGGTTCGATTCCCGGTCAAACCATGGGAATTTTTCTTTAAAGAGAATTGTTCCTGTGGTTGTCCATGGTCTGGAATTTAGGTTAAGAACTCTCCTGGTGCTTCATTATCATTCATTACCCATCTTATCATTGGGATAACGTAACTCTGCCAATACCAGGGGAGAAAGCCAGAAATGTCATAAAAGACAACCTGGTAACATTAGACAAAAAAAAAGTAAAATTAATTATGTAAGTGTTTATTCAACTATTGTATGGCCTTTCAGGCAAGGACAAATGTTATAACTATTTAAAAATTAACAAATCAATGCAGTCCTATTACAATTTATAGAACATTGTACTAATGTACACCATAAATTGTCACAGAAATATCCTAGTCTCTGATACCTCATATTTTAATGCCTTATGAGGCACAAGGGATTTGGATTTGCAAATCATGATTAGTATATGCAACTTGCAGCTATTTCTCCAGATGTTTTTTCTCGAAAGATTGCTTTTGCAAATATTTGAATACCAGATGATGGCATGTCCCATACCATAACCGAGTGGTTAAGGCAAGATGACTTGGCGCAGAGCTACGAGATTTGCATTGGTTTGAGTCCCCACGGGGAAGAAATTTTCTCATGGAATTTTGGCCAGTATCAGACCATTGCCCACCCAGCATCGTGAGGAATTTGGGTAGCTACAATAAGTAGCAACTCCAGGTTGAGAAGACGAGCTATAACGGCTGGGGGACCTGACATGCTGACCACATGTCACCCCTACACTGGCTTATGATCGTCTTCCTCTGTGATAATACATGTGGATTTGAGGCCAGCAGCCGGCTGGTAGACCAAGGGCCTTCTAGGCATATGCTTGGAAGTTTTTTTTTAATGATGGCATACTGTGGTCAGCTTGTTTCTAAACTTCTAAAACCTTAACCGGTTATATAAGACTAGATGGAGACCAAATTCAGTCAGTCAGTAACAGCCAGGACGTCAACCCATGAAGGTGATCTGAACGACAATCATTTGAGCAACAAATTAACAAGATTCACAATATGTTATCTACATCTTCCTTATTATGGACAACAAAACATAACTTTGCATAAAAAATGATGGTCTATCTTGTCATGCCCCCACTTTTACATATACAGGCATTCTAATGTGAAGTAGATACATACACCATCTTGTTGTAATTTTCGATACTAGAAGCAACAACAGTATTGCAATGATTGATGCACACAGAACCCTACGTCGTGTTCTGGGACTATACTGGGCAATGAAAGGGTTAAAGAAACAATAGGTAGATATGATTTACTATGTGCACCGCTTTAGTTGGAGGGGGAGAATATGGGGGAATCGCTTCCATCCAAATATTAGGAATAGATTTTTTAAGTCTACTTTTTATAATTTACTATAACAATATTGCAGAAATTATCTGCCTATACACAGTTAGTCCACCGCTGTGGTCTCTAGGTAGCATGCTGCCTTGTCACGCAGCGGGCCTGGGTTCAATTCCCGGTCAGGATAGGCTCCTGGGTCAGGTTTTTCCTCACCTGTGACAAATGTCAGGAAGCTTAGGGCTCAACGGTCCCTGAAAATCATCCAGTCATCATCATCATCATCATCTTTCACCGGTGTGGAAAGCAACGGGAAGCTACCACACCTTTGATTCCATAGTAAAGCTGCAAAGCATAGCATGAAAATGCTATGATTGCAGTGTGAAAGACCTGCCTTTTGGCAGAATTACTATGGATGGATACAGAGTTACTTTTTATGTTAAAATATATTTAAAAACTCTCATTTTTAATATACTGTATAATTTCTTCATGGAAGCTCCTATAAAGGGAATCCCTCCCCCAAATATTTTTTTCCAACCAAAGCATTTACTATGTGTGTCATATGAGAAAAATTTTAAAAAAGTGACAAGTGGATATCTTAAAATTATTATGTAGGTGGTTCAGAACACAAGTCCAAAAACTGCACTAGGCTTATGTCATGAATAAATAATAATATTAAAATAATTGTAACTACATTTTACTATGATGATGATTTGAGACTGAATCTGATCTGAAATGTAACTGCTGACTTTTGAAATACTCCCCATAATTAATTATGGATTAATAACTAACACCTGCACTTGTGCTCTCGATCATCCTTTGTACTTTAATTTTATAAACACAATGTATGAAGAACATAATTCTGCACAGTTATGTTAATTCCATTCTATACAAATTATATTGACTTAAAACAAATGCATATTCCAAAATCAAAATTCTGTTTTTGGGAATTCCAGTGCAAATAATAGTCTATAGTAATCTGAAGAAAAAAGAAAAAAATCATAAATTATTTTAGTAGTATGTTAATAATGACCTGAGGGAGAGAAAAAAAAAATATATATATATATTGCTCAAAGAATGTACAGAAAATATCTGAAAATTGAATGATAATTAGATATAAAATAACCTAAAAATCGCCATATTAACAATATGCAATATTAGAACATAGCTATGAATTATGAGTACAATAGGATGGCCAACTTAACAGGAATAAGCTAAAAACTAAAAGAATAATCCACATTAGTCTTAAACTTGAAAAGCTAACCAAAATAACTTACCATAATCTTATATTTGTTCATTAGGATAGGATGTTATTTTTAAGTATTATATATGGGAAGGGGTTTTTCCTCACCTGTAAGACAAATGTCAGGAAAACTTTTAAGGCCCAAACGGTCCCCGAAATCATATGGCCACCATTATCACCATCCTTATCATTATCATCATCATCATCCTTCACCGGTGTGGAAAGCAACGGGAAGCTACCACACCTACAATCCCTAGTAAAGCTGCAAAGCATAGCATGAAAATGCTATGATTGCAGTGAAGGACCTGCCTTTGGGCAGAATTACTACGGATGGATGGATATATGGGAAAAATCATGTTAAGTAAGTATATAGTAGAAATGTTAATAAATGTGTTGGGCTATTTATACTTTTAATATTCATGTATGAACACCGTTGAGGTTAAAATTATTTCAATTATAAATTTTTTTGTACCTTATAAAACAGTCGTCCTCAACTATAATAACTTCTGTTATAAATATTGTCATTAAGCATGTCTTCGAAAAGCTTTGAATTTTAATAGTATGACGTTTATAACAGAAGTTATTATAGTTGAGGACGACTGTTTTATATGATACAACAATTTTTTTTATAATTGAAAAAAAAAGGATAAGATATCCCAATCAAATAATTAGAAGGCTGGATATTAGATGAAGTATAAAGAATTTTAATTTAGATCTTAAATTAATCCTCATAGTGATTTTTGCTATAAAAGTTCAAAGTGTCTATTTAGTTAATTTGTTCCCCATTCCAAGATTCATAGACTGTCATTTGTGCTAGAAAATCTCTGTTTTGTAAAACGAAGCATATAACAAAATTGAAATAGTAAAATTTCCATTGATATAAAATTGTAAGACTTGAGCAACTTTTCATTTCTCTATAGTTCTTACTTGAACTTAAGTTAGCTTCCACTTGTTAACTTTAATTAAGGGATGATTATACGGATTTACTGGAGATATCTACAGGATGGAAGTAATATAAATGTTCCAGATTTATTTTCATTCCTTTAAAAATTATACCTGAAAATTAATTTTGTTATGAGATGTAACAAAAATTTATTATAAAGTGTTGCTCTGATTGTTCAATGAACGTGAAGATCTTTATATATGTTTAAAATAAATTATTATTATTTTATTGTTGTATTTTTAAATTGTTTTATTGAAGTTATAAATTTGATGACTATAATTTAATGTTGAGAAGTTATTATTAAGCTTGTTAAAGTTGGTAATATTTAGATTATGTTATGTAGTTATATACTGCCATTTGAATTGTTCCATTGTATAAGAATAGTTTTTCCAAGGCTGTCACTAAATATCGGTTTCTTGGTTACCAAAATCAGGACAGACATTCTCTCATCTCAACTTCATTTAGTTGAACGCTTCAGCCCTCTCAACAATTTATTTTCAGTGCTTCCTGTCACAAACACAGTTAATCAATTTTTTATCTTCATTTTCTTTGAATTCATAAGATATAATCCTCCCATTTATCTAGGGCTCTAGTTGTCAAAGGTTTCTATTGGAAAATGTTTTAACATTTAATTAAAATGCTTCATACCTCTTCTCATATTCAATCTTCTAAGCATTTTAATTAAATCTTAAATGAAACCTCATAGTGATTTCTTCCCAGTAATAAGACCGATTGTAACTTGTGGCTGTGAAACATGGGTACTGAAGGAGTTTGACAAATAAAAACTATTAATCTTTGAAAGGAAGATCTTACGGAGAATTTTTGGACCAATTAGAGAAAGTGATGGCACATGGAGTATATGAATGAACTCTGAATTAAATAATCTAATACAAAATAAAAATATAATAAACCACATTAAAGCTCAAAGACTGCACTGGTTTGGACACATAAATAGAATGCAGGAAGACAAGCTTGTAAGGAGAATATACAAATGGAAACCAATATGCACCAGAACATCTGGATGCCCAAAAAACAGATGGCAGGATGATGTTATAAAAGATATATTAGAAATGATAATTGGAAATTGGCCAGTCTATATCCAGGATAGATCTAGGTGGAGAAAAATTGTTGAGAAGGCCAAAACTTCAATGAGGTTGTAGTCGCCTCCAAAAAAGAAGAAGTGATTTCTTCCTGTAAAAGTTTAATATAAGTGTTATTACAGTTCATCCCACATTCTATATGCATGACCAAACCAACTTAGACTTGTGCTCTTATTAAATTAACAATATTCTTATTTTTGAAGAGAAAAATTATATGCTCACACTGGGGTTTGAACCCAGGGCCTTTGGCTTTCTAGGCCAATGCTCTACCACTGAGCTACCTGGGTTCAAACCTAAGTCTGAGCATATAATTTTTCTGTTCAAATATAATTTATCCTTCAGTGAGATGTGAACATCAATGTTCTTATTGTTTCATATTCTATTTGTTTATTATTTGCGGATGGTTAGGACTGATAAAAATAAACAATCTGTTCTTGTAAAAGTCTAAGAAATCCCAAGTCACCACCATGTGATGATCATGATTATGTACTATCAACCAGTAGTGCAGTTTCCACTGAAGCAGACTCTTCCTGAGATAAGCAAGGGATTGTAGGTTCAGGTTCTACCAACTGCACCATGTTTCATGTTCTATTTCTTTTTTATTTAATTATAACAACTGATCTAGTAACTATAACAACATTAAAGTAGACTATAAAACCCATTGTTGGATATATTTTATAATGACATAGATTTTCTATAAATTATCTTAGGGTCGAATGTTTGAACGCATTAGACAGTAAAAGGCGTTCTCTGCTGATAAAGTTTTATTCGAACACATTTTTCTTACTCAGAAATCTATTCACGCGGTAATAATTGTAAGCTACCTGACAAGGTACCTTAAGATCGTAGCTCAAGATATAAACTTATGTGAAAATCCCGAAGGGAACCGATGTAGTTTGAAACTTATCCAAGATGTCGGACCTTGAAGACTTCGATCATGTTTTCGGTATACGCGGAGAAGAGGAATTTGATAGAGTCTACCAAAGAATTCAACTGGAAGAACAGGAGAATCGGCGTAATATTGCGCGTCGCAGACGTGTTTGTATACGGTATTATTTGCGGGATGCAAGCATAAATGCATTCCTCTATAGCAGACGAAAATAACGGAAGTGGTTTTATCGCTGAGAATTCTGGGTAATTCGTTGCCAATATTACGAAAACGTCAATATTCATGCATGACCGGTTAAGGTGGCCGTTAATTCGATCTCAGCTCACCAGTGATTGGAAGTAATTTTAGTAGAGACTAATGTATTTGCATACGACCCTTAATCATTGAAAAATCAGTTTTCTGTCAACCTTTTCTTCTATTACATTATATCCTTTGGCTCTTCAAAATTGCCAGTTTTGTATTCCACTTATCATTGCTAACATATAAATAGAAAAATGGCTTATTTATCATTACATGTTGCTGAACAGTACCTTTGTCTAATAATTCACATGAATGTTTACATTGGCTTTGTTGTATTGTGCATTGGTTAGGTAGCCCAGCCAAATAAGCCATAACATTCTCTGAATTGTTCACTAAATATTGTGTAATTTGAACTATAACTCAATTTAAATTATATATAAAAATGCTGAACAAGATTGTCATATTAAAATTCATTCAAAGTGACAATACAAGTCAAACAGTAAATGAAAATTGTTCATCTGAAACATTAACCTATCCTTTTAAATAATCTTTGTTCACAATAATAAACAATTCCGTTATAATATTAAAATTAATGTTGGGAAGTAAACATTATGAGGTTATATCATTAATATTGAGCGGAGAACATATTTTTAATAACTCACCTCATACAATTTCAAATTTATTTGAGACCATTGGTTTCGAATGAATTTTTCATTCATGTTCGGTCATGACTCCAAGTGTTGCAACAAACAAAGATTTGCAACAGTTGGAGTCATGACTGAAGATTAATGAAAAATTCATTCGAAACTAATGGTCTCAAATAAATTTGAAATTGTATGAGGTGAGTTATTAAAAGTATGTTCTCCACTCAATATTAGTTCCGTTATAAATTGAACTATTTATCATCATCTTCAAGGTAGGACCTGTTGGCCTGTTCCGCTCCCCGGTGCACTACATGCCGCAGGCGCAGGTCGTCCTTCCAACGATGTTTTGGTCTTCCTAAATTTCTTCGGCCTAGAGGCCTATAATGAAGCAGCTGTTTTGATAAACGATTATTTGGCATTCTTTGTTTGAACATTTAGTGTGACCTAATAAACAAAGGAACTGTTCAGCGATGTCTTATGGTAAATAACTGATTAAGGTTCCTATTACAATTCCTTTGCCTCAGTACATATACCCTCAATAAAAATGAGTCCAATAAACTTCAATAATACATATATATATATATATATATATATAGTGTTCTGCCCAAGAGCAGGTCTTTTACTACAAACTCAGCATTCTCCACTCTTTCCTTAACTCAGCTTTCCTTTTTGTATCCGCATACATACATTTATTTTAATATTGTCTATCATTTGATGTCTTTTTCTGCCTCTAACTTTCTTTCCGCTGGCCTTTGCTTCTAGGGCATCCATCAACAGGCAGTTTCTTCTTAACCAGTGGCCAATCCAATTTCTTTTCCTCTTTTTTATGAATTCCAGTATTGTTCTTCGTTCACTCACTCTGTCTAGCACATTTTCATTTTTTATTTTGTCTGTCCATTTTGTACATTCTATCCTTCTCTATATCCACATCTCAAAAGCTTCCAGTCGCTTTTCCTTATTCTGTCGTAATGTCCAAGTTTCTGTTGCATACAATGCTACAGTCCACACAAAGCACTTCACTAGTCTCTTCACTTCAGTAATGGAAAATAGAATAAAATATGACAATTTAGTTGTGGCCTTGGAAAAATAAAATAGTATATGCACCACAGGATTGAAACACATTTTCTCCTCGGTACATTTATAGCCCTCAGAATGAATCCTTCGGGTTCCAATTATGTACTTCATAGAAAATTGTGTGTTTCTCTTCCTTATTGTTTAACATACTATTATTTTTATTACATTGAAATATATTGTAGTGAAAGTTTAAAAATATATTTCCTGATTTACTTTAGGCTGCAAGATTCTGGACTAATTATTATTTATGTTTAATTCTAATTTACAATTACAGCGTCTTTGAAATTCCATTGCTAAGAAAGTGAAGCTTCTTAAAATTTACTCGTTATAGTAGATGCATATTCATCAACAAATTTTATAAACCTATAAAACATTTTAATTCATGAAAATTAAAAGCACCCAAAACTGAAATGAATCTTCTTCATTTCAGTATATCCTTTTCATATCTGTAATTATGTGTTGGTCTTCAAAATATGTTGATTTTTGCCTGCTCACTTTTCATTTTGATGATTTTCAAAAAGTGATTTTGTATTAAATTTTGTTAATACAGTAGAAGCTTGATATAACATTTTTCGGAGGACATGCTTCATTCTTATGTCAAAGTATAACCATTGCATATAGGACTACAGAGAACGACAGTCAAAAAATCCAGATAGCAACAGCAGTAAAATCATCAAATTCTATCAAGAATTGGTTTTTCTGGCTTGTTCCTTCTCAGGTGAGCTGGTCTCTCCATAGCTCCTTTGGTCTTCCAACATCTCTCTCTTCCCATTTATCTGTAAACAGTTTTGAAGTAGCCATACCAGTTATCTCCGTAAAAATTTTTAAGATTTCATTGATGGCTGTGATATTTAATTCTTCTCAGATGTCAAGATTCTTTTTATGATGAAGAGTAAACTATGTACAATGTAGTAGTTTAAAATTCAATGTTTTTATTTAAATGTAGCATTTCTCTATGATTTGAGAAAGTAGATTATACAGGGAATGATTGGAAAGCATTAGCTCAGGATAGAGATGTATGGAGAGTTTATGTCTGTGTGGCCATGAACCTATGGGTTCGATAGTGTCAGTGAGTAAGTAAGTATTTCTCACTGAATGATAAATTATATTTGAAGATAAATATTTGCATTTAGATTGGAGGTCTAGTTGCTCAGTTGGCAAGAGTGTGGAGTATAAAACCAAAGACCCCAGTCTAGGCATAAAATTTTCTCTTCAAATGTAGTTTAAAATACATGTTGTGTGTATGGGAAATGAAAAACGTGCATGGAAGCTTCTTGTAGGAAAGCCAGGGGGAAAACGCCCAGTTGGTAGACCAAGAATGAGGTGGGAGAATAACATTAACTATGATATGAGGGAAGTAGATTATACAGAGAATGATTGGAAAGCATTAGCTCAGGATAGGGATGTATGGAGAGCTTATGTCTGTGTGGCCATGAACCTATGAGTTCGATAGTGTCAGTGAGTAAGTATTTCTCACTGAATGATAAATTATATTTGAAGAGAAATATTTGCATTTAGATTGGAGGTCTAGTTGCTCAGTTGGCAAGAGTGTGGAGTATAAAACCAAAGACCTTGGGTTCAGACCCCAGTCTAGGCATAAAATTTTCTCTTCAAATGTAGTTTAAAATACATGTTGCATGTATGGGGAATGAAAAATATGCATGGAAGCTTCTTGTAGGAAAGCCAGAGGGAAAACGCCCAGTTGGTAGACCAAGAATGAGGTGGGAGAATAACATTAACTATGATTTGAGGGAAGTAGATTACACAGGGAATGATTGGAAAGCATTGGCTCAGGATAGGGATGTAGGAGAGCTTATGTCCATGCGGCCATGAACCTAAGGGTTCGATGGTGCCAGTGAGTAAGTATGTAGTTTAAAATTTGCTCACAATTGTAATTTATTTAATCAAACTTCAACACTATCCCTTTTTCAGTTTTCAGTCTTTAATAGGTTTTATTGGCCTCAAGTACTGTAGAGGTTAAGTCCCTGCTTCTGGTCCCTAGGGTTGTGAGTTTGAACCTGGCCAGGTAGATGGATTATTTAGTTACTTATTGTCTTTACACTCTTATATTTAGCTATAACCTTGTCTGTTATGAGTTTCTAGACCAAGCTAATTTAGTTATGTTAACATCTAGTAGGCAGCTAAGGTACTATCTGGATGATAAAGGTTTGTTAATTTTGCTTAGAGGCCTCTTTTTTAGGCTTAAGGTTCTTTTACAATTGAAGGGCTTGGCTGTAAAACATGGTAACTGACAAATTCTTGAAAATTGAGTTGTAGCATATAAACTGTGATAAGTGACATTCTGAAGCATTTGGAGCACGTAGCTTTATTTTCCATCTATTGATGGATGTAAAAACTATGTGCACCAAATTCTTCGGAAGGTCATATATCAGGTTTACATGTTACAACTCAATTTTCAAGAATTTGTCAGTTAACATGTTTTACAGCCGAGCCCTTCAATTGTAAAATCTTCAGACTTGGGACCCACGACTTAAAGTTTCTCCCGGAGGACTTGTTCCTTGGATTTTCCATCCTAAAAACTATTTGAATCCATGACCCTCAATTCTAGACAAAAAGAACATGACCACTAGACCACTGCGGCTGATAGAGATTGATTATTTAGGATAGAAAAATCCAAGGGACAAGTCTGGGACTTTAGGCTATGGGTCCAAAGTCTGAAGATTTTTGGACTCATAAAAGAAGCTCAAATCTAAATTAGAGAGATTCTTTAGCCTTAGTTTATACCCATTTCATCCCCACTTGGAGACAAGGGTGCTCTCTATTAGGAGTTATTTAACTAAGCTAATTTTGTTATGCTTATTTCCCCTTCAGATGTCAGCGAGTGACATATGATTAACACATTACCTCAAAGAGACATCTACTAGGCAATAAGGTATTACTTGGATGGGAAATTTTGTTCAGAGGCTCTAATTTAGAATTGAAGTTTCTTCAGGCAAGGGACCCATGGCCTTCTCAGAGAACCACTTGTCCCTTGTATTTTTCTATCCTAAAGAATCCAGATTTAAACCCACACCCTTGGGGCCAGAGGCAAGGAACTTATCTCCTAGACTCTTAACAAAATTTAATTGGTCTTTCCCATTCAAATAATACCTTAGTTGCCTACTAGATGTCTCTCTGAGGCAATAAGCTAACCATTTGTCACAGACATCTTTAGTGAAAAAATTGTAACTAAATTATCTTGGTTAAGTTACTTCCATAAGGGAACATCCTTGCCTCATGTGGGGATGTGCAGGTATTATTAGAATAAATCAATATTAGAATTTTATGCAAATTCAATATCACCATTATTTTTGTAATGTTTATATTAAATAATTACAATAATATATTGACACTAAATTCATTTTTAAAATTTTTCTCATACGTGAGTGATCATTGTCAACAGAGGGTTAAGTTGTACCTGGCAACTTTTTTTTTTATATTTAAACATCTTTGGTCATACTGCATCATTGATTTTATATTATATTAATAGATTGTCTTTTGTTATATGTATTCACATGTAGGCTTTGTTTATTGTTGTGTATTTATTTTCCATGCAAATATTCATTGAATATTAATTTTAAATGCAATATGAAAAGATGATTAAAAATGAAATGTATCTTGGTAACGAAATTCCAATCCAGCATATGTCTTGACAACTGGGAAGAACCTCAATCAGATTGGTCAGCCCTGGGATTTAAATAAAAATCTCTTATGCTTCCATCTCAAATTACTTATTCAACTGTGACAAATTGTACTGCAAAAATGCTCCATGCAGGCTGTTGCAGAACATGGTACCTGTTTATTTCCATTTTTAAAAATAATTTGTTTCTTTAGCCTTCCAGGTGAACTCTTTCCATCTACTGATAGATTATCTTTTTATTTATAAACTATTATGTTTGGTGCCACTCAGATTCCATTTATATTTTCTCTTACCCATTAATTTATTGCTTGTATGTCCAGCTGTCTCCATATTTCCTCATTTCTAAACTTTACCTTTCCTATTTTTTGTAGGTTTTGTGCCATAACCTAGCTGCTTAATGCATCATGCTTGGCGCAGAGCTACGGGATTTGTGCTGGTTTGAGTCCTCATAAGAGAAAACATTTTCTCATGTGTTTCCAGCAAGTATGAGACCGGTGCCCATCCAGCATCTTGAGGTATTTGGGTAGCTACAATAAGTAACAGCTCCAGGTTGAGAAAACCAGCTATAACAACTAAGGGACACAACATGCTAATCACATATCAGCTCTATATTGACTGGATGATTATTCACCTCTGTAATTAACACATGCATATGTGAGGTCAGCAGCCTATTGATAAGCCAAAGGCCTTTTAGGCCTGTTTCATCATGGATTTTTTATCTAGGCTTTTCCTTAAGGTATTCAACTCATGTCAATGAATGAATGAGTCGTTTCTTATCTTCCCTCATAGTATATGTTTTCTTAAACACAGGAACTGCAGTTTTCAAGAGGATGTTCCATGTTTAAGAAAACATAAACTATGAGGTAAGATAAGAAATGACTCATTCATTCATTGAATTGGAAACCTCTTAATGTTATTTCCTATATTTAAGTATGAAATCATTCATATGTTTCTAAGATTTGTTTAGTCTCTATGATACCAGTTCTAAGTCTCTGAGACATCGGATTCTTGGTTTCTGGAGTGATCAGCTATAAGCCTAGCATATAACTATACAGAAAAGAAGAATAAATAATTTGTACTAAAATTAATACTATAAACTTCACGGTGTGACACTCCTAGAAGGCCCTCGGTCTACCAACTGGCTGCTGATCTCACAGAGATGATCATCAAGCCAGTGATGGGGTGATACATGATCAGCAAGTCAGATCCCCATAGTTACAGCTAGCTTTCTCCACCTGGAGTTGATATTTATTGTAGCTACTCAAATTCCTCACACTGCTGGGTGGCTATCAATCCCACACTGGCTGAAATTCCATGGAAAAGTTGTTTTCCCCACTGGGGACTTCAACTGCAAGTCCCATAGCTTCGACTAAAGCATGATGTCTTAAACCACTTACTACAGTGTGAGACAACTAAAATTAATACTGTAATTTTATTGGTAGACACACTTTCTTCTTTGTTATAGCTGAATTTGTGGTATATCAAAGCTTGTCTAAATCGAGCTTCTACTGTAAATGTAAAATTAAATTTATATTTCTTCCCAATCACACAAACTATTGTTATAAATTATAAAAATTAATACTATTCAGTAATTATAATAATTGCTCAAATATTTGTATGTAAATAAAATATACTAGACTTACCTAGAAAAAATACATATGATTGCTTAAAAAATATTATACGTAAAATAAAATATTAAATCTTTACTGTAAGAATAGCAAAATTAGTCATACCTCACAATTTCCAAATTGTAATAATAATAATAATAATTTTAACAAATGATAAAGTAATATCTTCTTGTATAATTATATTTATTACAAGTAATGGCTGCAACATCTTGTTCCAAGAACGCTGAGTAAAATCAAAGATGGTATTTGCTAATTAATATTAAATATAACAAAATATTACCTCCAGTTATTGATCATAGAAATTTTGCATTATATAATATATATGTGATAAAATACAAAATGGAATGAATGTGGACTGATACAGGGTATGAACTTTTCAAGTTTAACTTAAACAACTGAAATATTGTCATATTTATATATTTAAGACGATTATTCAGTCATATGATTCTGTGATTACAAGGTCCATGAAACATTTTATTCAGCTATAATTACTAAACAAAACATTTAAATATGTTGAAATTTCACAAAATGTAACAAATTCTCAAAATGTTGATATTTAACCTTGGAAATGTTCAGTGTTTCAACAATTATAGCCTATATGAGTTCTACCCAGAATAACAGGGGTTACTTTGTGTTGCAGTATCACTATAGGTGGAGATTTTTAGAATTTTTATTTATAAATTTAATACTTTTAAAATTCATGACGAAACACCGCTAAGGTCACTTGTAAAATTTAAAATATAAAAATACATCCAAAGTTGAGGAAGACTGAGATATCAGGTATCTATTTTTACATTTTAAATTTTGTAAATTTAGCGAATTTCAAAGAAAAACATACTAGTTGTTATGAGTTAATTCTAATGACAAGTAATTACTTTTGAAATTATTTTGATGTGAAATTAAAATCACATTTGCAAAGAGTTAATCTTCTTCTTCAATTGGTATGATAACCCAGAGCAAGTTTTATCCTTAATTATATTATTTTTAGTCTGGACATCTTACCTCAATATTAATGTTGATTTGTTCTTGGACATGTTTAAAAACAAGTCTGGGAAAGCTTACGATAAAACAGAATTGTTTTGAAACATGTCCAAGAACAAATCAACATTAATATTGAGGTAAGATGTCCAGACTAAAAATAATATAATTAAAATAACCTCAAAATATAACTTCCTAAAATTAAATATTAAGTTTTATCCTGTTTAACAATGCTTCTTCATTCTGTCCTATTTGTTGTTAACCTTCTCCATCTTTTCATGTTCATAATCCTCAAATTGTTCTCTACATCATCAATCCATCTGATCCTTGGTCTTCTCTTCAATGTCTTCCATCAGATTTCCACAACAAAACTATTTTATGAATTCTCTCATCCTATAATCTCATTAAATGTCCCATCCAGGCAATCCATTGGCTCTTCATAAATCATACTATATCTTTCCCTGATCAAGTTTGTAGTTCATTCAAATTCTACAAGTGCCATCACATTTTTTATTTCCAAAGATTTTCCTCAAAAGTTCGTAGTAATGACTCATATTTAACCTTCATTGTCTCTCATAAGTAACTTGGTTGTCGTATAACAGAATAATGCAACATTAGTTTTAAATTTGTATTTAATATTTTAGACTTCATTATATAACTATAATGAGATAAAAGTGTCCATTCATTTTTAATTAATATAGATTAAAGCAACACACAAAAAAATGAAGCAAATTGATGCAGACTAAACCATAACAGAAACAAAGAAAAATATTTATTGATGCAAAATGAGAATGATGTAAAAAATCACAAAATTAACTTGAGTCATACAAGTTGGGTAACATTGTTGAATAAATCATAAAATATGGAGGCACTTTTGTTAGTGGGCCCATACAGAACTTATGATAAAACAATTCTCTTTATACCTCTTTACTATCATCAAAAGGCTGTAACTGACATCAGACCCTGCCTTAAGTCTGCAATTTTAGAAGCTATTATTGTCTAAATATTTGCACCCGATTATAACTGTAATGTTGCTAGACTAATAGTGACATGGATTGCTGTAAGAATGTAGAATGGGAGAGCCAATCATATTCATGCTAGCCCCAGTTAACTGGGGCAACCCTCCACATACCTGAACATTTTGTTCTGCCATTCAGGTTGACCTGTCTTTTACAATTAAATTGTATTTATTGAAACATCTTTTAGCATCTGTGCTGTCGGTAGGATGCCAAAGAGCTGCTCGTGGAAACTCTGAGTATTCGAGGTTAAAGAGTCAACAGCATTTGCAGGCAGACTACTTTATTTTTTATTTTCCAGAAAAAAAAAGTTATTTGAAAAAATTGTCAGTTTTGAATTTATATTTATATAATTATATTTGAAAAGAAAAATATACGCCTAGACTGGGGTTTGAACCCAGGACCTTTGACTTTCTATGTCAATGCTCTTCCATCTGAGCTCAGATGGAAGAGCATTGACATAGAAAGTCAAAGGTCCTGGGTTCAAACCCCAGTCTAGGCGTATATTTTTCTTTTCAAATATAATTTGTCCATCATTAAGGTGTTTAAAAACGAATAATATTAACATTATATTTATATAATTTTCATGTTTTGAGTCAATTTCAGATTTTTCTATACTTTCAAAATACATTAAAAAGTGGTTTGCAGGTCGTGAAGAATGAACATACAAGAGAACATGCTTTCCTAAACATTTTGCATTGTATCACATTTGTGAAAAATCTGAAGCTCTTGAGGTATGTAAAGTCCTTCGTATAACCTCACAAGAAGTCACATGGGGTGAAGCCAGGTGACCAAGCATGTGAATCCAACCCTTGGACAATCCAACATTTTGGAAATTTCTCTTTAAGAAATGTACAAACTTAATATGGAAAATAGCTTCTCATATTGTGTTAGCTGTATTTACTTTTGGTGGTTTGTTCTGAATTATTGCCATGGTGCTTCCAGTGGCTGCCAATGGAACTAAAATAGATTATGTCACTAGATTTAAAAATTTGGTTAGTTTATCTTGCATGTTATGAAATTTCAGCAGATATAGTGTTTTGTTTGGAAAATATAGCCGAATGGACTTTCATGGAGTTTGTAATCACAATGTATTATTTAGAATTTGAAATTATTGTAGGAAAGTTATAAATACCAGTTCACATAAAATGTTTTTCTTCATAAAATATTGTCCTTAACTGTTATTAGTAATATCCAGATGTCCTCAAAGCCATGGAATATACTGTACTCTCACTTTTTTATGCATTCATTCATGTCCAAGCTGCATCTTTTATTTTTATAAACTTCTCTCATCTAAAGAATAGAGTAAATTTTTTAGTTATATCAGACACCAATGAAAGTCTCCCGAGTTGATGTGGATTTTTTTTTCTTTACATTTACTCTGTTGTTTAGTTGAAAGCAGTTAAACTATAAATCCTTTCACAATCAAGGATATCCTGAAGTATGATGATTGTTATACATTATTAGGTATAGTTATCAACAATTTTTTTTGTAGTTTTATTACTATTAAGTGGTTAATAAGAAGATAGTTTTCATCAAATTTAATATAATAGACGCTAAAAAAAAGCATTGTACATATTTTTATATTTATTTAAAGAACATAATCTATCTTCATCAAATTATAATTTGAAGTGAAGTGGAAAAACAAATATATATATAAAAATGTAAGAATATTTCATTTCAAATATTTTTTTCTAAAGTTCCCAATCATCTAAATAATGCAAAATTTCGAAGAAAGATAATGTTTGCTATTTGTAAAATTAATTTCCTTATTAAAGTTATAAAACTATAGTGACATTTTATTAACGGTTTTGATGAAACAAAAAAGTAATAATTTCACAACTAGCATTTATATTACAAAAATTATGGGAAATTCAGTATCATCAATGAAAATAATCTTATGTGCGATTCTTGATTAAGTTAATAATTACAAACAATTATATAATTTCAGTACTTATTCTTTAATCATGTCCTGCACCATAGCCAAGCAGTTCAAGGCATCATGCCTTGGTACAGAGTTACAGGACTTGTGCTAGTTTGAGTCCCCATGGAATTTTGGCCAGTATGGAACTGGTGCCTATCAAGCATCATGAGGAAGTTGGGTAGTCACAATAAATAGTGGCTCCAGATTGAGAAAACCAGCTATATAGGCTAGGGGACCTGACTTGCTGACAACATGTCACACCTATACTGGCTGGATGATCATCCATCTTTGATTAACACATGTGAATATGTGGCCAGTTGGTAGGTTCAGATTTCCACTGTTGTGCCATGGAGTTTTGGTAATTATGAAGAAACATTATTTGAGCTAATGAAATAATAAAGGAACAATAACTTCTTCCTCGTTTGTTTGAATTCAGTTCATTTATGAAATAATAATTCCACTTTTTGGTATTAGATATCTTTCTTTTTCTGCTCTTTTCCATTTATTCTATTTTCTCTCGCTTTTTCATTCTCCATTTATTCTATTTTCTATTTGACTTCTGCCTCAATTCCATTTCTATCATACAATTCTATGTAATTCAAACTACATTATTAAGTATTCTCACACCACAGATTTCAGCGAGATTGAAACTTTTGACCTTCTGATCTATAGCACCATGCCTTAACACTCTTGGCTAAATAACTGTATCGGAAAACTAAGATTTTCTTTAGCCCTGTATGTTATAGTTCGATTTATGGAAAATTAAAAGTAAAATCAATATTTTTAGGACATGTAAATTATTCTTCACATTGTAAGATAATGAAATTACTTAAATTATTAAATATATGTAGGAAATAACACTAGAGGAAAGCCAGAGGGAAAACGTCCAGTTGGTAGACCAAGAATGAGGTGCTTATGTCCGCGCGGCCATGAACCTACGGGTTTGATAGTGCCAGTGAGTAAGTAAGGAAATAACACTATGAGATGAGGTTTCTTTTAACTGTTAACGAGTTGGATATCTTAACTCACCTCATATTTCTTGATTTTTATGCAGACTAGTTTCATCACTTTTCTGCTACATTTTCTATGTATTCCAACTGTTGCTTGGCCATACAGGATGGACGGCTGCCAAGCAACAGTTGAAATGGATCGAAAATATTGCAGAAAAGTGACGAAACCGGCCTGAATAAAAATCAAGAAATATGAGGTGAGTTAAAATATCCAACTCATTAATAATTAATGAAGTTACTTGTTTCTAGCACAGAAAATCTGTAAATAAAGACACAAAATATAAAAGAATATTTGTGATGTAACTGTAACATTCAATTCTATTGTTTTTTTTTCGACATTCATATGTTGTTTATTTAACTTCAACAAGCGGAAAAAAACATTATGAGGTTTAATTTAAGAATTAAATTAATGTTTTTATTACCTCACCTCATATCCTTTTTCTTCTAGACTGCAGTTTCGGAGTTTATCTCCATCATCAGTAGCCTCTGGTCGACCGGTGTTATGTCGTTTCTTGGAAGAAAACTGCCAAGAAATGACATAACACTGATCGACCAGAGGCTACCGATGATGGAGATAAGCTACGAAACTGCAGTCTAGAAGAAAAAGGATATGAGGTGAGGTAATAAAAACATTAATTTAATTCATATGTTGTATTTCTAAAGATGACACAGTGTGTTTATATATTTTTCTTTTCTAATTTAAGCAATATAAAATCTAACCAAAATGTGACCTAATAACAAACTCTAGACAGAATGTATTAATGTCATGTTAATATGAATTATTTTATTGTTTATTTTTTATTATTTCACTTACCTCATACTTCTACATAACTTAATGAATTATTTTAGTTGTTTTTTTATTTTAATTTAAGACCAATATACAGAAAAACTGAAATATTATTTGAATAATTCTAGCAATATTAAAGGTTTATAACTAATAACTGGGACTGCAGTTTTTTATGTAGTATTGCCCTAAGAAATATATATACAGAGTGATTCAGAAATATGGCTATACGTTTGATTGCATTTTGTGACGAAAATAATATTATTAAAGGAAATATGATGTTACCATTCGAAAGGGGATCCTTCAAATTACAACAATAGAACAAAACAAATCACCGCTCACGTGCAGCTTGGCAGGTTGAATTTTTTGGGCTAGCGTCGAATGCCTCCACAATTCTCTTCGTTGTTTTTGCATCTGTGCTAATGCAAGGCCTTCCAGGAGGTTTGATTTTCTGCATCCTTCCCATTTCCAGCAGTCGTTTTCTCCACTTCCCCACAGTCGATGGCTGCAATGCTATGTTAAACTCACGTCTTGAGGCCTCACGATCATTAGCATATGTTATTGCCCATGCTGCAATTGTAATTTGCTGTTGCATATTCAACACCATTTTGACTAATGACGTAAGTTCTACACTGTTTTGTTTTATTCCATTTTTGTAATTTGAATAATTGCCTTTCCAATGGTAATTTCATATTTCGTGTAATGGTAATATTTTCATATCAACGTATAGCCATATTTATGATTCACCCGTATATAACAAAAAAACACAAATCAGTTTGTTACCACGATTATTACACGTTGTTCATTAGGTAGTTCAAATGAACAGATTCTTATATCATTCATACAATGTTTCTTCATAATTACAGAGTTTTTTTAATCATATCAAATGCCAAGTTTTGGAATTTTGGAATGAAACTGTAGGTTAGTTCTTCCTCTACTTTTACTGAAGTAAATCTAATCTTCCATTTTAAACCATTCTAATTAGATGCAGCTTATAAAGGCAGACATCTGTTGTACTTGAAAGGATTTACATGTTCTGAAATAATTTGTGAGAATCTGCCCAGAACTAATTTTATATCATTCAATTTAATTAATGCACAAAGAAATTAAACATAGGCTTAATTTTAGAATTGCATGCTATTATGCATTACAGGGACTCTTGTCATTCCAACTCCTTTCAAAAAAGTTAAACTGAAAATATATAAGACTGTTATTCTCCCAGTTATAATTATATAGATGCGAAACATGGACTCTTACTTTAAAGGGAGAAAGAAGATTACGAGTATTTGAGAATGAAGTTCTTAAGAAAAATTTTGAACCAAAGAGAGATGAACAGACAGGTGAATGGAGAAAATTACATAATAATACTGAGCTACATGGTCTTTATAGGAAGCCAGATATAATAGGAACAATTAAGTCTCGTAGACTGTGATGGGCTGGACATGTGGCACGAATGGGGAATGAAAGAGATGCATGAAAGCTTCTTGTAGGAAAACAAGAGAGAAAACACCCAGATGGTAGATCAAGAATGAGGTGGGAGAATAACATTAATCATAGTTTGAGCAAAATAGATTATACAGGGGATGATTGGAAAATATTAGTTCAGGATAGGGATATATGGAGAGTTTATGTCTGCGTTGCCATAACCTACCAGTTTGATAGAACCAGTGAGTTAGATTAAATTTAATGAATGATTTAGAATTGTTCGAGTTACATTTTTTAAGTCTAATACTAAAGAACTTAATCTTACACCAATATTACAGTACCTCCATCACTACAGGAAGAATTGGATACACTGCATGAACCACTCCAGAATACTCCTGGCATGACAGCCCTAGAAGGCCCTTGGCTGACCAGCTGACTACTGGCCTCACATCCACATGTGCCAATCACATAGGTAGATGATCATCCAGCCAGTGTAGGGGCAACATGTGGTCAGCATGTCGAGTCCCCCAGCTGTTATAGTTGATTTTCACAACCTGGAGCCGCTACTTATTGTAGCTACCCAAATGCCTCACGATGCTGGGTGGGCACCGGTCCCATACTGGCCGAAATACCATGAGAAAATTTCTTCCCCCATGGAGACTCGAGGCTTTGTGCCAAGGCATCCTTAACCACTCGGCTACGGCGCGGGACACCACTCCAGAATACCCAAACTAATGCTCAGCTACATTCCCCGAGGAAGACGATCCAAGGGTAGACCATTCAAGAGATGGCGGAAGACTGTAACAGGCCACTAGGCCTGATACCTAAAGGCTAGTGATGAAGTCTAATACTAAATAATATTTAAAATTAATCAAAATATGATCTAATTAATAAACTTCTTAGACAAAAAGAACAAATGTTAGGTTAGTGTCAGTTGTTTTGTGTTAACTTTCTTAAATTTAAGTTTGATGTGAGTAAATACAAAGTGAATCATCGATGCTAACATCCATAAAACAATACATAACTGAATAATTCACTAAAGTGATCTATTCATTGTAAAATTAGTTTGAAACAGATTGTCACAAAAATTTACCAAACATCTATTTACATTTGACTATTCAGATTTTTTAACTCTTTTGTAAACCAATATTATCTTCCTGATGGATGTATATGTTAAGGTAATTTATTCGTACCCAGTCAGTACTCATCCTTTATGTTTGTTTTTTTTATTCAAAACATTGATATCACTATGGTTTTAATAAGTGAATATGAAAACTGTAGTCATTTAATATCTAGAACTCTTTCAGTGATACAGGTACTTAAATAAATAAATGTAGTCACATATGTTCCTAAAACTAAATATATGGTCACGCATAGAAATACATTATATAATGGAAATGGACAGCTAATGACAAATGAGGGAGATTTTGAGGAAGTGGCTGAATTCAAATACCTAGGAACAATAATCACAAACAGGAATGAGATGCACGGGAAATTAAACATAGGCTCAATTCTGGAAATGCGTGCTATTATGCATTACAGAGACTCTTGATGTCCCAACTCCTTTCAAAAAACGTTACACTGAAAATATATAAAACTATTATTCTACCAGTTATATTATATGGATGCGAAACATGGACTCTTACTTTAAGGGAGGAAAGGAGATTACAAGTATTTGAGAATAAAGTTCTTAGGAAAATTTTTGGACCAAAGAGAGATGAACAGACAGGTGAATGGAGAAGACTGCATAACAATGAATTACATGGTCTTTATAGGAAGCCAGGTATAATGAGAACAGTTAAGTCTTGTAGACTATGATGGGCAGGACATGTGGCACGAAAGGGAATGAAAGACATGCATGGAAGCTTCTTATAGGAAAACCAGAGGGAAAACGCCCAGTTGGTAGACCAAGAATGAGGTGGGAGAATAACATTAACTATGATTTGTGGGAAGTAGATTATACAGGGGATGATTGGAAAACATTAGCTCAGGATAGAGATGTATGGAGAGCTTATGTCTGTGCAGCCATGAACCTACAGATTCGATAGTGCCAGTGAGTTAGTCACATATGTTCCATTAAGAACTAGTGCATTTACTCAGTTTATAGCATCTTTCATCACACAATTTTGCGCACTATTTCTAACTCTCACTGAAGATTGGTCTTATTTTGCTGAAGGTGCTGATCCACTTCACATGCTTAGAAGCCTTGCAACATGACACCCCTGCCCCCCCATTTCTGTTATAAAATGTTTGCATGTTGAGGTGTATCAGTTAGTCCTGACATCCTCTTTAGGTTGGTTATTATATTTTATACCTAAGGGATACCCTTAGTATCTTTCTTTCAATCTTTTATTGGCAAATTCTATTCAATAATTTTATATTGCAATAATTACATATTTTAAATTCAAGATCTGCAGATGAGTAAAAAAGTATTTAACATTCATGTAGTGAACATCTGTCACCCAGTCTTTTACATAGTGATATTGTATTCTATTGATATTCATGGTTCAATCCTTACACTTTTGTCATGGATCCCTTGAAAATTCCCTTTTAGAAAGCTTGGATCTTTACATTTTGCCATGGATCCCTAGGCCCCCCCCTCCAACCCAAATAGGAAACTATTTTATCTCCAGAAAATTTTACATCCTACATTTCTTGACAATTGTATTTTTACAATGAATGATAAACACTATTTCAACTTGTGTCTGTTTTAGTCTGACTCATTGCCTACTGTTTAGCAGTGCTACCACCAACATAGATCACACAAACATTTAAGCATACGAATCCCTCCACCATAAACAAGGGGGCCATTAAAATTCTGTAATATTTAGTTTTAAATTTCAATCAGTTGAGTATAGAATTATAATTATTGTACAGTGATGACACCTGTCTTCCCCATGTGACCAAACATCTAATAGTAAACCGTGCTACCGCTGAACAATTAAAAGTAATTGTTAATTTGTAAAGAAAAGTTAATCTCTGGACTGGAATTTGAACCCGAATCTCTGGCTGTGAACACTGATGTGTTAGCTGGAGATTCGGGTTCAAATCCTGGATCAGGTGTTAATTTTTCTTTACCAATTATTAATTTGTCCAACATTGCGAATGTTAAAATTTAATTATAACTTTGAGATTAAAAGCATGTTTATTAAACCAAAGTGATATTTCAAATTCTACATAGAAGTCACATATATTGATAGATTTAATTGCATAAGTCAGAAAATTAAAAGAAAAACTTTAATTTGAAATTAATTTTTTTATTATCTAAACAATTAAAAAAAATAAATGCTCCTAATTTTTCTTGTATTGATGTGAAAGGGTTTTCTGTGCCAATTGTCCAGGATGTACTGTGCAGTATTTTTTTCTTTTTTCAAAATATTTCCTTCACATATACTATTGGATGAAATTGATTTAAAAAAAATATATATATATTGTATTTGAGAAGATAATGTAAATTTACAAGAATTAATTTTAATTGAAAAAAATTATGTATTTAATTTTGTTATGATTTTGTAATTGGTGTATGTTGAAAAGCTCAGTTGTAGCATTAACTTTTAAAAATAAAATAATTTTTTACTGCTAGTAAAGACACCTGGGATTTGTTAAGAATTTATTTATTTTTGTTAAGACCAGAGAACAAAATGGATCTTTAACACAGTTAAAGAGAAAAATTTCTGCTTGAGCACAAGACCTCTATCTTTACTTGCTGGAACTCTACCATTGAACTACTCAGGCAACTCCAGGAGCAAGCACAAATTTTTCTCTCTTTAATCTCTTCGTGCATAATGTTTTTAAAAAATTGATGTAATCAAACAAGTTCTGAAAGCTAATTGTATTTTAAACACATTTTAATTTGAGGTTATATTAAAACCTGGTGATTTGATTTTTTAACAGTTTTGCTCATAAATTTGTGGACTGTGCTGATTTTTCATAATTTTATTAAAAACTAATTGTATCCTGCAGAACACCCATGATTGTGGTTTGTATATTTAAAAAAAGTGATATAAATAAAGTGCAGCTTGAATTTGAATACAATTCGTGTTCTGATTATATTTTCCTGTATTATAATTTAATCCTAATATAGTAAATATAATTATTAATTACGTATCAAGAAAGTGATAAACATGGCATTACCATGGAAGTTTATGAAAGCATTTCTCTATCTATAAAACATTTATTATGGAGATATTTGCTTAGGACTTACAATTTTTTTGAGGGGTGGGTTTATGTACTTAATGAAACAATGAAATTATATAATTAGTAATATATTGGAATCTTCTGTCTGATCTCCAAATTATTGGATATATTATCCACGAACTTATAATGGCAAGCAAGAAGAAAAGATGACCTTTAAACTGTCAAATATCTAATCGTTATTGTGTTTTGCAAACATATCTTCCAACTCTTTTAGATTTACATCTTTGAGAATCATTAGGCACATTACTCGCCTTTTAACTGTCAAATAACTATAAAGCGATTTAAGTTAAATTTATTAAATATGATACAATATTACATTTAATGTGACCAATTATACCAGAATTAAGAAATAATGTGTGTAAAAAAAGTTTGTATTATTTTTAATTTTACATAAGTTCTTTTTCTTTAATATGCGAATTTTTCAAGCCTTCATAATTACACATGTTGGATTTATTAAGTTCAAGACAAATATAAATCTTGGGAATTTGAATGGTGGACTGAGAAAAGGTTTCTTGCATCTCCTTTATTTCAAGGCTAATTTGACGCATTTATAAAGCAATGCAAGGAGAATACTGACTATACATAGCATGCATACAATGCACAACTCTTATATTGTATAATTTCTTTTGTGTCTTCGCGCTACTATTATACCAAATAAAGGAGTGGTCTTGAATGCCGTAGACCTTGAAATATGAAGGCAAATTTTGGCAGCCGGTAAAGGATATAATGAAATAAATGTAACAATATGAATTAAGTCTAAGACAGTAAACTTATTAAAGCTGTGAAAAGCTCACGTTAGCGTGATATTGTTTGCGTGATAATTTTCGGTCAATATGATGACGTCACGGGTCACGTTACGTGCGCAGGTGCGCCAGTATATACCATAGATTTTCTCTTTGATTATGTTTCTAAATCTTTAATGAATCCTAATTTGGCTATGGCTTCTGTTTCTATTTAGTTCGTAGTTGTTGTCCCGAGATGGCAGTATCAACACTAAAATCACGCATGCGTTACTTTCACAAACCAATCACAACAGTGTTCTAATTCGCTGCAGTTTCATGATCTTAGCACCACCTAGTAAGTTTCCCTTATAACCTAATGAACTCTGTCAGTGGTTATTTGAATAACTATAAGAAATCTAGTTTATACACAATCTGGATTCTCTTCCATCCGGGACCTTTCAGCAAAGAAGCTTTTTCCTGTCTTATTATGATAGCATAAGCGTTGTTATTGGTAATTTCTTTATCTGTGTATTTTATCACCGTTTGTGATAAACTCGATTAATAATAAATTCAGATGTTCGGGAAATATTTGTTAATTGCGGCGTATCTCGGATTTGCTGCATCTTCATTAAATGTCACATCGGGACCATCGGCAGATGGTGGTAAGTAAAACTATTTTTATTCAATGTCTATTTTAAATAAGATTCATAATTTTTAAATTTCCAATTTTATAACATTTAATTATTCGAAACTGCATGCGAACTAAAAATCCTGCGTTATCGATAAAAGTGAAGTACTTATGTACATAATTCGTTGTGGTGCATTTGCGAGATAAAGATGTTGAAAAGATGGTAGACGCCAGTTTTGACATGTTAACTGTCAAATGAATTTTATAAAATGTACATGAAACCTATTTCTGTCCAGCTTATACAGAGTTTAGTGATGCGATAATTTCTCCATTAATTGCTAATGTATTAATCTTCAAGTCTGTGACATCAGTGTTACGCCTATACTTTGGTTCATAAGTATTTTGGGTTGATTCGAATTTTATTTTTTCCTTGTCAGAATTCAGTATTTGAAAAACGAGACAATGTTTCATTTGGCAGTCTTAGATTACTGTAACTTTTGTCAATTCCTAAATTTATGTGTTAAGTTTGAAATCCACATACCTTAGAAATTTAAATCTGCTCTATACTATAACATCATTCTATTGGATCTACAATTAAATCGTCCAATTCTTTTCTTATCATACCGAGAATGACATAAGACACTCCTATATTTTGAATGGTTTAACTAATCTCAAGATTACATTATAGTAATAACCTATAGTAAAATAAGTTACCATAATCTATTAGATAGGAAGTAGTGTAATGACAAAATTAGATAAGGTTTAGAGATAAATTAGGTAATTTTATACAATCATTTTGCCTGCTGCACCTATGCTATTTTTTGCAATTATTTATATTATTTTTTTACATTCTTTTCCTGCATTTTGTAACATAAATCATAACATAACAAAAATAAAGGATATTTATTCTATGTGATGTACTATTCTGCTTAAATTCAAATGAAAAAGAAAATTACAAAAATGATTCCTGCAGTATATGAATAATCACTGGAAGATTATATTAAGGCCTACATATATTTTTTTAATTCTCATAAAAATGCTTTGAGAATTTAATGAAAATATATGGTAGAAATAATCGAAAATATGCCAAATTAACATTGGAAGATGTCTATTTATCATCTATATAACAAAATACCAATTTATGAAAAAACATGAAAACAATGAAAGTTCTTAAGTGCCTACCTAATCTAAACTACCAAACATAACCTGAATAAACATGTTAGCAATTGTCTATACCAGAAACATGAATAAACATGACATCATTCAATAAATATTAATAGAGTTAGTTGCTAATTTTCCTTTTGATTCATATATTGACATCTCCCATAGAATAGGCAAAATAAAATCAACATAAACATTGTAAGAAATGACATAAGTTCAGCAAGTTAATGATTATGTAAAATTACTGATAATAAAATGTACTATTGTTAATCATTTTGGCTCAAATTTTATCTTATGACTCTCTATGCTATACTATAAATTCTTATGCCACTGACACACTACTTACTTGCAACATCCTGCTTTACACAGGCACATTAGAGATTGTTTTATTTTAGGAAGTAATATTTTGAGGTTCTTTTAATAATTTTATTTTGAGTCTGTTTATCTTACCTCAATATTAATGTTGATTTGCTCTTGAACATGTTTCAATTGGATCCCAATCATCTTCAGCATCTTGCCCAGACTGGTTGGATTTATGGGTTTATCCAGGGTTTACAACATAAATCCAACCAGTCTGGGCAAGATGCTGAAGATGATTGGGATCCAATCGAAACATGTTCAAGAACAAATCAACATTAATATTGAGGTAAGATAAACAGACTCAAAATAAAATTACATTAGAGATTGTTTGCAAGCCAAATTATGGCAAGCTGCAAGCTTTTCTTTGAAACAGAGAAGTATGTATGGGCCAAGCGGCTTGTAAAATACTTCAAGCCTTCAAGTTTGAGTTTTCTGGCCCAAAACCTTCACTTCTCTATTTATGGTGACGGCAGCAGCAGCTGCTTATAAATATTGCATGTGCATTGGAGAAAGAACGCAATCATAATAAAAGTACTTATATGATATGAGAGATTAATTTATTTTGTATATATACTTATCTACTATATCACACTTAAGTAAATATGTTTAAATCTATAGATCTTCATAATTTACCACAGATTTTACTTACTTTGTGGAAACAATGACCTGTAGTTTATTTTCGGTATGAAGAGTTTGTCATTGAATTATTTTGCATAACACGTAATATTGTGCATGCAATTATTATTGAATCTATAAAAATATAATTGTCATCCATGCAAGTATTAGGCCATGTGGCACATTACAGTCTCAAAGAGGAATTTTCCATCCAGCGCTTTTTTGGACATCCCAGCGATATTTTGCCTTGGGAGCAGTAACAAAGCATGGATCCAAGGCTTTGTTTGAGAATGAAAACAAATATAATTTTTTTGCCCAATGGGTTGCTGACCCAGAGGGGTATTATTGTGGGGTTCCCACTAATGTAGCATTTCCTCTACATTAAGGTGATGTGGTAGAGTGTCATTGAATTATCTTGCATGGTAGAGTGTCATTGAATTATCTTGCATAACACTTTGTAACATTGTGCATCCTGTTATTATTGAACCTATAAAAATATAATAGGCCTACTTAAGGTAATTTTAAGGAAAATAATAGTAAACAGTGAATATCAGCCCAAAGTAAATGGACATAATGCATTAGAAGAGGAAATTAAGGAAAGATTGGTAAATGGGAATAAAGGTTATTTTGCAAATAGAACCTTATTTAAAAGCAAATTAATATAAAAACTGCAAAAATAAGGTTATACAAAACATTCATTAGACCAGTAGTTACATATGCTTGTGAAACTTGGGTCCTAAAAGAAACAATAAAACAGAAATTACTAATTTTTGAGAAGAAGAATATTTGGACCAAATAGAGGAACTAATAACTGTTGGAAAACCAAAACAAATAACGGACTAAACAAATTAATAAAAAATCAGAATATAGTAAACCATATAAGATCTCTCAGAATTGGTTGGCTTGGACATTTGATAAGAAGGATGATCAGAGGTCCCGCGCCCTAGCCGAGTGGTTAAGGCAAGAAGCCTTGCCGCAGAGCTACAGGACTTGTGCTGGTTCGAGTCCCCATGGGGGAAAAAATTTTCTCATGGAATTTCGGCCAGTATGGGACCGGTGCACACCCAGTATCACGAGGCATTTGGTAGATAAAATAAGTAGCGGTTCCAGGTTGAGAAGACCAGCTATAATGCTGGGGGACCCGACATGCTGACCACATGTCACCCCTACACTGGCTTATGATCGTCTACCTCTGTGATAACACTTGTGGACGTGAGGCCAGCAGCCGGCTAAGGCCTGTCACTCTTGGAGTGGAGGATGATCAGAGACTGGTCAAAAAACTCTTACAAATGGAAACCTATAGGAGGCAGAGCTGTTGGAAGACCGAAGATCAGATAGGAGGATGACACAATGAACGATCTAAAGAAAATGAATGCGACTAATTTGAATATGGCAAGAGACAGATTGGCATGAAGGAGGATTGTTGAGAAGGCCAAAACTTTCACTTTTGAAGTTGTCGCGCCTTAAGATGATGATGATGATGAGTGAAAAATCAGCATAAAAATTAGTAAATTAATTTGCGAATGTTTATTGAATAAAATATTTTTCTACATATAGTTAAAATTAGAAATATATTACTTACTTACTCACTGGCACTATCGAACCCGTAGGTTCATGGCCGCGCGGACATAAGCTCTCCATACATCCCTATCCTGAGCTAATGCTTTCCAATCATTCCCTGTATAATCTACTTCCCTCAAATTATAGTTAATGTTGTTCTCCCACCTCATTCTTGGTCTACCAACTGGGCGTTTTCCTTCTGGCTTTCCTACAAGAAGTTTCCATGCACGTCTTTCATTCCCCATACGCGCAACATGTCCTGCCCATCGCAGTCTACGAGACTTAACTGTTCTTATTATATCTGGCTTCCTATAAAGACCATGTAGTTCATTGTTATGTAGTCTTCTCCATTCACCTGTCTGTTCATCTCTCTTTGGTCCAAAAATTTTCCTAAGAACTTTATTCTCAAATACTCGTAATCTCCTTTCCTCCCTTAAAGTAAGAGTCCATGTTTCGCACCCATATAATATAACTGGTAGAATAATAGTTTTATATATTTTCAGTTTAACGTTTTTTGAAAGGAGTTGGGACATCAAAAGTCTCTGCAATGCATAATAGCACGCATTTCCAGAATTGAGCCTATGTTTAATTTCTTTGTGCATCTCATTCCTATTTGTGATTATTGTTCCTAGGTATTTGAATTCAGCCACTTCCTCAAAATTTCCCTCATTTGTCATTAGCTGTCCATTTCCATTATATACTGAATTTCTACGTGTGACCATATATTTAGTTTTACTGATATTTACTTCCAGTCCTAATTTCTTAGTGTTACTCAATAGTGTGTGCGTGTTGGCCTTTAGTATCTCCTCGCTATCGGCCAGTAGTACTACATCATCAGCATAAACTAACAGCTTATTAATACCATTCAGTTGTAAGCCTTCCTCATTCTCTAAAGATTTAATGGCATACTCTAGTACAAAATTAAATAGTAGAGGAGATAGTGCATCTCCTTGCTTCAACCCATTCTGGATTTCAAAAGTGTCTGAAAACTGTTTGCCTACACGCACCGTACTCTTTGAGCCATTTAGACACATTCGTATAAGTCTAACTAACTTTTTAGGAATTCCGAACTCCAGCAGGATACTATATAACTTCTCCCTCTTAATTGAATCATATGCTTTTTTGAAGTCTACATATAGTTGATGTACAGTACCATTATATTCCCATTTCTTTTCTAAAATCTGTCTTATACTAAAAATCTGATCTGTTGTAGACCTGTTTCTTCTAAATGCACATTGATGATCTCCTAGAATGTCATCAATATAGGGAGTAAGTCTGCTTACTAATATATTTGTTAGAATTTTGTACGAAGTTGAAAGTAATGAGATGCCCCTGTAGTTGTTGCAATCAGTTTTATCTCCTTTGTTATAAATTGGTACGATAATTGATTCCTTCCATTCATCTGGAAGAGCTTCTTTTTCCCAAATCATTCTAAGCAACCAGCGTATCTTGTCCATCAATTTTTCTCCCCCTGATTTTATCAGTTCTGCTGGGATCTCATCTGAACCTGATGCTTTATACATCTTCAATTTTTCAATCGCCATTTCAACCTCTAATGCACTTGGCTCTGCGACTAGCATTTCTGCTGTCTGTAACTTATCCTCCTCAATGTCCTGTTCTGTATGTACATTTAATAGCTGATTAAAGTAACTTTTCCATCTATTTAATATACTCCTAGAATCTGCAATCATATCCCCATTTTCATTCCGAATTATGTTTGTTCTAGCCTGAAACCCTTTCTTCTCTATACTAATTCCCTGATATAATTCTCTAATGTTCCTATTTTTTGCATTCATTTCAAGATCATTAATCTTCTCTCTCAAATATTCCCTCTTTTTACTCTTTAGTAACTTGGTGGTTTCCTGTCTAACACTACCCAATTGCTCTAAATTTACCTCATTTGGCTCGTGTAACCATTTTATTTTTGCTAGCTTTCTTTTGTTTACAATGTCGGCACATTCCTCATCAAACCATTTCTTGTTTTGCCTCTTTTTTAAACAACCAATGCTTTCTGATGCTGACAATTTAATAGTATCTCTTATAGCCTCCCATTCTTTATTTATATCAGTTTCTTCTTCGTTTGCCACATTGTCATTGGAAGATTCCAGTACTTCAAATATATTAGCAATTTTGATTTGATATTCTTGCCGCATTTCATCATTTTCAAGTTTTTAAATTCATATTTTACAGAATTATCTTTAGCGTTTGTTCCTCTCATAAGCGATAGCCATTGTCTGATTTTCACTCTGACCAGATGATGATCCGAATTGCAATCTGTACCTCTAACTGATCTAACATCAATGATGCTACTGTGCCAACGTTTATCCACTAATACATAATCTATCTGGTTCCGAGTTTCTCCATCTGGGGACGTCCAGGTGTATTTATGAATATCCTTATGCTGAAATGTTGTGCTCTTAACAATGAGATTCTTTGATGTGGCAAATGTGACTATTCTAACCCCGTTGTCGTTACTATCTTCATGAAGACTGAATTTGCCTATTGTTGGTTTGAATATATCTTCCCGCCCCACTTTTGCATTAAAATCTTTTAAGACAATTTTCATATGATATCGTGAAAGGCTATCAAATAAGCATTCTAATTCTTCATAGAACTCATCCTTGATCTTGTCATCTTTATCTTCTGTGGGGGCATGTACATTTACAATTATAAAATCATGTCGTTTACCCTTTAGAATTATGTATGATATCCTATCACTAACAGTATATTACTGATATATATTTTAAAACTGCTTACAATGTTTGAACTTACTTTTATGTAGTATTTAAACATAATTAATGTGCACTTTAATAAAATAATAGAGACTCATAAAATTATATTTTGACAAGGAATACAGATTTCCCGAAATGAAACTATACAAATACTTTTGTAAGCAGATGATTTAGTACTGTTTGTAATCTCAGAGGATAAATTATAAATTGGAAACACATCAAATAAATAATATAGCCAAACACTTTAATATGAAAATTTCTTCCCAAAAAACAAAATTATGGGTATATGTGTAAAACACTATGACGTTAAAATAGAATTAGATTGAAAAATTATAGAACAAGTTTCTGAATTTAATTATCTGATTATCTAATATCTTATATAAGATATGACATAGAGATTAAGTTCAGATATACAATACAATAAATGTAATCATAAAAAGAAGTTTTGGTAAACAAATGTCAACCACAACCAAATTGAGATTACACAAGTAACTACAAAATCAGATCTGAAATATAGCAGGCAAAAATTGGTTACTAAATTATAAAATCAAATCAAAATTACAAGTGGCATAGATGAGAATTTTACGTCCAATCCAAGGTTTGATAAAAATGGACAAGCAGTAACACAAATATATTGTGATAAATTAAAAGTTTCAAATTTAGTTGAAATTTAGAATTATCTAAGCAATTGGTTACAACATGTCCAAAGAATGGATGCATCTCACTTTCCTAAATTAGTATTGCAATATCATTTATTTATCAACACAGAGAAAACAAAAGTAATGGCTTTTCAAGGAAAATACCCTGCATGTAGCAAAATTTGTATAGATTCAAAAATGCTGGAAAGAGTAAATTCATTTACCTACCTGGGATACACATTAACATATTTGGATGAAATAGACATAGCAAATAAAATTTTTAATTTTAATAAAACCATGGGAATAATAAATTCAGTAATGAAACCTTCGCTAGTCCAGAGAGATACCAGAGTTTGGTTATACAAAATCTAAGTAAGTCCTGCACTTTGCTACGATAGTGAGGTATGGACTATGAGGAAAGGTTAGAGTTCCCAAGGCCATGCTTCGTTATTGTCCACAGGAAAAAGATCTCTGGGCTGTCCAAGGAAACGTTGGATACAAAATTCATCAGTGAGATCATAACAGGCCTATAGGCCTAAGACTTGGTTGGATGAAGAAGAAGAAGAAGAAGATTTATTTATGTATTATCCATGAGAACATCATAGATGTTTTAGGACTTGTCTACAATTAAAATTTATACATAATAATATAACATATATATATATATATATATAGCAAAATCAATTCACATCTTGTCATTGAAACTTAACAGCTACAAATGTTAACAAGAATATAATAATTATTAAAAGAAAAAAAGGACTTTGAGATAAAGGAAGGCCAAAATTAAGATGGACTAACCAACCACATCTTGAGATATCATAGGAACAGGCTCAGATGATGATGATGATGATGATAACGACGATGGCACTACGGCCCATTTTAAGCCTAGCCAGTTGCAAGATATTTCTCTATTTGTCTCTCTCCAAAACATTTTTTCTCAATCCTCTAACGCTCTACTTCATAAGATCCTTTTTTTTCTTCCATCCAGCCATCTTAATCTTGGTCTACCCATTTTTATACTAGCTTCAGGTTTAAGAATGTAAATGTTTTGTAGGATTGTCCTCTATCATCCTGATAACGTGGCCCACCCAGTGCAGTCTTGCTAGTTTGCTAAATTTTACAATATCTTTCTCACAGAATAATGAATATAATTCATTATCATACATCATATGTCAGTTTTCATATATGGGCCAAATATGTTTCTTAAAACTTTGCTTTGAAAAATTTTGAGTTGGTCCTCATTATCTTTATAGTGTGTCCAGGATTTGCAACCATAAGTTAGGACACACCTTAAGAGACTTTTATACAGATTTACTTTGGTGCACAAATTCAGAAATTCTGATTTTAAAATTAAACAAAAGTAGCATGTATAATACTGTTAGATCATACACTAGACATCCATCAAGTTTTTTAAAGTTATATTTATAAAGCTGTAAACAAGTTTTTTTTTTAATTGATTCAATGAACCAGTATTACTACTCATTGTACTTTGTTGCAATCTTAACTTCCAGTAACCTAACTAAATCACTAACACTATCAAACCATGATGATGCCGACATAAGCTCTCCATACATCCCTATCCAGAGATATTTTCCATTCATATCCTGTGTTACTTACCTCCCTCATATCATAGTTAATATTATTCTCCCACCTCATTAAACTGGACACTTTTCCACTTTTTTCTACATTTTTCCTTTAACCCTTTAGGTGTCATGAGCCGATTAGATCGGCTCTGGTGCTTTTGTCCATTACCTGCCAGACAATATACTTAAACTACTTGCAAAGCCGATCACATCGGCGGGTGCGATTTAAATCTCTGACACTAGAGATTTTACCAGTGGCCTGCAGAGAGTTAAGTTTCCTTGCCCCTCTTTTAATTCCCCATTCATGCCACATGCTCTATCTCAGTGTACAAGGCTTTACAATTCTTATTATAGGCCTGTCTGGTTTTCCATTAAACATCACAATAGCTCACCAGTCTATTGTCTCTCTTTGCTCCAAAAATAATCTTAAGTACTTAAGTGACCAGCCTCATGGGCTAGTGGTCAGTGTTCCTAACTACAGTTCATGAGGTCCCGGGTTTGATTCCTAATCAAACCATAAGAATTTTTCCTTAAAGAAAATTATTCCTGTGGTGGCCCATGGTCTGGAGTTTAGGTTAAGAACTCTCCTGGCACTTCATTATCATTCTTCACCCATCGTACCATTGGGGTAACATAACTCTGCCTTCTAGGCGCTCCAACTTCAGAAGTGGGTTACAACTAAGCCAATGCCAGAAGAGAACACTAGAAATGTTGAAATGACAACCTGGGGCATTAATAAAAAAAAACTTTATTCTCTAATTAACCAACCATCCACTGGCACTAGTAAGCCCAGAGGTTCATGGCCATCATACGCCCTCAATACATCCCTATCCTAAGTTAATGTTTTCCAATCATTTCCTGTATAATTTATTCCATCAAATCATGGTTAATATTATTCTCACTCCTCATTCTTGTCCTACCTACTGGGCACTCTTCCCCCTGGTCCCTCTACAAAAAATGTCCATGCTCCTCTTTCATTCCTCATGCATGCCACATGTTCTGCCCATAGCTGGCTACGAGACATTTTTTGTTATGTCTGATTTCCTGTAAATATCATGTACTTATTGTAGTTTTCTCCATTCACCTGTCTGTCTGTCTCTCTTTGCTCCAAAAATTGACTTAAACATTCAATGTTCCTAGGAACATGTCCCTATGTTAAGCCTTTGCCATAGATCCCCTGAAATAGTACCTGCCCGGAGATTCAAAAGGGAGTCATTTTTATCTCTATAAAATTTTACCCCAATGAAACCCACGTCCACATTTCTTGATGATTGTATTTTTACGATAAAATTTATTTTGACCAAGATATCTCTTTAAGATTGGCTTATCACCTTTTCCCTGACCAACATGTGTAACCCTTCTGGCAGCAATGCTACTGCCAACATAGTTCATAGGGTAATTTAAGCACACAAGCCCGTCCACCATGACACTTTATTCTCAAATATTTGTAATATTTTATCCTCTCTTAAAGTGGCAATCTTAACTTTTAGTACATAAAAATCCAATCCATTTAATTCAAGTAATTGCTGTAATTTGTGTGAAAATATCTTCAATAAATTGAGAAGGAAAGAAATGTTAGTGTGAAGCTTCTTTATGAATGTATTATAAATATGTGAGGTCTATCAAACTTGAACAGACCAGTTTGGTCAAGTGGCCTACAAATGCTTCTCTTGGTTTCATGAACAAAAACACACAAGACTTTCTCTGTGAGTTATCTATAAATATTCTGTATAAAACCAGTATTTATGTATTTTCAAAATATTTGTGTTACTGCTTAAATTAATTTGTTGATTTATATGATATTTAAGATATAGTAGTGAGAAATAATATACAAGCATTACAGTTTACAGTCTCTTTTCCTATTATTATTATTATTATTATTATTATTATTATTATTATTATTATTATTATTATTATTATTATTATTATTAGGAAACATATAACAGAGGGATTTACTATTACAAAAGGTTAAAGGCAAGGTTGCAGTTTATCTCCAACTCTATTCAAAATTTATCTCGAAAGATTACTAAGAGACTGGAGAAAAAAATGGGCATACCTATCCAAAATACACATCTATATATTCACTAAATTTTGCAGATGACCAGGTATTAATAGCACAAGACCACGATGACGTAGAATATATGGTTAAAAAACTAAAAGAAGAATATGAAAAATGGGGACTTTATATAAACATTGAAAAAACTGAATATGTGTATAGGAGAAGAAATGGAAAATATAAATTTCAACAATGGAGAAGAACTAAAACCTAGTATTGAGTGCACTTATTTAGGAACAAAATTAGACCATTCAGGCGATAACACAGTGGAAATTAAAAATATGATCGCACAAACAAAACAAGCAATAAATGTTTTAAACTCTGTTTGGTGGAACAAAAAAATACAAAAAATAGAAAATTACAAATATATCAAACCATAATTCAGAGCATTTTAACATATGATGCTGAAGTCTGGCAAATTCCTGCCAGGGAAATGAAAAGAATTTTAAGTACAGAAATGGATGTTTTAAGATCAGCTGGAAAATCTAGAATGGATAGAATATGAAATAAAGAAATAAGGAAAATTATGGGTGTAGAAGAGGAACCGGACATCATAAACATTATAGAAAAGAAAAGATTACAAGGGTATGGCCATATCAAAAGAATGCCAGAGCAAAGATGGCCTAAAATTGTTATGGAATGGATCCCAATAGAAAGGAGGAAGAGAGGAAGACCGAAGAAAACTTGGATAGAAGGGGTACAAGCAGCTATGAATATCAGAGGATTGGAGGAAGATCATTGGATGGACAGATAGGAATGGTGTTTGGTTTCCGGAAGACAGCAGCAGCTGCCATGATACCGGATGATGATTATTATTAATTATTATTATTATTATGTAATGACAATTACAGGTCATAGAAAGATGCCTATGAGCAAGATTTGATGGCTCTTCCATGTCCAGATTTGAATTATGATGCTACTGACCTGAGCTATTAAAGATTGTGATTAAATAAAATAATAAAAATGTAAGGCCATAAATTTTGCCATCTAAAAGAAGTATGTGAATATTTTATCTGGTTTTATTGGTCAATCACATGGACTCAAATGTGGTGTAAATTTCATGGTAATTCCTTTTTATGATTGAAGGAAAACCATAAATCAGGAATTGAATTTTAGTTGGGTGTAGCACAGGTGATTTGTTTCTTTAATTTAGAAAAAAAGCATCATGTTGTAAAATGTTACTAGTGACCTGAGGAGTGTGTATATATAAGTTAAAAAAAAACAAAATTGGTACCTGAGATCACTTGTCTTCAACTTTATAATGTTGTAAATTATCAAGAAGGCCTTTTGGAACATGTGTTCCATTTTCTGCTTGTATATTGGTACTAACTGTTGTTAGAATTTTGTAAAGAGTAAAGAATTTTAATCGTTTTGAATATATGTATCATCATCCATGAGGCATGATGTTTGGTTTTTTAGCATTTTTTTCTTTTTATGATGAACTAGGAGCTGGCCCGATGCATCAACCCCCAACCTGGGGGACGGGTAATTTTTGTTCAAGGTTTTCTTCCTCTAGCCTTTGATAGTCCAATGTCTTACTGCAAGGCAGCAGCGCTAGTTTTGGTCTGGCCTGGGTATTTTATTTCCCCAGTACCCGCCATATCTGGTGAGCGTTCCCTTATCCGCCACCTGGGGAGGTGCCCGATGGGAGACTGGCAACTCCACATGGGATATATATATACTAGTGGACCCAACAGATGTTGCCCTGCCCGAATTATTCACAGGTCAATTATTCATGAACTTCTCAGAAGGTTTTGACGGTCAATTATTAATTTTTTTCATTTTAAATAATATTGGGAGGTGGTGGTGGTGAAATTAGGGTTTATATGTTTTGATATGCGAAAAAATCTTAATAATGCAAAAAAAAAATCTAAAAAACCTATAACCCGATCGCAGCATCACCTACTGGGTCCAGTTGTGAATCTAAACCATCCAGGGACCCACTCTTCAAAAAAAGATCCTATAACCTGATCACAGTGCCACCTACCAGGTCTGATTGTGAATCTAAACCATCCAGAGACCCGCTCAAACACACAAAAAATTTCATCAAAATTTGTCCAGTCATTCAGGAGTTCAATGACATACACACATACAGAATAATAATAATATATATATATATATCAATATATAAAAATTACGTGTCACATTGTTTGTCTGCGATGGAATCCTAAACTACTGAACCGATTTTAATAACATTTTGCACACTGTGTGCAGTTTGATCCAACTTGAGACTTAGGGGAGTTTATAACTAAATTTATAGTCACATTTTTTTTATTGCAAACTATTTGTTTATTATTTAACAAAGAGTTATAATTATCTGTGAGTTCCATATGATTCTAACAGATGGCTGTGTAAGGTAATTGGTTTATTATTTAACCAGGTGGCTGTGCTTTTTGTTGCAACCACGAATTTCAATTGAATTACAAATATTGATTATTTCATAATTTAAGTGTGTTTGTGTTTATTTTATTTTCAATATAGTTTATTAGTTATATTAATTTCATGTGTAAGTATTAGTTTTAAGTAATCTGGCTGAAAGACAGCAACTTAATTTAAATTTAACTGGACCGAGAAGAGACATTGAACAATATGGCGAATCAGTTCTAGAGACCATGAATGATAAGATATCAAGTGAATTTCCGCAAATTTGTATAGGCCTATGCGACATAAATCTTACATTTAAGAAGAATGTCGATTTAAAAACATATGAAGGTCCTAAGGAACGGAATAACGGATCTGTAAGTAAGTCTGTTAGTTATAATAATATGCCCTAATATTACAGAAACAATCTCCATGCCTCAATTAAATGAAAAACAAGATGACTATAATATATCACAAGATGATATTACTATACAGAGACTTTTTGATGATGAGAATCCAAACTGCCAACAAGTTCGTAGAAAAAAACGAAAGTATAATAAAATCAGCAAGCCTCCTCAAAATATTCCATCAATAAATTTATATAATCCTTATGATACACTTATGGATGATACTGAGAATGCAGACAACATAAATTCATCTCAATCAACAAAACCACTTCCACATAAACCACCACCCATATTTATACCGGGTATAGTTAACGTACCAGAACTAAAAAAATGTGTAAAACAAAAACTTTCTGATTTAGATTTCTCACTTAGTTTACTACAACATAATTTAACGTATACCTTAGCCACAGAAATGCGTGGCCGGGACTTCTATATATATATATATATATATATATATAACAAAGTCGGATTAGTTACATTATTTATAACTCAAGAACGGCTGGACCGGTTTTTATGATCTTTGATTTGTTTCCGCTCTGAATAGCAGATAACTATTAAAACATCGGAAAAATGAACGTAAAAATATTTAAAGGCGATACGACGTTCGTCGGGCCAACTAGTATATATATATATATATATATATAGTTCAGGCATTTTTTTCATGTCATATTTAGCCTTCATTACTATATGTCAAAATTTAATTATAACATCAAAATAAGATGTGTTACTGCTATAAAGTAAAAATTCTCCTTAATTTGCTTACTTGTTATAGAAGCAACAAGAGGGCAGTGAGACTGAGCTCCTGCTACCTCACATGATAGAGAATATATGTAAAGGAAAAATAAATGTTGTGCTAGGGTGCTTGGATAGCATAGCTGGTAGCTTATTAACATAATAAGTTAGAGGTCCTGGATTCACACACACAGTTTTTAAGTCTGCCTTACTGTCTCAGGTGGTAGCATGCCTGCTTCCTAACTAGCGGGTCTCCAGGTTCGATACCTGGCGGGATTGAATATTTTAATTGTAAAATTTTCTATCTTGGGGTCTGGAATGGTGATTGTGTTTAATTTTTAATCACTACGTTGTGCACCAGATTACTGCATTAAATTGAAAATCCATCAGATTGGGACGTTACACATGGTGACCCTCTTGATACTTTTTGACAGGGCCAGGTTTCATCTTCTCCCTTTTCTTCATATCATCCCTCATACAATATACTTTACACTGCACAAAAAAAATGATCTGCCACTTCTAACTGCAAGGCACTAAAATCCAGCGCCAAATCTCTCATTTAAACTACAGGGAAGTAATACAACTCCTGACTTGATGGATTGGATAATACTTGACAACCTGTCCCTGCCGTGTCCTGCCAAACTCCATTCTGCTCTACTCAGGCAGGGACGTTCATCTGCTTAGCACAGTGGGTTGCCACTGCTGGATTCTCATTTCAATTTCTGTGCCTTGCAATTAAAAGTGGGAGATAATTTTTTTTTTACACAGCCTCGGTACATCACAACGCTTCTCTGGGAGAAATTTCTAGGTAGGTTTCGGCATTCAATGGTTGAAAGCTCCTTTATTAGTGTTATTTAATAAAATGTGTGTGCTGGGGGGAAAGTCAATTTCATCATTATTGCTTAATATTCATTATAAAGACTAGTATTGGTAACCTAGTAGGTAATAAAAGGGAAAAAATCTTGGCAGCATGAGATATATCCTGTAATCAAGGATGTAGTGGATGACAATTTATGAAAATTGAAATAACTTGTAACCTGTGGCTTGTAACATGGATATCAAGTCATTTGTGCTACAATAACCCTTGATTAATTAACATTTTCCAATACTGTTATTTTAACACAGTTCCAATAATGGATCATATTATAATGATATTGTGAAAAGAAAAATTGTCAACCAGGAATCGAACCATGGACCGCTAGTCCTCCGTTCTAGTGTGCAACCCATTACACCATTCTAAACATGGCAAAAACATTAACAATTCTTTCCACATATACAAATCTATAATTCTCGTTTCGTCCGCTGTCAGGTAGTTATCATTACCATCGCCAATGGCAGGCTTTGTTTAGAAGTATCTGTATTTGAGAATTTTACACCATCACTTTTATAAGCAGTAAACAATCTTATTTAACATTTTCCAATACTGTTATTTTAACACATTTCCAATAATGGATCATATTATAATATTATAATGATTTTGTGAAAAGAAAAATTAATGTCTGAACCAGGAATCGAACCGTGGACCTCTAACAGTATAGAAAAATAACAGGAGAACACCCAATAAGTACAACCCTTTATAGAATTATCATAAACAGACAGTACTCTAAATCAGTACTAACTTATGGATATAAGACATGGGTCTTAAATGTATTATTAATTAGTTTAATTATGTTTTAGAAATAAATAATTACTATGTTTTGTTTGACTGCATCACAATGAAAATTGTGTGTCTACCCGTTCTTCCCAAGATATGATAAGGCCATCCCTTGTAAGAGTTACCGGTACTGAAGTTAATTTAGTTATCCTTATTTCCCTATAGATGACAGCAAATGACAAATGGTTAATGCATTACCTCAAAAATACACCTAGCAGACAATTGGATTATTAATTTGACTAATACCTTAGATTTCTCCCAGTTATATTATATGGATGTGAAACATGGACTCTTGCTTCAAGGGACGAAATAAGATTGAATACTTGAGAATAAAGTTCTTAGGAACATTTTTGGGGCCAAAAAAATATGAACAGACAGATGAATGGAGAAAACTACATAATAGTGAGCTTCATGGTATGTATAGGAAGTCCAATATAATAAGAAAAGTTAAGTCTCGTAGACTGATGGGCAGGACATGTGGCACAAATGGGGAATGAATGAGGTGCATGGAAGCTTCTTGTAGGAAAACCAGAGAGAAAATGCCTAGTTGGTAGACCAAGAATGAGGTGGGTGAATAACATCCATGATTTGAGGGAAGTAGATTATACAGGGGATGATTGAAAACATTAGCTCAAGATAGGGATGTATGGAGAGCTTATGTCCGTGCGGCCATGAACCTACGGATTCAATAGAGCCTGGTTTATGTGCTGAAGGACTTGAGTTCAAATCCAGGCTCAAGCAGAAATTTTTCTCTTTAGTTGTGTTGATCATTCGTTACAGATGGGTTGTCTGATATATTAATTTATATATTATGAACAGATATATATATATATTTTACACTGGGGTCTGCATGAATCCTGTTATGCAGAGTAAGATGTTAAAAATTGGGTATGCATTATAGGGTTAACTCATGTACTATTCAGGTTACATCTCTTGTGTATGGAGTATTGTATGTAACTGCTAAGGTTAGCAAAATATAATACCATGAAATTGATCCAGGTTACTGAATCAGATGTGCTCTAATATTGTTGGACTTCAGCATTCGTACAGTAACATGCAATAAATAAGTTAACATTAATACAAAATGTTGTCTGGAGTTTAAAATAAAGTTTTTACCGTACTTTACTGACAATCTGTTGGCTGACTTTCAAAACTTGAATTTGCTCTGGGCACTTATTTTAAGTCTGCAACATAGAAAAAGTATGTACAGTAAAACTTGTTTAATACGGAACTTGAATAATGCGGAAATCTGTCCAATGTGAACAAACTTATTGGTCCTGGCAAAATAATAGTAATTTTACGTTTTTATTTTGCATAAAACAGAATCTGTCCAATGCCAAAACGGAAGGATATTTCTACACAATTCATGAAAAAAAGCCTATAAAGCGGAAATACAGAGAAATAAATTAGTTTTCACTTTATTGAATTCCCATTAGACCAAAAAAAAAGGAATGATTCCTGCCGCCAGGTGAAGTAGAAATTCTATCTGTACCTGAAATTTTATTTCGGCCTCACTGCACACCCGTTATGCAAAATACAGATACCTGTCTTACTAATAACCATTGCACTGTAAAGTCATTAATAAGTGCGGAGACCGATCTTTCACAGGTAGCATTCTGAATTTATGGAATAAAGATGGCTAAAAGTATGTATCATTGTCATTAAACAAAAAAATGAAAGTGATTAAAGATAAATCTCCAAATTTCTAGACCGATGCTCCAAAGTCAAGCTCTAGCTGCTGCTAAATCCCTAGTGAATAACGATTTCAAGGCATCTTTAGGTTGGCTGGACAGTTTTAAAAGATGACACAATGCAGTGTGGAATGAAATTTGCAGGAAATCAAAGGATGTGGACGAAAGTGTAGTTAGTGAGTGGAAAGCAAAACTGCATATGTGCCTAAGAGACATTTTTAACGCTGACGAAAGGGACTGTTTTTTTGTGTGTTAACCGTCGAAGTCGCTCATACATACTATACTTAACTTTTCAAAGGCAGCGGAACTACAATTAATCCAAGGTATGTAAAAAGACATACACAGTACTCTATATTCTATTTTTATGATGCTGAATTTTGTCTAATGAAAAAAAATTGGTCCCATCCGATTCTGCTTTGAGCAAGTTTTACTGTATATATATTGGAACAAGTATTTCTTTTTCAAATTGACATAAATATGATGCCAAAAGATGCAAAAAAAAATCAATAATGACCTTGGAGTAGTTTTAACAACATACAGAATCACATCAGGGTGAAAGCAAGACCCATGCTCATGTATGGCAATGAGGCCTTGACTCTCAGGAATTGAGACCTAAAATGCCTAACAACTACAGAGTTGAAATTTTTATAAACTGCTGACTACGATTTCTTAGATCGTATGTTCATTAACAGGTCACCAGCTACAGACAGAAGTGGATTCTACGTGTTAGCAGAATGGATCATTCCAGACACATTCTCAGATATGTATCTTGAGGAAAAAAAATGTTTCAGTTGGCCCTTCGAGAGATGGAAGGAGACTAATAGGCCACTAAGTCTACTACTTATGTAATAGTTATATGTAAAAAATGAAATGAGGTTATGTTAATTCGTAACTTGCTGTACATAAAATATAAGTAAAATATCATAATATAGAATTTAAATTTACTTCTTCTTCTTCTTCCTTCCAAGTATTAGGCCAAGGCCTGTTACGATCCTATAGAAAATTTTCCCTCCAGCGTTTCATAGGACGGCCCAGTGATCTTCGTCCTCTTGGTATATAATTATAAACAGCTTTGGGGATCCGATTTGAACTCATTCTTTCAAGATGGTGTTTCCAATTTAGTTGGTACTGTTTAATATATTCCAAAATTGGCATAGTCTTCAATTCTTTTAAGATATCGGTGTTCCTTTTCCGATCCCATCTGGTGTAACCCGCTGTTCTGCGCATGAATCTCATTTCACAAGCCGTTATTCTGCTTTCATGTTGTTTTCTTAGTGTCCATGCTTCACTACCATAGGTCAACACTGGTCTAGCCAAAGTGTTATATAAACGTAATCTGGTGTTTTTTTGTACAAGGGATGGTTTCATAACTTGATTAATAATTCCTAAACTTTTATTATAACTAGTAACTTTTTCAGGGATATCCTTTTCATCCCAGATAGAGAGATAATATCCAAGATATTTAAATTGATTAGATCTCTCTAAAATTTTATTCTGGAGACAGATTTTACTTTGTATGGGGTCCTTCCCATGAAATGCCATAATTTTAGTTTTGTTAATTGATATTTCCATATTAAATTTGGCACCTATTTTTTGTAAATTATAAATTGATCGTTGCAAATCATTTTTGGAAAGTGCCAGAAGAGCTAAATCGTCTGCAAAAAGAATAGCATCGAGTTTGAGGTTCCTTTTGATGGGTATATATCCTCGTTGTGTTTTCCTCCATTCATTTATTAATTTATTCATGTATATAATGAAAAGCACCGGTGAAAGTCCACATCCCTGTCTTACTCCAGTGTTGATCTTTTCCCAAGAAGATAATTTGCCATCTTGTTTAACAGAGATTTCATTATCTTTATAGATGTTGAAGATATTAGTAATATATTGTTGTGGAACGTTATCATCAGCTAAAATTTGTAGTAATATATTTCTGTCTACTTTGTCAAAAGCCTTTATGAAGTCAACGAAGGCGATATGAGTTTCTATATTGAATTCCTTGTGCTTTTCTAATAGTAGTTTTAGAGTAAAGAATCCATCTGTACAAGATCTACCCTTTCTGAATCCATTCTGCTCTTCTCCAATTATATTTTCATAAATTTTCCTCAATTTATTCTTAACTATATTAGCATAAATTTTATATCCAGAGTTCAACAAGCTAATTCCACGATAGTTATCTTTGATTTGACGACTTCCTTTTTTGAAGATTGGTATTACAATGGATTTGTTCCAGCTTTGTGGTGGTTCTTGTCCTTCCCATATCATATTAAGGAGAATAAGAAATCTGTCTAAAAATTTTTTAGTTGAAAATTTAAATAATTCTTGATTAATGTGGTCTTCTCCGGGAGCTTTGTTACTTTTTAATGATTTAACAACATCAGTTAATTCATCTATAGAAATTTGTTCCAAAGCAGTGTTATTAGAGATTGATATTTGTAATAAATCATCCTTTTGTGTCCATAAATGATGAAAGTATTAAATTTAAATTTACTCTTCACTAATATAGGTATTGCTTCCAGAGCAAATGAAAGAAATAACACTTTAGTCATAATACATTATATTTATACATTTTTACTTCTTAAAATGTTTCAAGAAATTGTGAGTTATTAGGGAATAATAGATTTTGAGTTTTTTTTTTAAACTGAACATGTTCATTTTATTAAATTTTTCATGAGAAGGCAAAAATTCATAACACACAAATTTTTATTTTAATCTGTTTGGTGTCAACATCTATGTTCAGACACCAATTTAAATGGAGTATGTTAATGTAGCCGAGTGGTTAATGAAATAAGCCTTGCTGCAGAGCTATGGGACTTGCGCTGGTTTGAGTCCCCATGGGGGAAGAAATTTTCTCATGGAATTTCGGCCAGTATGGGACCGGTGCCACCCAGCATTGTGAGGCATTTTGGTAGCTACAATAAGTAGCGACTCCAGGTTGAGAAGATCAGCTATAACAGCTGGGGGACCCGACATGCTTACCACATGTCACCCCTACACTGGCTAGATGATCATCTACCTCTGTGATGAACACATGTGGATGTGAGGCCAGCATCCAGATGGTAGGCCAAGAGCCTTCTAGGCCTGTCATGCTTGGAGTAAAAAAATTGTTAAAAAAATGAATAGACTTCAACCAGTAACTAAAGTGTTTAAATTTTGGATGTGTTTAGTTTTGAGGAAAAGCTCTTCAGTTATTGTCTTATTATTATTCTTTATTTTTAGGATTTTCATCCTGTTTATTTCCCAAATCACTCCTCAGAGGAAGATGTGTTAGATGTGTAGCCATTGTCTATCCATCTCTTGGCTAGTCTTCCTCTTGCTCTTCTCCCATCCATTGTTCTATCTTCATTAGCTCTTTCTGCAAGTCTGCTGTCTTCCATTCTATCTATATGATCTTTCCAATATTTTTCTCTGTCTATAATAAATTTGGTTATGTCTTGAATTTGTCTCTAATTTCTATCTTGTGTATCCTATCAAATAATGTTTTTTCTCTGAATAGTTTCCAATTATTGTAATTTTAAGAATTGTCATCTTTACTACAGTTAATGTCCTTTAGCTATTCATTAGAAGAACACAGACAATATGGTTTGACTGGATCTGCAATTTGTTGAATGGTATTATTTTAGCTACTGCACTTTGAAGTGTAGCAGTCACTCTATCTTGCTTCAAATTACATACAGACTTCCCTGAATGCTTGTTATACTGTTATTAAGATAACTTTGAAGAAGTAGATGATAACTTACTCCTCTTCATTATCCATGCACCTCTTACCTTCCAACATTCATATCACTTTGCGAACAAATTTACCTCAGTTATTATCAAACTCTACATTACTAATACTAATGATGATGATAATAATAATAATAATAATAATAATAGTGTTATGATAGGATAAAAGAAGAAATGATGAAAATAATATTATGCTGTGGTCTCAAGGTAGCGTGGCTGCCTTGTCACGCAGCAGGCCCGGGTTCAATCCCCGCTTGGGACAAGTTTCCTGGGTGAGGTTTTTTTTGGGGTTTTTCCTCACCTGTAAGACAAATGTCAGGACACTTTAAGGCCCTAACAGTCCCCACATCATCTGGCTATCATTATCATCAATATCATATTCACTTCATTAGATTAAGTTTAGGTTTAATGCCTCTCCTGGTGCATCATTACCCATTGTCATCACCCATCATATCATTGGGGCAGCATAACCCTGCCTTCCAGGTGCCCCAACTTCAGAAGTGGGTTACAGTATGCCAATGCCAAGAGAGAATACCTGAAATGTCGAATGACAAACAGGTGGCATTGAACAAAAAAAAGTAAAACATAGTTTTATTTGATTTTCATATTTATTATATAATTCAGTGACAGGTGTTTCGGTACACTGTACCTTCTTCAGACATGTTAACAAATTATGAATTGTGTTCCAACTGATCGAAGCAACAATACAACAATATTTATTTAAATTTTTTAATTTAACAAAGGGGATTCATTCAAATCAAGTTGAGAATTTAACAGTTTTTTACTACTTTTAAATGTATTAATTTCTACAGCCTCCAAAAGATCTAACTTATTAACCTTCAAAATTTTACATATTTGTGATAAGGGTAAGAAGTTTGATCTTTTGGAGGCTGTAGAAATTAATAAATTTAAAAGTAGTAAAAAACTGTTGAATTCTCAACTTGATTTGAATGAATCCTCTTTGTTAAATTAAAAAATTTAAATAAATATTGTTCAATTGTTGCTTAGGTCAGTTGGAACACAATTCATAATTTGTTATCATGTCTGAAGAAGGTACAGTGTTCAAAGTTAAAATTGGGAAACACATTATGAGGTTCTTAATTAATAAATTAATGAGTCATTTTAACATCTTACCTCATATTTCATTTTTAATACACAATTGATCTTCTTGGTGATACAATATTAAAATATATATACAGTCAATATGCCCATTTCACCAATAAATGTTTAAAATGGTCAACAAGTTTCTACAGCCAAGCTGTCATTCTCAAGACCAGATATTGACTCATATTTCATGTTTTATCAAACACGGTAACTATAGTTTTCAAATGATCTTGTCATTCATTTTCAACCGCCATTATGACTCAATGGCAGTTGAAAATGAATGACAAGATCATTTGAAAACTATAGTTACCGTGTTTGATAAAACATGAAATATGAGGTAAGATGTTAAAATGACTCATTAATTTATTAAAGGTACAGTGTACCGAAACAGCTGTCACTGAATTATATAATAAATATGAAAATCAAATAAAACTATGTTTTATTTTTATTCAATTAATAAATATGGATTTTCATCAAGTAAACACCAACTCAATTGATTAAAAAAAAAGTATTATGACAGGATATAAATTGTAAGGAAAGTGAATATTGGATTTACCTTTGGTAAAGTTTAATTTAAATAATTTATTCTACGTAAAATTATGGAACTGAGTTATAAAAAATTATTCCAGGATATGAAATTGCTTGACATAGTGTAAAATTATTTCTAATAGTGTGAAGATAACAACAGTACATTTTAATTTTTGGTCTGGAAAAACAGAACAGATTGCTAACCACTATCAGACCACTATTAGAGGCTGTCAATCTGTTCTTATTTTTACAGACCAGAAATAACAATGTTGGCCCTACTGTTATCTCTACACTATTACAAATAATTTTACAACCTGGTATAGCATTGCGGTTTTTGAAATATTTTTACAAATCATCTTTGATCTTTCCTAGTAGACACTGAAAATGGCTATAATTATAAATAGATATTATAGATAGATCATCGGTTGATTAATGTCTTTGACATCTTCCGATTCCTAATAACCAATTTTGTCGGTTCATCCAATCTCCTGGTTGTAGATGTTTCTCCTTCATGTATAAATATATTCCCTGATTCCAGGAGGTTTTAGGTCTTCCTCTGCCTCGTCTTCCCCAGGTTTCCATTCCAAAACACATTTTGGTAGCCGATTATCTTCCATTTGCTGGACATGTCCTTACCATCTTAATTGCTGAGTTTTAATATACATTATTATAATTAATATAGTCCCGCGCCGTAGCCGAGCGGTTAAGGTAGGAAGCCTTAGCGCAGAGCTACGGGACTTGTGCTGGTTCGAGTCTCCATGGGGGAAGAAATTTTCTCATAGTATTTCGGCCAGTATGGGACCGGTGCCCACCCAGCATCGTGAGGCAATTGGATAGCTACAATAAGTAGCGGCTCCAGGTTGAGGAACCAGCTATAACGGCTGGGGGACTCGACATGCTAACCACATGTCACCCCTACACTGGCTGTTGATCATCTACCTCTGTGATTGACATATGTGGATGTGAAGGGCCAGCAGCCGGCTGGTAAAAGGGCAACCGCTGAAAAGTGGAAAGACCCTCAATCGGAATAATTAATATATATTACACTGTGTCAGCAGAAACATTTTGTGGTTACAACCTGGTGTAGCATTGCTCTTTTCCTGCTATTTTGCTTGTCATTAAGGCATTGTTAGAAACAAGGAAGTTTGTTAAATTATATGAATGTTAAATTTTCAAGTATGTGTGAATTGTGCAACATTTAGAGGATGATGGTATATTTATATCCATCCATAGTAATTCTGCCCAAAGGCAGGTCCTTCACTGCAATCAAAGCATTTTCATGTTATGCTTGCAGCTTTACTAGGGAATTGTAGGTGTGGTAGCTTCCCGTTGCTTTCCACACCAGTGATAGATGATGATGAAGATGATAATGATAAGGATGATGATGATGGCCATATGATTTCGGGGACCGTTTGGGAGTTTTCCTGACATTTGTCTTACAAGTGAGGAAAAAACCCCGATAAAAACCTCACCCAGAAAAACTGCCCCGACCGGGGATCAAACCCGGGCCCGGTGCGTGACAAGGCAGCATGCTACCTCGAGACCACAGCAGTGGACTATATTTATATATGCGATCTTACGAATATGTACATAGCCCAAAACTTTACGTTCCAATAATGTTAAGAAAGCATCTTAATTAAAAATAGTAAAGTCAAGTTCATTAACCAGCAAAAATTGAACTTTTAGTAGTGGGTTAACCTAAAGCAAATATTTAATAATCACTCTAATGGTTCCATGTTTCTTTTCTCACAACGTAACTGGATACAAACAATTAATTTAAATAAAAGAAAGATATCTTTTGTTAACCCAGCAAAATTTGTACATGACTTTTTGACTTGCGGAGGGCTCTTTTTTTTTTTTTTTTTTTTCAATTTTTATTACTACCTCACATTTCTTTATATCATGATCTGTATTTATATTTGTTTTGTGGTTACTTCTGATGGTGAGGAGACAATTTGTGTTTTGTTTTTCAAGATATAGATGATTTAATTCATATTGTACTGATATTGAAATATTTCCACTGTGGATCCTTTTAACTAAATATCAAGATTTCATTAAATAGAAAAATCTAGCATATAGAATTTTCTTAACCCTTTAGGTGCCGTTAGCTGGTTAGATTGGCTCTGATGCTTCTGTCCATTACCTGCCAGACAATATACTTAAACTACTTGTGAAGCCGATCACATCGGCGGACACAAGAGATTTTACCAGTGGCATGCAGAGGGTTAAAGTAAACTTTATAAATACAATGAAAGTCTACGTATCCATAATACATTTTATAAACTTAGTAACTATGCTGAGGCACACCGTAGCATAGTGGTTAAGGCAGTGCACGACAAGGAAGGTTGAGGGTTTGAGTCCCAGTGGGGGTCAGGATTTTTAAATTGACCCGAACCTTCTGGTGGCACCATGGTCCTGGGGTCGACTCAGCCTCAAATGGAAATGAGTACCATACGCTTGTTCTGTGGGTAAAGGCAGCCATCATGCAGGGCTGACAACCCAGCTGATATCAAGTGCTGATTGTCTAGAAAAAGTGGGAGCCTTAACCTTCTACTAACCCAAGGGTCTCTTATGGCCTGTAGTGGGATCACTTTACCTTTTTTAGTAACTACGCTAAGGGAATATTTATAAATTGTGCCCTCCCCATGGTTAACAACCTTTATGCAGTTAATCAGAATTGCAACTTAGATTCCAATTCAAATTCTACACAGATTATTGAATTTATAAAGTTTTTGATTTATAACATATTCCATTTAGCTCAGTGCTTTCAGGCGAATATTCATTTCCTCTCAAAGTTTTTTTTTTTAACCTGGAACATGCTAGATGATGGATTTTTAATAGGCCATAAAATTTTAAGAGACATAATTTTACAATGTCTTGTAATTTATTTACAGAAACACATCTTACAGATGAATATAGCTACTTAATGTGTCTTATCCTAGAGTGTTTGCTCTTCACTAAATAAAAATTGGAGTGGATATTTAATCAAGTAACTTACTGTCCCACTCTATAATGATCTAAGTCGTCATGCCTAGGCACAGAGCTACAGGATATGCATTGGTTCGAGCCTCAATGCAGGAAGAAAGCTTACTCATGATATTTTGGCTAGTATAGGACCAATGCCCACCTGACATTGTGAGGAATTAAGGCAGCTACAATATGATGATATTGGTTAACCAAAAGGAATATGAAGAAAATAGAAATTGCTAGATCTCAGTGCAGAGCAATAAGTAGCAGCTCAAATTGAGGAAACCAGCTATAATAACATGCTGACTAAGGGGTGGTTTCACCAACAGAGGTAACTGTATTATGCCAGTTTCCCTCTGTATAATGCTTAGCTTAAACTGGCATAATACAGTTACCTCTGTTGGTGAAACCGACCCTAAAAACCATTTCTATATTGGCTGTATAAATGGTATGCATGGATATGGTGCCAGCAGCAAGCTGGTAGGCCAAGTGCCTTTTTAGCCTACTATGCCATGAAGTTTAGTTGTAAGTAACTTACTGGCACTATCATGGGCATGCAAGTGTAAGTTTTCCTTACAACCCTATCCTGAGTTAATATCCTCCAATCATTTCCTGTAAAATTCAACTCTCACAAAGTAAAGTGATCCGACAACAGGCCCGGAGGCCCTTGGAGTAGTAGGAGGTTAATGCTCCCACTTTTTCTAGACAATTGGCACTTTATGTCAGCCCTGCGTGACGGCCACCTTTACCCCCAGAACAAGCATCTGGTACTCATTTCCATTAGAGGCTGAGTCGACCCCAGGGCCATAGTACCGCCAGAGGGTTTGGGTCAGTTTAAAAATCCTGACCCCAACGGGACTTGAACCCTTGACCCTCCGGCTTGTAGCTCAGTGCCTTAACCACTATGCTACAGCGTGCCCCCATTCAACTCTCACAAATTATGGTTAATTGTTAATCTCTCACTTTATTCTACTGGGTTCTTTCCTTCAAGTTATCTTACAAGAAATTTTCATGCTCCTTTTTCATTCTCCATTGCTGCCAAATGTCTTGCTAATATAATTCTACAAAGCTTACCTGTTCTTATTACGTCTGGTTTCTCGTAAAGATTATGTAGTTTTTTCCATTCACCTGTCTGTTTCTTTTCGGTCTAAAGAATTTCATAAGCGCTTTATTCTCAAGTATTAGTATTATCTTTTTTTCCCCTCTCTTCAAGCGTGAGACAATGGTTTACATCCATATAGTATAACTGGAAGAATAACTGTTTTATGTATTTTTAGTTTTAACATTTTTTTTGAGAAAAATTGGGATGACAAGAGTCCCTGTAATGCCTAATTGAATGTGTTTCAAGAGTTTGAGCTTATGTTTAAATATGTTTTATTGATTTAATTTATTAATTAATTTGTTTATACATCTCATACCTGTTTGTAATTGTTTGTAGGCATTTGAATTCTGTTTACTTCTAAATTTCCCTCATTTGTTAAATGTCCATATAGATTGGATATTTAGGAAAGAATAATTGAGAAGTTTCGTTTTATTTGAATGTTAAGTAAAGGCACATCTCTGTATAAAGTGTTGATTATTAAATAATTGCTTAGAAATTAAAACTTTTTCAAGATGGAGTTTCCATTCTGCAGTTCTCAGAATTACTTTCAACTAGAGAAAGTTTGTGCTGACTCATGTTTGAAAGATGGCCAATTCAAGTTGCCCTATTACCATTTTTATATATTGCTCTCATATTTGTATTTGCATTTAAATCACAGGCTTATAAATGATAAGTGTGTTTTCAACATAAGATCTTTCCACAATAAGCATCTCTAAACTACATGTTTATGATACAAGTTTTATATAACAATGCATTCTAGTCTCATTAAATCATTCTAAATTAAGAAAATAAAATAAATTCTTTCATAGGTTTAACAAATCCAAAATTTAAATGAAGAAATTGTGGCTTAAGTGGAAATGAGAGCTGATATTTTAACAAAGAAGAGTACAAAAATCAACTTATAATTTTTCATATTATTCACTAAAATAAGTTATTAAAAATAATTAAATGTTCATACTAAATTGTTGAGAAAATTCTCATTCTGAATATCCACTAGACAGTTTTCATTTAATTGCTGATCTACCAGGTATATTTGATACAGCTGTTCATGACTTTAACGTGGGTTGGCAGCTATTGTTTATTGTGTTCTCAAGAAGAGGAAATGGATATGAATCCATTGTGAAGCACAAGCACATATCTAAAATATTGAATTTTGAAAATAGCCTCATTTAGAATATGAAATTCCTCCCAGGGATGACAACTTGGAAAAAAATCAATCTGTAGCTACTAAAGATAAGGCAAACATGCCTTAAAACATATGTCTAATAGGAAGAATGATATGAGGTAAGAATTAAACAGACCAATTTTATTATTATTACTGCCTATATACCCTTGTTTTATTTAACATTGAGAAAACATTAGGAATAAAAATATCTAGAAAACAAGATGATGATTGTAATGTTATCGGGCAAAAATCTAAAACAGTGAACATTTTTACATATTTAGGAACGAGATAAACTTTCATGCAAAAAATATCAAATGATCTAGTAAAAGAATGGAGAAAAATTTATCGCTTAACTAAACATTTAAATTTGGAATAAAGATGTATCTGTTAAAAGCTAACTGGCAATGTATAAAACATATTTTAAACAAGTTTTAATATATACGCCTGAGACTTTAATACGTACAAACAAAGAGTTGCAGAATTCAGGCCACAGAAATGAAATTGTTATGTGGAATTGCACACAAAACAAGATTATTAAGATATGTAATGATAAATTAAATATAGAAAAGTTAACAAGTGATCTAGAAGGAAATATATTAAAATGGTTTGGAAGCCTCAAAGAATGGAAAGAGGAACATTACCACTACAACTGCTTAATCTAAGGTCAAACAACCATGAGGAAGACCATGGATTGACCAAGTGAAGACATTTACGAGACATGCAATAAGTTTGGGAAGAATTAAAAAAAAAGTATATGAAGTCTGATAGTGGTATTTTTAAGGTACTATATTGAATGGAAATAAATGACGAAAAAAAATGTATCTCCAATTAAAGGGGATGTCTGCTTTAATTGGGACTACACTCAACTTTTGTTCTTATTGGAAGCAATGTGAGATGACATGTTTTTATGCCTTCTTTTATGAATATCAAACTACAGGATGAAAGTAATATAAGTGTGCAGATTTTAAGTATGAATTACTTGTGATAAATAAAATTAAAAAAAACTCCTGGCGCGACAGGCCTAGATGGCCCTTAGCCTACCAGCCGGCTGCTGGCCTAATATCCACATGTGTCAATCACAGAGGTAGATGATCATCGGCCAGTGTAGGGGTGACATGTGGTCAGCATGTCGAGTCCCCCAGCCGTTATAGCTGGTTTCCTCAACCTGGAGCCGCTACTTATTGTAGCTACCCAAATGCCTCACGATGCTGGGTGGGCACCGGTCCCATACTGGCCGAAATACCATGAGAAAATTTCTTCCCTCATGGAGACTCGAACCAGCGCAAGTCCCGTAGCTCTGCGCCAAGGCTTCCTGCCTTAACCACTCGGCTACGGCGCGGGACAAATAAAATTAAAATGTATTATATATTTTTGGTCACATCTATGGTTTTCTCAGAAAAAAGTACAGAAATATAAGGTATTGGTCTGATTTTCACATAATACATAGGATACATGAACTGAAACTACTTTTTCCTTTGGTTTTTTTTTTTTTGATCCCATGGTCTGTTTTAGTGTGAAAAAAAATACTACACTCCTTTCAGAATCTGAAGATAATTTACAAAGATCTTTATATCAATTTGATATAAATGCCAGAAAATACAATATGGAAATTAACACGAATAAGACAAAATGCTTAACAATATCAAAAGAACCAGTAAGAAGCAAATTAGAAGTGGAAAGAAAAATTATAGAACAAGTGTCAGAATTTAATTATTTAGGTGTATTAATAACAGACACTAAATATTTAATAAAAGAAGTAAAGAAACAAGCTGATAAAGCAGCATAAATATCAGGGTATATGAAAGATTTAATTTGACGCAACAAACATATGTCAATAGAAAGCAAAACCTGCATATACAAAATGATAGTTCGACCAGTTATCGTATATGGAGCAGAAACTAGGGCTGATACAACAAAAACTAAACAAATAATAATCACATGCGAAATGAAAATCTTAAGAACTGTTCAGGGGAAAACATTATTTGATAAAATACACAACACAGAAATTAGGGACAAATGCAAGACATAACCAAATTTATTATAGATAGACGAAAATATTGGAAGGGTCATATAGAAAGAATGGAAGAAAACCGGCTTGCAAAAAGAGCTAAAGAAGATAGACCAATGGACGGGAGAAGAACAAGAGGAAGATCAGCCAAGAGATGGATAGACAGTGAATGCACATCCAATACGTCTTCCTCCGAGGAGTGATTTTGGAAATAAACAGGATGAAAATCCTACAAATTAAGTTTAAGAAAAAGAAGGTCTGTTTTAGCACAAATCAAATTACAAGAGACAGAATAAATTAAAAGCTTTTTTTATTAATATTACAAAAGGAGAATATGCAACATTACAAGGAGTAAGCCTATGTTATGTTTTATTGAGAAACTAAAAGAAAAAAGTTTCTCATCCCCTATGCATTGTGTGAAAAAAAGATCAATACTCACTTCGTTATAAAGTGATAAACTAATGTATTTCTGCATAATTATTTTTTTCTGAGAAAACCTACATTTATGACCGAAAGGCCATAAGATTCATTTTTACTTTATATTTTTTACAAGAAATTCATAATTTAAAAAATCTGTGCACTTATATTACTTCCACATATTACTTATATTAAAATGTTCCCAAAGTTATACCGGTATTTTTCTTTGATTTAAAGTTGATTGAATTAGACTTTTGGTTGATTTAGACTTAGAGGATGTAGTTATTGGCAGAATTGTATGAGAAGATTATACATTTTATTATTAAAAATGAATATTGATATAGAATAAAATAGTAAAGATATGTGCTAGATTCTGCACATGCTCACTTTGCTGTTTGTATTGATTAAGGTGCTGTTGACAGTATTGATAAATGTGAGACTGATGAAATGTAAAGTGCATTCAATTATTAGACAATACCATGAGCCATTTGTTTTAAACACAATATAACCAGAAACCTAACATAAAAAAAGTAACTTTACTCAATTCTTGAATGTATGCATTTTCATGCAAATATTTTTACTTCATTTCTTTTAAAGATACTTTACATCTAAGATCATATCACATTATTTGTCACCATCATCAGCTTCATGGATTGAGCCTCATAAGGCTTGTTTCACTCTCATTCTTTAACATGTTGAGCCCATCTTGTCTTTGGTCTTCCATAATTTCTTTTACCCTTTGGGTCGTAATTCATCATCTGCTTTGGTATCTGGTTGCTTTCATTCTTTGTACATGTTGTTTCCAATCATTTCTCTCTTATATTATTCTGTCTATTAATTTAAATATTTAATTAAAATAATTACGGAGAAGGAATTATGGTTAGGACATATTTTAAGAATGGAAGATGAGCGATCGCCGAAACAACTATATGAATGGCAACCAACCAGAAAGAAGAAGAAGATAAAAAAGGAGACCAAAGTTAGCATGGAAGGAAAACATGAGGATAGCAATACAAGCAAGAGGGTTAAGCTTTGAAGATGCCCAAGATCATAGGCACGGGAAGACAGCAGCAGCTGTAAAAAAAAAAACCGATGATATAGAATTTAAAGATATTTAGATCCCTCCTTATATCTTCACTTCTTTTTTATCCTGTAGAGTATATCCCACAACAGATTTAAAAAATCTTATTTCTGTTGCTTCAGTTTTCCTTTCTTCTTTTCTTGTCAATACCCAAATCTCTGAATCATAAAGCAACATTGGTACTGCCATTACTTTATAATATTTCATTTTGGTTTCCTTTCTGGTGTTTTTAGAGATCTGTTAATAATGCTGCAAACATAAACAAATTTATTGATTTTGTTTTGAATATATTCATTCCTCATATATAAGAAATGTTGCAGCTGAGGTAATTGAAACAATCTGTTCAATTATTTTCCCTCTAAAATGATTTTAGTTCTAATTGTATCTGCTTCTCTAAATGTGAGCTACATGATCTTTATGGAAAATTATGTATGTTAAGAACAGTTAAGTTTCATAGACTGCAATGGGAGGACCTGTGGCACAAATGGGGAATGAAAGAGTGGCATGGAAACTATAGGAAAGCCAGCAGAAAAGTGTTCAATAGATATTCGATGGATGAGATGGGAGTCAATGACCAATCATGTTTCAGTGAATTTTGTTTTACAACCAATGACAGTCGCGTTTCATTCATTCTTTATCAAATTCTCTTTACCACCTCCTGCATTTGCGATAAAGAATGCTCCTACTTTTTAATATTCTGAATAGGTCAGTGCATTATTTTACATGACTGACTCTCCAACAAATACATTAAATATAGCAAATAATGAACAGATTCCTTCGAACTACACATTTGATAGTTGTGTGTTCAGTAATTGTGTTTTTAAATAATGATTTTACTGAGTTGTTTACAAAAAAATTAATATCCTATAATGTTGGTTATATTATATAGTTTGATGTGTTTCATTTTTTCTCCACTAGGGTTGTTCTTACAATATTGCAATCTTATTTGACAATAAATAATATGATCAAGTTGCAGTGAATGAACAGATGAAACATAACCAAACATTTCTGATTTGTTTTCAAACATCACCGTTTATATTAAATATATAAATATTTTAAAATAACTATATTTAGCGTGCTGACTTGTCATGCAGCGAGCCCGGGTTCAATTCCCAGTCAGGACAGGCTCCTGGGTGAGGTTTTTTTTTGGGGTTTTTCCTCACCTATAAGACAAATGTCAGGAAGCTTAGGGCCCAACATTCCCCTATAATCATCCGGCCATCATCATCCTTCACCAGTGTGCAAAGCAACGGGAAGCCACCACACCTATAATTCCCTAGTAAAGCTGCAAAGCATAGCATGAAAGTGCTATGATTGCAGTGAAAGACCTGCCCTTGGGCAGAATTACCATGGATGGATGGATGGATATTTAATTAATAATTTTTGAGTAAACAGCTCAATTTTATTCGTTAAATAGTCCTAACAAATACTACTCTTGATTTCCAAATCCTCCAGATAAATTTCACTTCTCACTTCATGACTTGTGAATTTACTGATGATTTGGAAATTTCTCGTGACATTACTCATGAGAATGATTGGAAAACACTAATTGAGAATAGAATATGTGGAGAGTCGTATCTGCATGGCAATGAAACTCCAGATTCAATAGTACCAATGAATCAATAACCAATTTTATGAAGAAATTACTCTATAAATTGTTAAATATCTCTCATTGTCACTCAAATAAACTAGAAATGAAAGTATTAACTTGAAAACACTCCATTCACCAAAACAGTTAAAAACAAGTCAATGTGTTTTGGCTTCTAAGTAGCCATTACCAAGACTGAGTCCAGTGGATGACTGAATATTAAATGCCTGTACAAAAGTATATATACCTTATGAATTATGTTACATAACATAATAACAATGCAAATTTTTTACTTATATTAATTAATGAAAAAAGAGGGCTGATAGGAATAGGGCCCTTGTCATTGTTCTTAATATTGTCTTTGTTTTTGTATATTTCTTTACTTACCAGTGTGTTGAGAAATTTAAAATTATTAACCGATCTTACTGGACAACGGATATGAATAAATTGTGTATATATTTGAAATGAAAATTGGAAATTGACCAGTCTGTATTCAGAATATATGATGGAGAAAAATTGTTGAGGAGGCCAAAACTTCAATGAGATTGTGGTCGCCTGCTAAAGAAGAAGAAGAACCGATCTTACCAGTCTGAGGTTACTCGTATCGATGATGTGACTAGAAATATAATAATACTTTATTTTAGCTGACATAGTTAAGGCCATAAGGCCTTCTCTTCCACTCAACCAGCGAGTAGTAGAATTATACAACAAATATGTTGGGCAACCACCTATTTTTCATTTCTACCAAGGCAGAAATGGACCATATGTTCTTTAAATCTAGGAACAATAGATCTTCTAGTTTGGCCAACACATTTCTTATCATATCCTTGACAATTTATTTTGTAAATATTGGACCTATTTAAAAAAAATCAATTTTGTCCTTGGGATTACCTAATAAGCTATTTACAGTAGTGCCGGTTGTATAAACTGTTTAAGGTTTAATCTTTTAAATATTTTACTCGTACCTCTAGTTAAAGAGGGAATATAAAGAATATTTTAATTTTTAGAAATGAAAGGGTTAAGTTGCATCTTAGAGGTTTTTTACCTTCTAATTCACTTTGTAGTATAGTACCTTTTTAAAAAAAAGTTACAAAGAATTCATATAATTAATTATGGTTCCATTACCATGTCTTGATCTTGTACTTATTAAATGTATTTGTAAAAAAAAATCTTGTGATCATATTTTTTAATGAGCATATCTCTTTTCATTTTTTGAAGAATGTATGGTACATAAAAAAGGCTAATAAATGCCTTTCTCCTAGTTAATTGCAGACTGAAATGTCTTCATTAAAGGCAGAGACTCTTTGTATCATATTGCTATTGATGTGATGTTAAAAAACCAACATTTATTAATTATTTGTATCCTCTGTCATATTAAGTCACTTTCGTAACACTAGGTAATAAAGTTTGTGCAACTTATTTCTCCTAATTTTTCTGTTCCATAGCTTTTAATAATTCATGTGCACTAAATTAAAAAAAAAGTGTTTTTTATGAATTCCAAATTGGGACTGGAAATAAATGTCAATAAAACTAAATATATGGTCACACATAAAAATACATTATATAATGGAATTTGACAGCTAATGACAAAGGAGGGAAATTTTGAGGAATTCGCTGAACTCAAATGCCTAGGAACAATAATCACAAACAGGAATGAGATGTACAAGGAAATTAAACATAGGCTCAATTCTGGAAATGCATGCTATTATGCATTACAGAGACTCTTGACTTCCCAACTCCTTTCAAAAAATGTTAAGCTGAAAATATATAAAACTATTATTCTACCAGTTATATTATATGGGTGCGAAACATGGACCCTTACTTTAAGGTAGGAAAGGAGATTACGAGTATTTGAGAATAAAGTTCTTAGGAAAATTTTTGGACCAAAGGGAGATGAACAGACAGGTGAATGGATAAGACTGCATAACAGTGAATTACATGATCTTTATAGGAAGCCAGATATAATGGGAACTGTTTAAGTCTCGTAGACTGCGATGGGCAGGACATGTGGCACGAATGGGGAATGAAAGATGTGCATGGAAGATTCTTGTAGGAAAACCAGAGGGAAAATGCCCAGTTGGTAGACCAAGAATGAGGTGGGAGAATAACATTAACTATGATTTGAGGGAAGTGAGAATAACATTAACTATGATTTGAGGGAAGTAGATTATATAGGGGATGATTGGAAAACATTGGCTCAGGATAGGGATATATGGAGAGCTTATGTCCGCGCGGCCATGAACCTACGGGTTCGATAGTGCCAGTGAGTTAGTTAGTTTTTATGAATTCCAAAGGAATGAAACTATTGAGGTTGTTCTGATGAAAATATTTTTTTTAATATTATAATATTTATGTGAAAATATCTTACATAAAATGTATTTGCTTTCAGTGCCACGACTGGATCTGGCAAGTTTAGAAAGCGGATATCATGGACTGGTGAAAGAGAATGAAACTCTAGTAGAAGTGACTCCGAGAATTAAAGCCATCGGAGCTGAAATATGTTCTTTTAGGATTGTTAACAAACACCATGGGGAAGCTCCTTTTGAGGTAAGTTACACTCATCACATTTACAGGGTATTATTTATTGTTTATGTATTAATTTATATTAAAATAGTCAGTAGAGATCAGACTTATATACTCTGTAATTTCTGAAATATGTATCCAATTATGCTTGAAGAAAACATTCCAAAATATACAAATAAAATATGCACATAGAATTTATATATTTATTGAATATATACATTATAAAATACTTTTCTTTGATAAATACAAGCTCTAAAATAAGGGTGTGGTTGCCATAATACAAATTTAAGAAAACTGTGAGAAAGTGCCCATATTTAATTCTCCAAGCTGTTCCTTTCTCATACAGTTTAACAATAACTAAAATGTTCTAAATTTTCCTCTCTTAGACGTCTCCTGTACTTGTTTTTATGTAATAGTTTTTTCTGTATTTATTTTCTTTACAAAAAGTATGTTTGAGAGAAGAATTAACATTGAAAAGGGAAGAAAATATTTCAGAAATCCTACTTAATTATTAAAAAATATTTCACTTATAAGATTAAGCAAAATATGTAGTTAAATACAACTCAAAACCATGTGTAACAAACTCAAAACTGGTGATTCTGCCTTCGTGCAGAGCTACAAGATTTGTGCTGGTTTGAGTCCCCATGGGGAAAGAAATTTTGCCGGTATGGCACCTGTGCCCACCCAGCATCGTCGGGAATTTGGTTAGCTGCAATAAGTAGCTGCTCCAGGTTGAGAAAGTCAGCTATAACAGTTGGGAGACATGAAATGTTGACCATATGACACTGCCTATACTGGCTAGATGATCATCTATCTATGTAAATAAGTGGGTGTGAGGCCAGAAACCGGATGGCAGGCCAAGGGCCCTCTAGGCATATTGTGCCAAGGAGTTGGAGGAATTTGGATTCCAAATATGCTTCTTTTCATCTCTTGTCTTCCCATACTTTTCTTCTTCTCGATTCTTCCCATTTGTGTCCCCTTTTTTTCTAATATTTTTTTACTTGGTTAATCCATTTTCATGTGGTGTTCCTTCTGGTCATTTACCTGGTACCTTGAGATTTAACTTTCTCTATGGTAGTCTTCCTTTTTGCATTCTTCAGATGGTCCTTCTTCTTTTCCTTCTTCCTTTCATGTGATAGACCTAATGGTCTGTTATGGTCTCAATCCAATGTTTGAAGAGTCTGCCCAAAGATCTCTTGCCTGGTGGCTGGTAATTTAAGATTTGACGTGGTATTCTTGTTCTGCTCATTCTTCTTATGTGAGATTTCCAGTTGTTTCTGTATTTTTGTACATGTTCCATGACATTCTGTTTGTAATTCTTTGAGAATCTCAGAATTCCTTTTATGGTCTGTTCTTGAGTAACCTGCAGTATGTCTCATAAATTTCATTTCTGCCACAGCTAGTCTTTGTTCATCTACATTGCAAATTGTCCAGGCCCTACTGCCATACATAATATAGGTCTGGCCAGTGTTTTATAAATTCTAGTTCGTGTGTGTTGCTGTACTGTGTTTGGCTTGAAAATATTATTTATAATTCCTGTTACTCTGTTAAATTTTATAATTTTTTGACTAAAATCTTTTTCCTCTTCATATACACTGACCACGGACCACTCAAATGATATTTATACGAAAACAAGTGTAACTAAATTAGTATGGTTCAAATTCTTCCCTGTAGGGGGAGAGCGCCTAAATCTGTGTTAAGGGAAACATGGGCTTACAAGATACAAGAAGAAGATGTAACTTGGTATCCGAGATAGTTAAATGTGTTAGTTTGTTCTAATATTCAGATGGTCCAAATCTTATAAATAAATACATTTAATAAATTGTGTATTACACAGTGGTAATTCCTGGATATTTGGCAAGGAGCCAGTGTACATCCATTATATAAGAAACTGATATTCTAATTCAATTAATAAATGAAAATTAAACATAATAAATGAATAAAAGTTTCATGTTATTCATTTAAATCTTATTGCATTCAATCCAGACCCATTTGACAGTCAGTATTGTGGCTCGTAATTTTGGGTGGGATGGAGGAGGAGGCAGAGGAAAGAAACTAAGGTTTATATGGCAGCGGGAGGCAAGTTTTTGTGTGGTATATACATCTGTGCCTGCTTAGTAAAACTCTTCCTCGCTTCTCTTTCATGCTGATACAGATAAAATTACCCTTGGACAAATGAAATGATCAGCATTTCCAACATAATAATGTTAAACCTGAAGCTAAATAATATTTTATTTTTATTTTAGAAAGAAAAATCAACGCTCGGACCGGGATTAGAACCCCGGATCTCTGACTCTGTGCATCAGTATGACAAGCGATAATTTTTCTTTCTAAAATAAAACTAAGTCCAAATCTGGAAAATGTTAATTTAAAAATAACATCAAAATATTTTATCTATTTATTTAGGCACAAAATAATCTTCTTCTTCACTTCATGAGCTAGGCAAAATGCCTGTTCTGCCTCACAGTTGTTCTGTTCATCTTTTCACTGGCCTTCCTACATTCCTTGAACCTCTTGGCTTGTAGTTAAATGCTGCTTTTGGTAATCTTGTTACGTTCATTCTTTCTATATGTCTAAAAACCATTTCCCTCTATATTCTCCGATTTTCTCATTCAATGGATATATATTTAACTCTGTTCTTATATCTTCATTCTTTAACCGATCCATTCTTGTGCAGCCTTTTGTTCTTCTAAGGAAGTTTATTTCTATGCTTTGTATTCTACTTTGTAATTTTTTGATCATTACCCAAGTTTCACTCCCATAAAATAATGCAGGAACTGCCAATGTTTTATAAAACTTCAATCCATTGCACAAAATAATATTATATATAAATATATATGGTAAGTTTATAATTATTTAAACATATTTATTTTTCGTTTGTGTTTCAATATGAGTATTAGTCTTATACAGTGCACACCCATAAAATTTTGCCACCAGTTGCCACTAATGTTAAATGAAGTTTTAAGTAAGAATTACTTATTTTCAGGTAAAGATGTAAATTAATGATGTGTAAATGTTTTGAAATTATCATGTTTATTATAGACAGTGTGAATTAAATGAAGTTGCGCTAATTAAAGAGGTGATTATGTGAGATACTTTCCACAACTCTGTAATATAGTAGATTCCTTCTTCAACATTTTACTCGTTTTAAAGATTTTTTAAATTTCTTTTTATTCAATGCCCCATGTTGTCATTTTGACATTTCTGGTTTCACTCCTGGCATTGACTTAATTGTAACCCCACTTCTGGAGTGTGTTTAGAAGGCAGAGTTACGTTACTCCGATGATATGATGGGTGATAGATTAATAATAATGAAGTACCAGAAGAGTTCTTAACCTAAACTTAACCAAAATTCCAGACCATGGGCAACTACAGGAATAATTAATTCCCTTTAAGGAAAAATTCCTATGGTTTGACTGGGAATCGAACCCGGGACCTCATAAACAGTAGTCAGAAACTCTGACCACTAGCCCATGAGACTGGTCCATTTTAAATATTTAATTAGATTGAAAACAAACTATTTTTTTAAGTCATTGTTACAGTGCTTAAAGCTGAAAAATCATTCTGAATACTGAGATGAGATAATTAGATTTTCAATTGACTAGATTAAAGTGATCTCAGTTTGTCCTGATTTTAATTCAGTAAGTCGTGAATATCACTTTACAAGAATATTGCACATGGAAACTTGTAGGAATACCAGGGGAAAGCACCCAGTAGAATAATGTGGGAGAAGAAAATTAACCATGATTTGAGGGAAATGAATTATACAGGGAATAATTAGAAGATATTAGCTCAGAACAGGGTATATGGAGAGGTTAGTCCTTAGCATTAATCAGTTAATTAGTTATACTGTGATTGGCAGGAAACTTGTAAGAAAACCAGAGGGAAAGCGCTTACAAAAATGAGAAGGGAGAAAACGTTAACATGATTTTAGGGTGGTGAATTATACAGGGAGTGATTGGAAAACATTTTAGCTTAGAATAGGGATGTATAAAAATCTTACATTCATAGTGGCAGTCAGTTAAATCGTAAATTAACGAGTCATTTTTTAATATCTTACTTCATATTTCATGTTTTCTTTAAACGCGGGAACTGGTTTTCAAGAGAAAACATGTCTCTCATTTTCAACCGACATCATGTTGAGAGATGTTTCTCTTGAAAACTAGTTCCCATGTTTAAAGAAAACATGAAATATGAGATAAGATGTAAAAAAAAAGACTCATTAATTTATGAATTAAGAACCTCATAATGTTATTTCCCATATTTAACTATGAAGTCCACCGCTGCCTTGTCACACAGCAGGCCCAGGTTCGATCCCCGGTCGGGTCAGTTTTTCTGGGTGAGGTTTCTATCGGGGTTTTTCCTCACCTGTAAGACAAATGTCAGGAAAACTTTAGGCCCAAACGGTCTCCGAAATCATATGGCGATCGCAATCATCATCATTCATATTCATCTTAGATTAAGGTTAGGATTAAGGACTCTCCTGGCACACCACTATCATCATCACCCATCATATCATCAGGGCAACGTAACCCCGCCTTCCAGGCGCCCCAACCTCAGAAGTGGGTTACAAGTATGCCATGCCAGGAGAGAACACCAGGAATGTCGAAAGACAACCTGGGGCATTTGCAAAAAAAAATAATATATATATATAACTATGAATAAATCAGTTAATTGTTTAGACTGCAATTGGCAAGAAACTTGTAGGAAAACCAGAGGGATAGCACCCAGTAGAATGAGGTGGGAAAATAACATTAACCATTAATTAATGAGTTAGATATTTTGACTCACCTCATATTTCTTGATTTTTATGCAGACCGATTTTGTCGCTTATGCACAACATTTTTTATGCATTCCAACTGATGTTTTGCAGTTGGAATGCATAAAAAAATGTCACGCAAAAGTGACAAAACCAATCTGCATAAAAATCAAGAAATATGAGGCAAGTCAAAATATCCAGCTCATTAATAATTAAAAGTAACACTCAGTGTTATTTCCTACATATATTTAACATTAACCTTTATTTGAAGGAGGTGAATATTATTCAGGGAGTGATTGGAAAACATCTGGATAGGGATGTATGGAAAGCTTATGTCTGCTGTCAATAAAGCTCTGAATTCAATAATGCCATTAGGTAATTATTTTTATTGCTATAAAGAATTTACTATTGCAAAATGATCAAACATGTCTTGTGTGTAGTGTAGACATGTGTGATCATTTTAAAATTTTGCTGAGCTGGTTTTCCTATTATATATTGCATGAGTAATATCTGGTGAGATCATCATTGCTTTTTAATGTCTCAAGGTAGTGAAGTTTATATCTGCAGATTGAGCAATTTGTCTAGTATTATTTTGATCTTATACTGATGTACAGGGGCTCAGTGGTCTTGGGTTAAATTCCTTGCCTCTGGTCCCAAGGGTCCGGAATTCAAACATTGGTCAACATTGATGGATATTTTCTTCATTAAAACGTTTTCTAAATGTATACCATGGAAATTCTTTAGAATTGTCTTATGTATGTGTCTGTGTGTGTGTATATATATATACGGTCTTACTAATAAAAATCTCTTATACAGGCTTTCATCAGTTGTTTAATTATACAATATATAAGCCTTATGTAGATCACGTATAATTTCCTTACTAATAAACGTTGTGCCGGAGTTATATAACAAAACAGCAGTTATACACAATACGTCACATATTCGTCATCATAATGACGTCAGAACAATATTACTCGCAGTTTGTAACAGAAATAAAACATCATCAACTAGTGATTAATTGTGTAAGAAATGAATATGGATAAGAATTAATAGAGATTCCCTAATTGAGGAGGTACGGAAAAAATGTGTGTTTTAATTTATATACATTTCTTTTTACGCAATGTCAAATAAAACGTAGAATTGGTTTCACAGATAATGTGCTGCCATCTAACGTCAAGAATTTCGACCAATTCTTGGAAACTAATAAAAGCTTTCCCCATTACTTATGAATTATATGCAGTGTTTTAAGATGCATTAGAAAACGTTCAAAATAGTAGGAAATGTTACCGACAACAAAATATAATTTCAAGCGAAAAAAAAATCACTATAGTTTGACCGGGAATCGAACCTACGACCTCACGCATCGCAGTCAGAAGCTCTAACCACAAGACTACCAAGTTAACATGTAGTTTCTTGCAATAATAGTACCTCTATACTTAAATACATTTTTATATATCGGTGTGTGTGTTATGTATTAAGATGCAAGAAAGTTTTCTTAAAATAATATTATGAAGCATTTAAACTACATTCAGGTTAAATCTTGTCTACAGCAATTATTGTAGAACATATCCTTTTGTGATTCAATGTTCAATTTTAAAATATTTTTAGGCCTAATCGAGAATGAGTGTAACGAAAGGCATTTTATGATGCCTTTATTTTCCTACTCAGAGCTTTATTAATATTATTTATGCCCTGTGCATCCATCAAACAGTCGTTAAAGTGTTGCATTTTGGGTTAAATTTAGGGAAACTTTCATCAATATCATAAGAAAACAATCAGTTGATCTTGATGTCCGACATTTTGTCTAGTTATAGAATCCTTAAACAAGGCTGGAGGCATGTATAACGATTCCCATGTAAAGTTGTACACCTCTTCTACACTGAACAGCTAATACAGTGTTTATTAGTAAGAATTTTCAACTGAGATGTGTATAAACCTTGTATAAAAGTTATATATAGATTATTAGTAAGATTAGATTATACTAGAAGTCCCGGCCACGCGTTGCTGTAGCTAAGGTATACGTTAAAAATTTAAGTTGTTGTCTTTCAGCCAGATTACTTAAAACTAATACTTACACATGAAATTAATAATATTGAAAATAAAATAAACACTGAACACACTTAAATTATGAAATAATCAATATTTGTAATTCAATTGAAATTCGCGGTTGCCACAAAAAGCACAGTCATCTGTATCTCTCTCTGTTAAATAATAAACCAATTATCTTACCAAATTACCTTACACCGCCATCTGTTAGAATTGTATGGAACTCACAGATAATTATAACTCTTTGTTAAATAATAAACAAATAATTTGCAATAAAAAATAATGTGACTATAAATTTAGTTATAAACTACCCTAAGTTTCAAGTTGGATCTAACTGCACACAGTGTGCAAAATTTTATTAAAATCGGTTCAGTAGTTTAGGATTCCATCGCAGACAAACAACGTGACACATAATTTTTATATAATGATATATATATATACATACACATATTTTTATTCGTTTCACTCTCTTAGGGGTATGTTGGATCAATTATTTCTCTGTGTATTGTTCCTTTCTTAGTGCCCAGTATTTCTTCATTCTTTCTGATCTTTTACTCTCTTCTTCTGAGATAATAGGTTTGGATTTTTGTGTAGATTTATCTTGGAATCTTATGTTTTCATCTTGAATAATTAATTTAGCTGTTTGATTGATTAGTGAATTTTCTGTAATCTTTAATTCTACTAGGTCTTTTCCAGTTTCTTTAAACCAGTTGGGTTTTGTTTTGCAGTTATGGAAAAATAATCATCAAAGATTTGTTTGGTTAATCTGTTAGAGTTTATTCTGAGAAGATGACCATAAAAATATATTCTCCTTTTTTGCATAGTATCACAGAACAAATATCCATGTTGTATTGATTTAAAGCAATGATATTCTTCTACTTGTCCCCAGATTCTTAGACTAAATCCACGAGATGATATGATTCAGAGAACTGATGACTTTAGATGGTTGAGTGTATGCCTTTTTGAGAGCTCCATGTGAGCTAGTCTGCATTGCACTTTATGCATATTAGAAATATCTGCTATCTCCATGTGTTTTGTATATTTTGCTACTGCTGTTTGTTCTTTTGTATTGTATAGTCCACTGTGCCAGCTCTGGTGGCAGCCTGCTTCCTGATTGGCAGGTCCAGGTTTGATACCTGGTGGGGTTGGAAATTTTAATTGTAAAATTTTATATCTCAGGGGAGAGGAGTGGTGATGTACAATTTTTAATTGCTAATTGATGCATCTGTCGGCCGTGGTGGACTAGTAGTTATGCTCCTTGCCTTTGTTCTGAGAGTCGTGAGTTCAAATCCGGCCGAGGTCAATGGATTTTTTAAGATGGAAAAATCCAAGGAGCAAGTCCTCCTGGAGGGACTTTAAAGCTGTGGGTTTCGAGTCTGAAAATGTTTAGACTTGTAAAATATCCTTAAGCCTGAATAAAAAGGTTTCTAAGCAAAATTTACTGATCTCAACATCCTAGTAATACCTTAGTTGCCTGTTAGATGTCTCTTTGGGTCAGTGTGTTGACTGCATGACGTCTATGAGCAAATATAATTAAAAATTAACTTGGTCTAGTAATTCCTTACAAAGGAGAGGCTATGGCTCAACAGTGAGTTACGTTATTATAGGTAGTTATAGTCTCTCTGGTTTAACTTTACGAGAAATTTGTAGAATGAGACAACTGCACTCGGCTCTCTCACTTGCATCAGTGTTGTCGGTGTTTCTTCACCAGATGTTAATAGGGGCAAGGGGGAAGAAGAAAACTGACAATAGGGTGGGTTCTTTCTTTTGTCTCTGAACTAAAGCGTTAATGATCTACTCTTGTGTCTCCATCTCTCTCTCTGCCAAGTTAAGCCAGCTATACAATAGATATAGTTGGTGCACCATATAGCTGGATTAAATTCCATATCTCTCTGAAGTACATATTTTTAGAAGGGATGTGTACTAACGATATAGCTATTCGTCCATCAGTTGGAGACATTAAACTTTGCAGTCCCCTTTGTGCTTTTCGACTGGAATAGGCTATGTGCCAGCACTGGGTTTCACCTTCTCCCTTATCATCATACTGATACACTCATCCTCACACTCCTTTCTTTTCACAATTTAAGTTTATATCATTTATGTTAAGTGATAATGTCCACCGCTGTGGTCTCGAGGTAGCGTGCTGCCTTGTCACGCAGTGGGCCCAGGTTCAATCCCCAGTCAGGACAGTTTTTCTGGGTGAGGTTTTTGTCGGGGTTTTCCTCACCTGTAAGACAAATGCCAGGAAAACTTTAAGGCCTAAACGGTCCCCGAAAATTATATGGCCATCATCATCCTTCACCGGTGTGGAAAGCAACGGGAAGCTACCACACCTACAATTCCCTAGTAAAGCTGCAAAGCATAGCATGAAAATGCTATGATTGCAGTGAAAGACCTGCCCTTGGGCAGAATTACTATGGATGGATGGGTGGATGTTAAGTAGTCTACTGAAGAGGTATCATCATCATCATCCGGTATCATGGCAGCTGCTGCCATCTTCTGGAAATCAAATGCCATTCCTCTCTGTCCATCCATTGATCTTCCTCCAATCCTCTGATATTCATAGCTGCTTGTACACCTTTTATCCAAGTTTTATTTCTTCCTCTCTTCCCCCTTTCCATAATAAATTTTAGGCAATCTTTTGCTTAGGCATTCTTTTGACATGGCCATACCACTGTAATCTTTTCTTTTGTATAATGTCTATGATGTCCGGCTCCTCTTGTACACCCATTATTCCCCTTATTTCTTTATTTCATATTCTATCCATTCTAGATTTTCCAGCTGATCTTCTTAAAGATCAGCTTGAGAGGTGTGTAAATTAAAAATAGGCCACATTAACATCTTTTATTCGTCTAGTGAAGAACTCAAAGCATAAGTGCAGAGATTGTTTTGGAACACAGTCTTTTGTATTGTATTGATAGTTAGAGGTTGGTCCAGGTCTGTGTTCTATACACCATTCATGAGATAATAGTTGCTTCACTTGTTAAAATCAATGTTAACTGGAGAAAGTGTTGAGTCTATTGAAAATTAATCTGCAGATTTATTTGAAAGGTTTTCATGACAACAATTTAATTTGTTGAGTTTATATATATTGGAATTACCTTGGTTTTATTTAAACCACAGTATTACACAATGAACGTGTCTAGCTTGTAATTTGTCCTTGAATGTTGGTAACCTTACTAAAAAAAATCACCTGTCAACTGTTTTTGTCACTTCTCTATATGTTATTACATTACAATTCATTTCCTCTTATGAGCATGTGAAGAATATATCAAGTTATTTACTGAAGGTTGTTTTCCATTTACCAGGTGTTGCCCAGGTATTTATCCCATACTTCTTGTCACCAATCAGCTTAGTGATTCCTAAAAAAAAAAAAGGATTCCTCATTAATAATTGGTCTTTTTCATTATCTTTAAATACCAATCTCTCTTAGGCTGAAAGGAATCTCTTACTCCCCATATCTTTTCCATATTGCAAGTTACATTTGTACCAAGTTTGGTTAAAATTGCTTTCAGGCATTGGAGACTTATGGTGGCACATACATACATTCATTTATTTATGTGTATAAATCCATCATACAAGAACTCTGTTTTCGGAGTATCGAGCAGTTAGAAAAATCTTGAAAGCTGGGAATAAGTCTGGAATTTGAAAGCAACTGGGAAATAGATGGGATTTTGCAAAGCAACGTGCATCTATCTTGTATTCAAATCAAAAGAATTGCTATTATTAAACCACATTCTAAAAATGCGTACATATATTAGAATATTTCTTTGAAGAAATGTTCATGAAACTATAGCATACATTTGGTGGACTCGAGCTGCTGCCGCTAAAGAAATGCCGGCCCTTGCCAACACAATATCACGTTAAACAATAAACATTTTGAATTAAATTGTATTGATATTCTTATTTAAGACCTTACCATATAAAATTACATTTTTAAATTAAGATATATGGTCTGTGTATTTTTAACTCTTATGGTTGTTTTTGTTGAACATATATTTCAAGGCTTCTGAGCCCCATCTTCATTGATTACAGACTGATTTTTCTCAAATTGTCGGCCCTGATTCTTAACTCCTGCTCCCTCTGCCTTTTGTCCAATGAACTTGCTAATGAGGTTCCTTTCTCTGGGAATTTCAAAATTCATAATTCTTTCCTTGTTCTTCTGTATGTAGATTTTTTCCCATATGAGTTCATTTTTGTTTTCTGTTTCAATAATTTTGTGTTTACATCTATTTTGTGTTTTTCTGACCAAACGTGAGCAGCCACTGCAGATTTTTCTCCTTCCCCCCTCTTTTTTTTTACATTTCTTATGGTTCTTTAATTCTAATGGTTAAATTTCTTTTTGTTTTCCTTATGTATATCTCTATAGCTATGTCATTAGTTTTTTCCATGTCAACAGTCAAACTCCTCCAAAATTGTTGTGACAAAATCTTCAAAATCTTGTATTATATATAATATTATAATAACATGTAAAATAATTTTCAGATTGTGCTGAAACCTGGAGGTGAAGCTGAACTGAGAGCACGCAAGGCCCTAAACTGTGAAAAAAGGAAGAATTATAAATTTGATATTGCTGCTGTGAGTTGCAACGGAGACGTCTCTGACAAGTAAGATTAGTTGACATACTCTCTAAATTGAACTTAATCACTTCTATTGTTGCTTCCTCTATAGAATATATTACAGAGCCCTTTCTTTTTTTAAATCTTTTACAAATTAATTTTTTTCTAAAAGCGTGACTAAATGCCTGTTTCTTCTTCTACTTACTCTTTATACTTTAAGCTTGAAGCTTTTGCATCCACATACATTTACCATTCTTTAATTCTTATGTTGTGTCTTGTTCATCCTCTTTCTCCATCCTTTTGGTATCCATTCCTTATTTTCTTCACTAGGTCTTATATTTTCCATGTGTTCATTTCGTTTTGTTTTCTAATTAATTATCCAACTACTCTTAGGTTCTATTTCACATTCTTTCATAATATTTTTACTTTACCTCTTATTGTTTTGTTTGTGATTCCTATCTCAGTAGTTTTATTTATCTGTTTGGTTCTCTGTATTGTGTTGTCCTTGTTGGTCTAGTGGTTATATTCCTTATCTATTGTGCCAGGCTTTTGAAAACTGCTATTATGGAGAAAAGAAGATTGTACCAATAGAATGCCTATTAGTAGCACAGAAGTTAACTGCCAATCTTTGCTCAGTTGCAAGGTTAAGGATCCCCCTATCACTCTAGCAGGTAATACTGCTTGCTATAAAACATCAAAACTTATTAAAGAGAATTCCACGCTGTCCCTGTTCACCTGATAGTAAAGTATGTTCAGTTAATGGAGTCAGTATTTTAATTTTCAGGCACTTTGCTTTCTGGTTAGGTAAGTCTATTTTGCATGGATAAGTATTTAGCATATCAAGCGGCATTGTCACGTTTTATTCACTGACACTAACACACTATATTATAATAATACTGCAAAAGACAGTTGTTGCAATGCTGTTAAGATAATTATATCTGCGTTGAGTTGACATGGAAACGTCATTTTATATGTCAATTATAATGTGAAGACATTATTGGGAGAGAACTGTTTTCAGTTTTTGGTGATTGGAGTGACATCTTAGAAACCTCTTAACATCAACTCCCTGGCTTTGCCTGGCAATAATAATGTATTTTTTTAAACCAGAAGGAAACAGTTGCCTTTGATGCCACCTGGAAACTAAAATACCGAGTCCACTATATATATATATATATATATATATATATATATATGTCCATTGCTGTGGTCTTTGAGGTAGTGCACTGCCTTGTCACACAGTGACAAGTTGGTTGGGATAAGCTTCCTGGGTGAGATTTTTTCCTTACCTGTAAAACAAATGTCAGTAAGCTTTGAGGAACAAATGGTCCCTGAACATCATCTGGCCTCATCATTATCATCCACGATGTAGAAAGAAATGGTTAGCCACCACACCTATAATTCCCTAGTAAAGCTGTAAAGCATAGCATGAAAATGCTATGATTGCAGTGAAAGACCTGCCCTTGGGCAGAACACTGTAAATAAAAATATATATAATCAGGCAGGCCATGTTAATCTAAAAGTATTTCAATATAAATGTATCAATACTTGCATTGGTATATTATATGGATGTGAGGCCAGCAGCCAGGTGTAGGACAAGGGTTTTCTAGGCCTGTCGAGTCATGGAGAAAATATTGAATTTAAATTTCTTCTCCAGTCTTCCCCATTATTTCATTGTCCGTCCTCTTTGCTCTTCCTTCCCTCATTCTTGTTTTTATACTTGAATCCAGATAGCATTTGGTCTCCATCTTTTCAACCTCTCGAGCAGCAGCCATTCCAAAATCCTCTTTGGAATATTTGTTATTTATTCTATCTAAAAGTGAATATAGTACAATTTTGCAGCACCCAATACATGTGCACTTGAAGTAACTTTGTTATGTCTTATATTTGAAATTCCAGTGCAACAGTGCATATTTCTGTGGTTGACATCAATGAATATGCTCCAACATTCTTAGATCCTTCGTATGTCTGCCAAGTAGATGAAGGTCGGCTATATGAGGAAATTGTTCGTGTTGAAGCCACAGATAGAGACTGCACTCCTAAGTATGGGGATGTTTGCAAGTATGAAATACTTACAAGTGACCAGCCATTCACTATTGACAATGAAGGTGAGTATTTTATATTTATATAATTAAATAAATACTTTCTTCCTGGACATATTTAAACTAAATTCTTCTTCATTGATTTGATGTAATTTATAAATCATATACAAAACCTTAGCAAGGCCTGCACTTTGCTATGGCAGTGAGGCATGGACGTTGAGGAAAGTAGAAGAGAGCAGGATAACTTCTAGTGAAATGAAATTCATGAGATATACAGCAGGATGTACAAAGGGGATCACAAACACAATGATGATATCTTGAAGGAACTACATTTAGATCCAGTCATTGAAAACATACATAGATACCGAACAACTGCATGAATCATTTGTGATGAATGAGTTCAGATAGAGTTCCCAAGGCCATGCTTCATTATTGTCCAATAGGGAAGAAATCTCTGGGCCATCCAAGGAAACGCCGGATACAGAATTCATCAGTGAGATCATAACATGATTATATGCCTAAGACTTGGTTGGATGAAGAAGAAGAAATCTCTTATCCTTTTTTGACATGCTTTGGTCTATGTCCATTGATCCATCTGGCCTTTTTAAAAGGTTAAAATCTTAAAATTCGCACCGTCAATTAAAACAAACTTCAGTTTAAAAATTTCATCAAACATTAAATAATGTAGACCTTTCATAAACATGTAAAATGCCAAACGACAATGGGAATAGAATGGAAGCAGGGGTGAGTGAGAATTCAGTTGTGTCAGATTTCACAATGAGTATCGAAGAACGGTCTTCATAAATAAAATAATGTATACAATGGCTGTGATAGAGCATAAAATCGTCTATAAAGTTACTATATATTAATTTCAGTGAATTGTTACACTGTGAGAAACTTATTTCAAACAAGAGACTTCTTTTAAAAATACAATAAATTGACAGTTCTATTAGTCTTCAATTGTATTTAACTGATATCTGAAATTCAGTACATCATAATGTTTCACTATTAAAAAACTGTAAACTTTTGAAGATGAAAGTTAAATTTTCACAATTGTTTTTGTCGATTTCATATGGGGTTCCCCTTAAATGTTTTGTTGATTTGTTTTTCAGTCATTTCTGGTTTTAACCTTGTAATATAGTAAGTGAAGTTTCTAAAAATTTCATAGCCCTACCTCAAGTAGTTCTGAGAAAAGTCTACCAGTAAGGCGATTTTTCAAGAATTTTTTTTTTTTATATATTAAATTTGGGAATTTTTAATATTATGAGGTTCAATTCTTAAGAATTAAATAAATCATGATTATTTCTTACCTCATACTTCTATGTTCCTTTAAACACAGCACTGCAGTATTGGCGACTCCTTGTCACCATCGTCAGCTGTTTTCAAAATTGTCAATTTTTTCTTTTGTTGATAATTATCCAAACTATTTTTTTTAAAAAAGTACCCTTAATTAACTCAAATGTTTTATATCTCTTCACAGCGAACTTATTTTAATGTGCTGAGATGCATTTATTAATTAATTAATTCAGAGACTAAATTATTTAAAATATCTAAAAATATATTTATTTTTTTAAAGTTAAACATCTCTTCTTCTTCCTTCCAAGTATTAGGCCAAGGCCTGTTACGATCTTATAGAAAATTTTCCCTCCAGCGTTTCATAGGACGGCCCAGTGATCTTCGTCCTCTTGGTATATAATTATAAACAGCTTTGGGGATCCGATTTGAACTCATTCTTTCAAGATGGTGTTTCCAATTTAGTTGGTACTGTTTAATATATTCCAAAATTGGCATAGTCTTTAATTCTTTTAAGATAAATTGTTAAACATACACTTAATTATGTTTTTTTTTTTTTTTATTATTAATTTAACATTTCTCAATGAAAGATAAATTAAATTTGAAGAGAAAAATTTTCGCCTAGACCGGGACTCGAACCCGGGACCCTTGGCTTTCCGGGCCAAGTGCTCTACCAACTGAGCTACCGAGGCGAGTTACGATCTAGACGCAAATTTTTCTCTTATATACGTTGTAATTCCCTATCGCCAAATGCTTTTGAAACCATTGTTTCTATCTTTGCAAATGGCGGCTTCTTAGTTAAGAAGACATTTATTGGAATTAACATTACTTTAAAAGCCAGTAAGGCCTCTAATGATGTTTTTTTTTATTAATTTAACATTTCTCAATGAAAGATAAATTAAATTTGAAGAGAAAAATTTTCGCCTAGACCGGGACTCGAACCCGGGACCCTTGGCTTTCCGGGCCAAGTGCTCTACCAACTGAGCTACCGAGGCGAGTTACGATCTAGACGCAAATTTTCTCTTATATACGTGTAATTCCCTAGTCTCCAACATGCTTTTGAAACCATGTTTTCTATCGTTTGTCAAATGGCGGCTTCTTAATTAAAAGAAGACATGTTATTAGAAATAATAACATAGACTAAGTTTGAAAGCCAGTAAGGCCTCTAATGAAGTTTTTTTATATATATTAATTTAACATTTCTCAATGACAGATATTAAATTAAATTTGAAGAGAAAAATTTTCGCCTAGACCGGGAATCGAACCCGGGACCCTTGGCTTTCTTCGGGCCAAGTGCCTTCTACCAACTGAGGCTACCGAGGCGAGTTACGATCTAGACGCAAATTTTTCTCTTATATACGTTGTACATTCCCTAAGGCGTCCAAATGGCTTTGAAACCATTGTTTCTAGCTTTGGCGAAATGTCGCGTGTCTTAGTTAAGAAGACATTTATTGGAAATTTAAACAGTTACTTTAAAAGCCAGTAAGAGCCTCTAATAAAGAAAAACAACACCATTAGAGGCCTTACTGGCTTTTAAAGTAATGTTTAGCACGTTTCAATAATTCATGGCGTCTTAACGGTAAGGAGCCAGCCAGTTTGCAAAGATAGAAACAATGGTTTCAAAAGCATTTGGCTGATAGGGAATTACAACGTATATAAGAGAAAAATTTGCGTCTAGATCGTAACTCGCCTCGGTAGCTCAGTTGGTAGAGCACTTGGCCCGGAAAGCCAAGGGTCCCGGGTTCGAGTCCCGGTCTAGGCGAAAATTTTTCTCTTCAAATTTAATACACTTAATTAATTAAGACTATTTAACTCATGCCCCACATTGGAGTCAATGACCAATCACATTTCAATGATTTTTTTATTTACAACCAATCACAGTCGTGTTTCGCCTAAAATTTACCAACTAAAGTTTATCATAATAAAGAAAGCACCTCCTTTTTAACATTCTGAATAGGTCATAGCATTATTTTGCAGTGACTGACCCTCTAAGAAATACGGCTACCAGATTGTATATATAGTGCGTGAATGTCAGCAGAAAGCGCATGCAATAGATAATATAAAAACATTTGTAACAATTGATTATACCACAAAAGAAAAAAGAAAACACTGTTTGCACTTTCTTAAACAAATTATTTTCCAGGAAATGACGTTGCAGAAAAATATAATTGACATATTTAAATCATAGGACATCAAATTAATTAATACCTATAACGTTGGTTATAAATTTCTCCACTAGGGTGCATTCTTACAATATTGCGATCCTTTGGCAATAAATAATATTATGATCTGGTTGCAGTGATGAACAAAGGAAGGAAATGAAGCATACGAATCGTTTCTCGTTTGTTTTCAAACATTGCCGTTTAAATTAAATATATAAATATTTTAAAATAGCTATATTTAAATAATGATTTGTGAGTAAACAGCTTAATTTTATTTGTTAAATAGACCTAACAAATGCCACTATTGATTTCCAAATTATCTAGATAAATTCAGTCCTCACTTCGTGAGTCGTGAATTTATCGATAATTTGGAAATCACTTGTGGCATTACTTACGATAATTTGGTCTGTGTATTCTCACCTCTTATGGTTGTTTTTGTTGAACATATGTTTCAAGGCTTATGGGCCCCGTGTACAGAAATTAGACAATGCACAGACCAAATATCCTAAATATTAAATAAACCTCTTAATTAAATTATTTTTAGTCTGATCATCTTACCTCAATGTTAATGTTGATTTTGTTCTTGAACATGTTTCGATTATATCATAACCATCATCAGCATCTTGCCCAGACTTGTTAGATGATGATTATGATATAATCAAAACATATTCAAGAACAAATCAACATTAATATTGAGGTAAGATGATCAGACTAACAATAATTTAATTAAAATAACCTCAAATATCACTTCCTAAAATGAAATATTAAATCTCTTAATGTATTTTTTTAAATAGTACCCTTAATTAGCTCAAATGTTTTATATCTCTTCACAGTGAACTTATTTTAATGTGCTGAGATGCAGAAAGCAATTATATTTTTGTTTATTGTGTGTAAAAATGTGATATTGATTATGGAATGAAACTTATGATTGTTTAATACAGGTGCTATTCGCAACACTGAGCCTCTAGACTACGAAAGAAGCCATAACCACATTTTGTCTGTTGTTGCCTATGATTGTGGAATGAAGCAGTCTGTTCCTGTTATGGTTACCATTAAGGTAAACCGAATATGCAAGCTTGGGTGGAAAGGTAAGTTTTAATAAATATATATATTTTTTAAACTTAATATGAATTTGCAAGAAAATTGCAACAGCATCAGACATAATGTAAATAAATATTTTCACTTATTTTTAATCACATCTAATGGTGATTTGTATTCTTGCCAACATAAGATTTTTCCCTCCTTTCTTGTTACAATTAATTTCCATTACTTGTTATGTGATTTAAATTTTAGCAAATTCCAAAAGAATGTAACTATTAAGATTTAAATGGGTGTTTTATACCTCAACTCATACCCAGTCTTCTAATTATACCGGTTTCGAAGCTTGGGCAGCTTCATCTTCAGTCATTTCTTGTCGACTGATGTTATGTTGATCAAGAGAACTGCATTTTCCTCCCTCTGTTGGTGGGATGAACCTCTGGATCAAATCAGGATCTCTGGGAATTTCGAAGTTCATAAGTTTTTCATTCTTGTTTTTTTTAATGGGATTTTTTCCCAAACCTTGAGTTCTTTTTGCTTTTCTACTTGTTTAGTTAAAATGGCTTTTGTATCAATTAGATGTTTTTCAAACCTAACCTGAACAGCTACTGGTGACTTTTCCACTTCACCATTTTTGACATTTCTAAGATGTTCTTTCACCCTCGTTTTCAAATTACTTTTTGTTTTCCCTACGTAAATTTTGTCACAATCCCTGCATTTGATCTGATAAATTCCTGATTTGTTTTCTTCTTCAATTTTTTTTCATTTTTGTTGGTTTTAATTATCCTATTTAGGCTTATTTTAATTATCCTATTTTTGGCGTTAATCTTATGTTAAACTTTTAAAAAATTTTTGACATGGTGTTTCAATGGATCATCATCATCATCATAGTACATTCACGAATTTAGGCCATTTGTTGACCTGTTTCGGCCTCAAGAGAAACACCATCCAGAAGTCTTTTGAGTGGACGTCCTGGTCTTCTTCTTCCTGCAGGTTGATATCTTAACATTAGTTTGGGTATTCTGTGATCTTCCATTCGATGAACATGTTGTATCCATCTTGACTTATAATCAGAAATTTTGTTTTCTAAAGATTCCATGTGTAATTCTTCTAAGATGTCTTCATTTTTTTTGTGATCTAGTAGTGTGTATCCTGCAGTCCTCCGAAGATATCTCATTTCAGCAGATCTAAGTCTCTGTATATCCTTCTGTTTCAACGTCCATACTTCGCTACCATACAAAAGAGTTGGAAGAGCCAGTGTTTTATACACTTTCAGTCTTGAATGCTTTTGGACTAACTGTGGCTTGAAGATAGAATTTATTAACCCTAAAATTCTTAAAAATTTAGATATTTTTGCATTTACATCCTTTTCTTCTTCATATGAGATATTGCATCCTAGATATGTAAAATTATTCACCTGCTCCAAAATTTTATTGTCCAGTACAATTTTACTTCTGACAGGATCTACACCTTGAAATGCCATAATTTTTGTTTTTTCTGTAGATATCTTTAATCCATATTCTTCTGTAATTTTGTAACAAATGCAATATCAATGTTTCTATTTTTAAATATACTGTCTAGTTCCTCTTCTTTTTCATGGATGCTTCGGACATTCCAGGTTGCATATCTTACAATATCATTGTGCCGTTTTCTTTTAACCATATTTCTTTGCTGTGGGTCGTCATATTTCAATTCCTTCTGGCTTTTTTCGTGTTGAGACTTGAAAGTAGTTTTGAAGTTCCTTAGGACAGGTTACTGGCCCGACGCTAAGTAGTCCAGTGGTAGGGCTGCTACCTTTTAGTCTCTGGACAGACATTAGGATACCGCATTTACTCAGTACCTGATGGAACGGTTATACCGCCGTGACTCGGTCCTCAGAGCCTCGTTTGTGAAAACAGGTTGTACCACGAGAAGGTGAGGATGAGAATTGGGTAGGAGAGGTTATACACACGTCACTACCCCTTACAACCCTTTCAATGGATGCTAAGTGAATTTCTTGAATTCTATGTTCTCTTCTGTTTGTTTTATAAGTGTGTTTTCATTAATTAATTTTTGTCTTTTCAACTTATTTATTTTCTTGTGAGCCATATTTTCTTCAAAACCGTTTTCTGTTGTTGCATTATTTATGTACTCTTTTTCATAATTTTCTTTGCCCATAGGTATATATAGTAATCTGTGTGTCGAACTATTGAACACTGCCTCTTTGTGAGCAAAATGGTTGAATCCTGAGGCCTTAATATAGTCATATATGTGTATTCTTTCTGTATATTCCAAATTCTATCTTGTTTTCTTCATCTCTTGTTAAATTTAAATCTAAAATTGGGATTTGTCTTTCAGTTTCTGTGTAAATTTACCAACCCTTGGTCTCTTCCTTCTAATCTAAATTCCAATCTTGTCTTGGTATGCTTTATTCATTATTTTTAACATAGGCATACCATCTAATTCTACTCTCTTCCATTTCAACTTATATTTTATCCAACTTCAACATTTCTCTTACTTTCATGTTGTGTAATCTGTCTATTCTGATTTTTCCAAGGATGCTTCTTAAAATCTTGAACTCTACTCCTTCAATTTTACTAAAATCATTCTTTGTTAATGTCCATGTTTCTGCTCCATAAATTAGCATAGGTTTAAAAATATGTTTTATACATTTTTTAACAATTTGATGGTATATCAATTCCATAACAGGTTTTTAATTAAATTATAGCATTTGGGACTACTTTGTGTCCTTCTGCTTATTTCTTTTTGAACTTTGCTTTCTTTTAATTATTAATTAGTTGGTTATTTCCTGCAAATATTAAGTTTAATTTTCTTTCTGTATTAATATCACTTTCTAAGTAAACAAACTTTTTGACTTGTTTAAGATAATGACTATATTGTTTAATAAGTATATTGTTTTTAATTAATGTTGGGAAGTAAACATTATGAGGTATAATCATTAAAATTCATCGGAGAACATATTGTTTAAACAACTCACCTCATAGGATTCATGCTTCCATGATATCGCGATTTCAAACATAATCATGTTCATCGTCAGCCATAACTCAGTCAGAGTTATGGCTGACGATGAACATGATTATGTTTGAAATCGCGATATCATGGAAGCATGAATCCTATGAGGTGAGTTGTTTAAACAATATGTTCTCCGATGAATTTTAAAGTATATTGTTGTTATTCTAGGGATTCCTGAAAGGATTGACTATGCCCCTGGTACGGGGAGGGAAGATCTGTTCCCTGATGCAGAACTAGAACTTTGTGATGTTCCTTGCACTGTGCACAATGTTGAAACTAAATTGAATTTGGCAACATCTCACATTGGTAAAGGCTGTGATAGAGACACATACTCTGTGCAGAGTCAACGTAAGCTGTGCGGTGAGTGAACATAAGTTGTGTAGAATGTATTCACTTTCAGTAGTATTATTCTGCCACTACAAATGGAAACCAAGTTCGCCAAATGAAAACAAATATTTAATTCAGCTGAGAAATAGACATTGACATAAACGTGTAAGTAATTATGCATTTACCATTTCATCACTATCTGGTAATGAGCTGCATTTGTTTTTTTTTTTGTTTTTTTTTAACCGCTGTCGCCAAACTAGCAATCATGAAAAAATCTGAGTCATAAGTTCATAACCATTTGAAAATTAATAATACAGAGTATTTTCTTGTTGCTTATAATACAATGTTTGTTGTTAAATGCAATCAAATTGAATGATTTTCATTCATTCACACATCTATTTGCTATGGGTTATTTAATTTCAGAGCAATTTGTTCCATGTTAATGTTGGTCTGCTTTTTGAAAGCTTAGATGGTTAACTTATTCTAATAAGGAATCAGATCGTAGCCTTATGACATTTTCCTGTCCTGTACTGCAACCTAGGTGAATATAATATAGTTACTTACTTACTCACAGGCACTATCGAACCCATAGGTTCATAGCTGCATGGACATAAGCTCTCCATACATCCCTATCCTGAGCTAATGCTTTCCAATCATTCCTTGTATAATCTACTTCCCTCAAATCATAGTTAATGTTATTCTCCCACCTCATTCTTGGTCTACCAACTGGGCGTTTTCCCTCTGGCTTCCCTACAAGAAGCTTCCATGCAAGTCTTTCATTAATAATTAAATGAATCGTGATTTTTTCTTACCTCATACATCTATGTTTCTTTAAACACAGCACTGCAGTATCGGCGACACTTTGTCGTCATCGTCAGCTGTGTCTTTCATTAATAATTAAATGAATCGTGATTTTTTCTTATCTCATACATCTATGTTTCTTTAAACACAGAACTGCAGTATCGGCGACACTTTGTCGTGAAAACAGCTGACGATGACGACAAAGTGTCGCCGATACTGCAGTGCTGTGTTTAAAGAAACATAGATGTATGAGGTAAGAAAAAATCACGATTCATTTAATTATTATTAATTGAACCTCATAATGTTAAAAATTCCCAAATTTAATATATAAAAAAAGTCTTTCATTCCCCATACGTGCAACATGTGAATATAATATAATATAGTAATATCCCTTATTTGGATGTTCCAGAGATTTGATGAATGATAATATAATAATAATTATATAATGGTTGTAGTAGTCTTCATCATCATCTACCGTCACGGTTTAGACCATTTCTGATGTGTTCCGTCTCCATATTATAGTTGCTCCCTCCATATTTTAAATGGTCGTCCACAACTTCTATGTCCTTGTGGATTGTAATTTAACATACTATAAGGTATTCTGTCTTCACTCATTCTACTAACATGTTCAAACCATTTATTTCTATATTCTTCTATTTTTGTTATCACACTAGTTATTTGTAATTCCTCACGAATATCTTCATTCCTCCATTTGTCCAAAAGAGTACATCCTATCACATATCATAGGAATTTCATCTCGGCTGCTTCCAGTCTTTAGTAGTAATAATAATAATAATAATAATAATATGTTTGATTGGCCTCATGGCCTTTTAGTCACAGCTTTTAGCTGCAATTCATGTGATTCCAAGTTCGATTCCTGGTCAGACCACAGAATTTTTTTAAAAGGAATTGTTCCTGTGGTCATCCATTGTTTTGGAATTTATTTTAAGTTTAAGGACTTTTCTGGTACTTTATCATTTATCACCCATCATATATCCAGGATAATACATCATATAATTGGGAAAATATAAATCCACCTTCCAGGTGCTCCAACCTAAGAAGTAAATTACAATTATGCTAATGCCAGGATAGAATGCCAGAAATGATGTTAGACAACCAAGTGGCATTAGACAAAAAAAAATTGTACCTATCAATCCTTTTTTTTTTAAACAAAAATTGAGGCACCAGATTGTGCTCCTTTTGACTTACTAACTCAGACCTATAATGATTGGTCACCACAATTACCAATTCCCTCTCCTTTCTTTTATGTCTCAGTATGGTGTACTATATCCAACTTACTGCTACATTTACTCAATTCCTTCTTCATTTGCAATTTCTTTTGTTGGATTTAGTGGTAGTCATTTTCAGAGGCCTCTTTCATTCCTGAAGTCATCTTCTTTTAGGTTTGTTTGGCTTATCTCTTCGACTAGAATTAAAATCAAAGTATGAGTCGCCAGCCCATAGTCTTGATCCACTATCAGGAAGACCTATCCTTTGTCCTGCTAGCAAGAAAGCTCTACCAATAACTATGCTACTGACGGCATAGTTCTCAGTGTCACAGACGTATACAAACCTTCCCACCGTGTTAAGCAGACTTTCGGGAAGGTTAACAATAATAGTAATAATCTTTCATTACGGATTGTTACAGGTGTCACTGTCCCTCTGTTCCTGTCACCATTTTTAATATTCTGGTATTCTTCAATATGTAAATTCCTTGTCGTCATTGCCTCATCAACATTGTCATTCCAGTTGTATCCCCTGGTCCTCCAAGTGCTAAAACACCCAGTAATAATCCTCAGACTACTTCAATAGGAATAATAATAATAATAATAATAATATTCTTCATCCATACAAGTCTTCAGGCCTATAGGATTATTATAATCTCACTGATGAATTTTGTATCCAGTGTTTTCTTGGACGGTCCAGAGATCTCTTCCCTGTTGGACAATAACGAAGCATAGCTTTGGGAACACATTATCTGAACTCATTTTTTAATAATGATAATAATAATAATAATAATTTACTTTACCTGCAGAGTGAAAATAACTATATTTAACTAATTAAAGATTAAAAATGATTCACCTAAATAAATATTTAACTAAATGTATGTTTTATACATTTTTAGTCCATATACAGTCTGTTCCCCTTATCATTATCATAATTTTATCATTGCTTTTTTGAATGTTACAGGAGCCAGTATGGAGAGTATAGATCTTCTACCAAGTCCTGGGATTGGTTCAGAATGGACAAAATCACTACCAACTGATGAAGGCAGAGAATCAGATCAGATATTTGAATTTGATGGAGCTAGTTCAGCTGTAGCCATTCCATCTGATGTACTTGATCACAATTTGGCCTCTACATTTACTATTGCAACTTGGATGAAACATAAACAACACCCAGATCAAGATAAACATGTCAAGGAACATGTAATTTGTTCTGCTGATGATCACAGTAAGCATTTTAAAATTATTCAGAATTTGTCAATGATTAGCCCTTTTGGCTGATGCATATTTCTCTCTTCCTCAGCTGCCTGGTAGCCAGGTGTTTTTCAATGATCCTTACATTTACACAGATATTGGATGAGTAAATGCCAAACATGGTGTACCAGGTACTTTATCACTGGCATTCAAAGGAACATGGGAAGAGAATATAATTAGTAAACTTTTAAAAATTAGTTTTGTAATAATAAATATGTGAATGTCTTATGGAATAATTATAAATTGGAACTTTAGAAAAATGGAAATTCTTAATTAGGGTGTAGACGAAACACATTCTGAATTTCATGCAGATATCTTTATTTTTTAAAGAGTTGTATCATTCTTTGTGGTGTCATGTGACTGAAAATAAAAATTTTACATATAAGAGTGAAAATTCTTACTTTATTAATGGCATTTAAAAACTCTATAAGGTCATAATAACCTACTGAAATAATTTCATAACATGCTAAGGTAAAGGCCTATCTTTTAACCCAAAAAATAAAAATACAGAATTCTGAAAATATTCACCATTTCCATTTTTCTCTTCCATTAAGTATGTTCTTTTATCTTATTGATAATTTTATAATTTATAGTTATAAATCCATTATTAAAGGGGAATGGACACTTAACAACAGTTGAGAAAAAATTTAGAATAAGTGGTGGAATTAAAAAACCTAGGAAGAATAATTATAAATAGGAATGAGGTACAGAAAGGAATTAAACCTAGAAGGCCGAACTTTGCAAACGCTTGTTTTTGTACATTACAGGGACTCTTGTCATCCCAACTTCTCTCAAAAAGTGTTAAACAAAAATTAAAAAAATGGAAATCCTTCTAGTTATATCATGAGTATGAAGCATTGTCTCTTACTTTAAGGGAAGATAAAAAATTACTAATATATGAGAATAAAGAGCTTAGGAAAATTTTTGGACCAAAGAGAAATAAATGGACTAGTGAATGGAGGAAACTATGTAATAGTGAGTAATAGAGAAATATAATGGTAAAATCGAATGTTTCCTACCTCTCCTCATATAAATCTTCTAAGTAGATCGCGATTTTGAGATCATAACGGTCTCTTTCGAGACTATAATGGCCTCATCTTCAGTACTAGCTTGGCGACGGATGTCGATTGGAAGAAACTTTTCTTCTTCCCTCTGTTGGTGGACGGATGAACCTCTGTATCAGGTCAGAATTTCGAAATTCCCGCAAATTCTGACCTGATCCAGAGGTTCATTGGTCCACCAACAGAGGGAAGAAGAAGAGTTTCTTCCGATCGATATAACATCAGTCGCCAAGATAGTACTGAAGATGAGACCGTTATGGTCTAGAAATCACAATCTATTTAGAAGATTTATATGAGGAGAGGTAGTAAACATTTGATTTTACCATAAATTAAACCTCATAGTGATTAATTCCTGTAAAAGTTAAAAGAGAAATGTAATATTTATAGGAAACCAGATGTAATAAGAACAGTTAAGCCTCATAGATGGTTATGGGCAGGACATATGCTATGAATGATGATTAAAAAAGAGGCTTATTTACATTTGTATTGTAGGCAAACCAGAAGGAAATCTCCCAGTAGACAAAAATGATAGTTAATAAATTAATGAGTCATTTTAACATCTTACCTCATATTTCATGTTTTTCAAACATGGTAACTATAGTTTTCAAATGATCTTGTCATTCATTTTCAACCGCCATTATGACTACCGGATATTCGTTGGAATCTCCCTCTATAACGTTGCCATCTGGTGTTGATTTGACGAACTTTGAGATATCGTTGCCATCTGGTGTTGATTCGATGAACTTCGAGATGAGGTCACGTTCATCCGGAATGTCGAAATTCATAAATTTAAATTTGTTCTTCTGTATAAATATTTTCTCCCAAACTGTCAAATCCAAAGGTTTTTCCAAATGTTTTAGAAGTTTAGCTTCTTTTTCAATTCTATGACCTTCCAACAAACTATGTGCTGCAATAGCTGATTTTTCAATTTCACCATTTTTAATATTTCTAAAGTGTTCCTTTGTGCGAGTGTCCAAATTTCTTTTTGTTTTTCCTATGTATACTTTATTGCATAACAAATTTCAAAAAATTTTCAAGAAATTCAATATTACATTGGCACCGATAAATAAATTTAGCCTTGGTAACTTATTAACAACCAATAAGAAAATGAACACCCCAGATAGTAAAAAATCTGGAATTTATCAAATTGATTGTCGAGATTGCAATAAAGTATACATAGGAAAAACAAAAAGAAATTTGGACACTCGCATAAAGGAACACTTTAGAAATATTAAAAATGGTGAAATTGAAAAATCAGCTATTGCAGCACATAGTTTGTTGGAAGGTCATAGAATTGAAAAAGAAGCTAAACTTCTAAAACATTTGGAAAAACCTTTGGATTTGACAGTTTGGGAGAAAATATTTATACAGAAGAACAAATTTAAATTTATGAATTTCGACATTCCGGATGAACGTGACCTCATCTCGAAGTTCATCGAATCAACACCAGATGGCAACGATATCTCAAAGTTCGTCAAATCAACACCAGATGGCAACGTTATAGAGGGAGATTCCAACGAATATCCGGTAGTCATAATGGCGGTTGAAAATGAATGACAAGATCATTTGAAAACTATAGTTACCGTGTTTGAAAAACATGAAATATGAGGTAAGATGTTAAAATGACTCATTAATTTATTAATTAAGAACCTCATAATGTGTTTCCCAATTTTAACTTTGAAAAAATGATAGTCATTATGAGTTAGTTATTTTGCCTCACCTCATATTTTTTTTTTAATATTCTGCAGACTATAGTTTCTTTGCATGACAGAACAACAGTCGTGAAATTACTGAAGATGGAATAAGAATTATTCCGAAACCGGTCTAAAAAGAAGACAGAGTATGAGGTGATAAAAATATTAATAATTAAATTAATGTTTTTATTACCTCACCTCATATCTTTTCTCTTCTAGACTGCAGTTTCGGAGCTTATCTGCATCATCAGTACCTCTCGTCGACCAGTGTTACGTCGTTTCTTGTCGGTTTTCTTCTTCCTTCTATTGGTGGACCGATAAACCTCTGGATCAAGTCAAAATTTGTAGGAGTTTTGAAAGTTACTTTATGTAATTTATTAATTTAATTCTTAAATTAAACTTCATAGTTTTTTTCCCTGTGAAAATTAAATAAAAATATATTAATATTTAAGTATAAATCTCATAGCGATACTTTCTATAAAGTTTAAACGTAAGAATTGTACATGCTTTTCAGTTCTGAGAATGTGGGACATATAAAAGATGAAGTGATGGGAAAGTTGATATAATATGTATTATTAAATTGTTGTTAATAAATAACTACTTTAGAGTGCTTATTTGTTTCTAGAAATGAACCGGCATCACTATGCATTATTTGTGCGAAACTGTAGACTTATACTGCTGCTAAGACGTGATTTCTCAGAAGGAGATTTGAACATCTTCCGTCCAGCTGAATGGAGGTGGAAACTACCTCAGGTATCTCTCTTACATTAAGAATATCATTGTCATAAAATTAATCTTTATACAGGGTGTATCCAACCTTTAGGGTCAAAATTATACATACAATAGAGACTGTTATTTGGAGCATTTGGCATAAGGGACCAGTGGTCAAAAATTAATATTTTGGATGGCATGCCATCTTGAAGATAATTTGCAAGTAGCTTTTTATTGACACCCATCACCAACTTAGGGCTCAGAGCAGCTCTTTGTGACTTGAATGAGCTAGTCTCTTGTAAGTTTCTATCCATGGCAATAAATGTCTTCCACTTTGGATGACTTCTCTCGGTATATTTGTTTGGCTCTCTGGGCTCTACATTCTGCTGCACAGTACATTAAATGCATGTCTGCAAGTTCCTGTGACGAGTAATGCTCCATCTTTGACAGTCAGTCATGCACTGTAAGCAAAACAATTAAGAAGTAAAAGTACCAGGTAGTTTGTTATGACATTTAAAGCAGCTTACAGAAACGTCCCTCCACATTAAATTTAATTATCTTTAGTCTCTTCATCTTACCTCAATATTAATGTTGATTTGTTCTTGAACATGTTTTGATTATGATATAATTGAAACATGTTCAAGAACAAATCAACATTAATATTGAGGTAAGATGAACAGATTAAAAATAATTTAATTAAAATAACCTCAAAATATCACTTCCTAAAATAAAATATTAGTCCCTCCACATACTTTCAAAATGGTGTGGTGTCCAAAATGTTTACTTCTCACCACTGGTTCCTTGTCAAAATGCTTAAAAAAGACTCCTCTATCATAATATTAATGAATTGGTTATTTTGACTCACCTCATATTTCTAGATTTTTATGCAGACCAGGTTTCGTCGCTTTTGAACATAAAAATAAAAAAATATGAGATGAGTCAAAATAACCAACTCATTAATAATTAAAAAAAACCTCACAGTATTATTTTCTACATATTAAAAAAAAATCCTCTATCATATGTATAATTTTGACCCTAAAGGTTGGGGATACTCTGTAGATTTGAAAGTTGTTTAGTTTCCCTCCAACTTGTTGCTGGCAAGGAGGAGGTAGAACAGCAGTAAGTCTGAAATCTTGGAAATCATCATCATCAGCAGCAGTAACACAACAGTCCACTTTGAACCTTGGCTTCCCTTAGAGCTTCTCTATCCCTGGCAACCAGCTACCAACCTTTAATTTACAACTTCAACTCCTTCCATCCATCGCAGTCTTGGTCGACCCACACTCCTTTTACCTTTTCAGATTTACTCTTCGTAACTTTCCTAGTAATGTCATTATCAGATGTCCTGTCCATTGCAATCTTGAAACTTTAATTCATGTTACGACTTCAGGAGACTTGAATAACTAGTAGAGTTCATGGTTGTATCTTATATGCCACTCTCCCCATTTTCATATAGTTTCCTGAGGATATTGCTCTAAAAAGTCTTCAGTCTTTATATATCAATCTTGACAGTGTCAATGTTCCACTGCCATACATTATCACTGGTTTTATATAAATTACATTTTTTAGTAAGTTTTTATTGAAAATCCGGAATATGTTTTATTGCATTTTGTATTCTTTCGTCAATTCCATTACTTATACAGTAAAACTTTTCTATGAAGGAACATGACGGTTCCTTAAATATATTTCCGTCTTGGCAGTTTTCCTTCTTATAAAGGGTTCCCAAATTACAAGCTGGAATTTTCTCATGCAGTTTAAGGGTTTTACATTCACGCTTTAAAGACATAATGTATTGACTGAAATACAGACAAAATAGTGTATGTAACCCAGCTCAGTTTGCACGGCAATACAAAACAACTTTATTACACAAAAGCGAGAAGGAGCTCAACTACAGAAGACTAAAGAGTTTCCAAACTCCCTCGCAGGTAATGTAAGCAGGCAACGAAAAGCGAGGGATTCCTCGCTGTCACACATAAGCAAGGGTATCCCTGCAATACAATGGCAACACAAGAAGGTAAAACGATATAATGCAGAAAGCGTCATATGCAGAATTTTCACGTGTGGTCATTAATTCCGTAATTAGAATGTGCTTAAGAATAATTTTCTAAGGTAAAAATTAACTATTGGTACATTCTGTTTCCATGTTATGAAGGTTTCCTGCTTATACAGGACAATTTTGCATATAAAATCATACCGTTCTGGAGATTTTTTTCCGTCTTTACAGATTTCCATCTTATAAAGGTTCCAGCTGAGACAGGTTTTACTGCATTATGGGTCATAATTAGGGAGCCTAATATAAAAAACAGGTTGTGATGTCAGTTATAATTTGTATCTAGTTATAACAAATAAATAAAATAGATATCAAACACTGTGTGAAACAATTAAAATATTGAAAAGAACATGAACAGACACGAAAATGAAATTTTATAAAGTAATGGCAGTACAGGCTTTGACATATGACAGCGAGTCCAGGGAAATAATGAAAAACGATTATAGACATATTCAGGTAGGAGAACTGAGATTTTTAGTTTGTTATTAGAATATACAAAATTAGATGAAATCAAGGAATTAGAAGTAAATGAAGCCTTACTGCTTAAAAGTAATGTATAAAATTGTCAGTAAAAATAGTTTGAATAGAAGTCACTTGAATGCATTGTTGGTAGTAATGGTTATCGGCCTTTGGGTGAAAGAGAATTGTATAAGTGGAAAGAATTGTTGACGTTAGTATTGGAGCTCAGATGGTGTAACTGGTATCATACTGATGCGTAGAGTCAGAGATCCAGGGTTCGAGCGTTAATTTTTATTTTTAAAATAAAACTATGTCTAATTCTGGAAAGTGTTAATTTAAAATATAACATCAAGTTAAGAAGGTTATGTGTAAAATTCTCAATAAAGATACTTCACACACATGCATGCACATGTGATCTAATGCTGAAGATTTGACAATAAAGCCATTTTCCTTTTAGCTTCCTAATATTTAGTGACAATGTCTGATTGTTAGAGATCCGTGGAAGTATTGTTTATTCTTTCTTTCACTCACCTCATACTTCATAACTCCTCGCAAACCCAGGGTTTCGTCACATCATTTGTGACATTCTCAATGCTGTGTCACGTTCACAAAAGGCCGTTGGATGTCAGTTGTGAACGTGACACAGCATTGAGAATGTCACAAATGATGTGACAAAACCCTGGGTTTGCGAGGAGTTATGAAGTATGAGGTGAGTGAAAGAAAGAATAAACCATATTAAAAAACCTCATAGTGTTATTTCCTATCTACATAACTTAATCCGTGGAAGTGTTTACTTTTTGGGAAAATTCATTTTACGATTTCGATGTTATTGGGAATTTGTCGGTGTTATTCTAAAAAATTGTAATTTTGAGTTTATTAATCCTATTTTAGTATATTAAATCCAATAAGAATGATATATCCAGTAACGTTTAGCTTGTACTATTGATACCGATTTTAATACACTAAAATGCATAAAATTTTAATCGTCACTAATTTGTAAGCAGAATTTACCTTTTAAGAAAAAGCAACCATGGTGAGTATTTCTGCATTCTCAGGATACCAGATGGCTTCAAGGAATGTCTTGACAAACTTGGTATACTTTTTCCTCAAAGAGCAAATCATTTTGCAAATGTCTACATGGGTACACTGGTCGTTTCAACTCTACTTTTATGAGACCTTGGAGTACAACATAGCCTTCTTAGAATTTAGAAGATTCAATGGCAATTGCATGTGACAATTTCTTCAATTCCACCATGGCAGTTAAAAAGAAGATGGAATCCGAAAACAGTGTTTAAAATGCATTATGAAATTTTGCAAAAAAATCTCTGGAATTTGTTGAAAATGTTTCATTTCAGTGTTATTTCGCGTTATCGTAGGATTTCGTGATTCATAAATCCTTTTTTTGAAGTTATTGGAAGTGGAGTTAAGAAATGGTACAAGAAAATTACAAAATTAGATCATTTTGCGTTATCGCTACTCATGAATTTCACGGATCTCTACTGATTGCATATTCAAAGCTTGACATGATTTTAAGTTATGTTTGAAGAGGAACATATATTCTCAGACCGGGGTTTGAACCCAGGACCTTTCGCTTTATAGAAAGTGAAAGATCCTGGGTTCAAACCCTGGTCTGAGCATATATTTTTCTCTTCAAATATAATTTACCCTTCATAGAGATGTATCAAATGATTAATAAAAACATGATTTTAAGTTGATGTTATATTTTTAAATTAACATTTTCCAGAATTGGATATAGTTTTATTTTAGAAAGAAAAATTACATTCAAACTGGGAGTTGAACCCTGGATCTAGGACTGTACATACATGTGATAATGGTTCTTGCATTGACATACAGAGTCAGAGATCTGGGGTTTGACTCCCGGTTTGAACGTAACTTTATTCTTTCTAAAATAAAATGATTTTAAATGTTTATATGTATTTTTCGATGTTATATTTTAAATTAACGCTTTCCAGAATTGGACATAGTTTATATGTCTGTTCATTTAATTGCAGGTGTGTGATAATGAATGGCATCACTACGCAGTTTCTGTAAAATTCCCAGAAGTTTCTCTTTATGTTGATGGACAACTTTTCAAAGCAGAAAAGAAAAATCCAGAAATTATTGATGACTGGCCTCTTCACCCAACTAAGGGCATTAACACGACTGTTACTGTTGGTGCTTGCTGGCAAGGTAACTTTGAAAATGGCAGTAAACATTATAGTAAAATATATTTGAAGAGAAAAATTTTCGCCTAGACCGGGACTCGAACCCGGGACCCTTGGCTTTCCGGGCCAAGTGCTCTACCAACTGAGCTACCGAGGCGAGTTACGATCTAGACGCAAATTTTTCTCTTATGTACGTTGTAATTCCCTCGTGCCAAATGCTTGAAACCATAGCTTCTATCTTTGCAAATGGCGGCTTCTTAGTCAAGAAGACATTTATTGGGAATTTAACACTACTTTATAGCCAGTAGGGCTTCTATTGACGATTATAGTAAAACTTCAAAATAAAAAAAAAAGAAATATTTTAAGTAAAATTATTCCAAATTCAGGGATTTTCATCATTCTTATTATTCACTTGTTTATTAAAATAATTTAATTTTGGAGATCACCATGGAAGAAATTTTGTTGTAGGGATTTATAGAAGGAAGCAGAACTCATTGAGATTGTCCAACTCCTTCCACAATTCTGTGATGGGTGGTTCTAGTTGTGTCTTCATAGTTGAATTCAGTCCATTGTTCACTATTTTGTAAAATCCTCCAATCAAATAGATCCTATTTTAATAAAAATTATCAATGGGAATTAACAGTATGAGGTATTTATAATTTATATGAGATCCTATTTACCTGCTTAAGTAGTGAACTTATGGGTGGAGTACATGGCTATCAAATTAGATTTTTAGTGCAGGTAAAATTCAATTACCGTGTTTTTGACTGTCTGGATGACAGAATGGAAATTGTCCCTAGAAGATGCTCCTTGTGTGGAGAAAATGTTCTCCTAAACAAGGAACGCTTGGTGTACTGCAGGTGACTAGACCCCGAGAAAAGGGACAGGAAAGACATCGCAGAACTTTATTGGGAAGCATGAGGACTAATGGTGTAAACCAAGCTCCAGCCATTTGAAAACAACAGCAGTGTTTTATTTGGTGTGCTAATGGACATAAACAGGTAGTTAAAATGTACAAATGTACCTGAGTCACCCAGTCAGTCATCCAATATAGATACACTTAAAATATGCTACTTCAAAGCAATGGATCTAGTGAAGCAGTTGATGCTAGCTGGCAGGGTAATTTTGAATGTATGGTACAACTTATCCAAATACTATCACTGAGCTGTATGAATACAGGTAGTTTCCATGAAAGTTGAATGCATGGTAGCAAAAGAAAGCACATTCTCAATAAGAAATAGTTTTTGTCTAAAGCCTGCTCAGTGAATGGTTGACCATATAATATTTCTATGTATGATAAAATCAAATGTTTCCTACTTCTCTTCATATAAATCTTCTAAGTAGATCGTGATTTCGATACCATAACGGTCTCATCTTCAGTACAATCTTGGTGACTGATGTTATGTCGATTGGAAGAAACACTTCTTCTTCCCTCTGTTGGTGGACTGATGAATCTCTGGATCAGGTCAAGATTTGCAGGAATTTCGAAGTTCGTAAGTTTTCCCTTGTTTTTCTGAATGTGGGTTTTTTCCCAAACCGTGAGTTCCTTTTGTTTATCTATTTGTTTAATTAGACTGGCTTTAATTCAATTAAATGTTTTGGAAAAACAAAAAGAAATTTGAAAACAAGGGTGAAAGAACATCTTCAAAATGTCAAAAATGGAGAAGTGGAAAAGTCAGTAGTAGCTGCTTATGTTTGGTCCAAAAAAAATTGGTATAGCCTGGTGACTTAGCGTTATTATTTTCTCTTTTTTGGGATATTAGATTCAGTTATGCCTCCAGTCATAATTTCTAAGTCACTCAATGCATTTTTTCTTACTTTGGGTTTTGTGTTAGGCCTAAAGATGGAATTCGATCGATCGATAGTAATTCTGCCCGAAGGCAGGTCCTTCACTGCAATCATAGCATTTCCATGCTATGCTTGCAGCTTTACTAGGGAATTGTAGCTGTGGTAGCTTTCCACACCGGTGAAGGATGATGATGGTGATTATGATAAGGATGATGATGATGATGGCCTTATGATTTTGGGGACCGTTTGGGCCTTAAAGTTTTCCTGACATTTATCTTACAGGTGAGGAAAAACCCCAATAAAAACCTCACCCAGAAAAACTGCCCCGACCGGGGATCGAACCCGGGCCCGCTGCATGACAAGGCAGTACGCTACTTCGAGACCACAGCGGTGGACTAAGATGGAATTAATGTGCTCTATTTTTAATTTATAAATTTTGACAAATCACTTTACATAGATAAAATCAAATGTTTCATTCCTCTCCTCATATTAATATTCTATACTTAGTAGATTAATATGAGGAGAGGTATGAAACATTAGATTTTATTTCGCTTGTACTGGGAAGCCAGAGAGAAAATGACTTAAGCGTCAAATCTCACCATTAGAAAACAACAACAACATTAGATTTTATTTCGCTTGTACTGGGAAGCCAGAGAGAAAATGACTTAAGCGTCAAATCTCACCATTAGAAAACAACAACAACATTAGATTTTATTTCGCTTGTACTGGGAAGCCAGAGAGAAAATGACTTAAGCATCAAATCTCACCATTAGAAAACAACAACAACATTAGATTTTATTTCGCTTGTACTGGGAAGCCAGAGAGAAAATGACTTAAGCATCAAATCTCACCATTAGAAAACAACAACAACATTAGATTTTATTTCGCTTGTACTGGGAAGCCAGAGAGAAAATGACTAAGCATCAAATCTCACCATTAGAAAACAACAACAACATTAGATTTTATTTCGCTTGTACTGGGAAGCCAGAGAGAAAATGACTTAAGCATCAAATCTCACCATTAGAAAACAACAACAACATTAGATTTTATTTCGCTTGTACTGGGAAGCCAGAAGAAAATGACTTAAGCATCAAATCTCACCATTAGAAAACAACAACAACATTAGATTTTATTTCGCTTGTACTGGGAAGCCAGAGAGAAAATGACTTAAGCATCAATCTCACCATTAGAAAACAACAACAACATTAGATTTTATTTCGCTTGTACTGGGAAGCCAGAGAGAAAATGACTTAAGCATCAAATCTCACCATTAGAAAACAACAACAACATTAGATTTTATTTCGCTTGTACTGGGAAGCCAGAGAGAAAATGACTTAAGCATCAAATCTCACCATTAGAAAACAACAACAACATTAGATTTTATTTCGCTTGTACTGGGAAGCCAGAGAGAAAATGACTTAAGCATCAAATCTCACCATTAGAAAACAACACAACATTAGATTTTATTTCGCTTGTACTGGGAAGCCAGAGAGAAAATGACTTAAGCATCAAATCTCACCATTAGAAAACAACAACAACATTAGATTTTATTTCGCTTGTACTGGGAAGCCAGAGAGAAAATGACTTAAGCATCAAATCTCACCATTAGAAAACAACAACAACATTAGATTTTATTTCGCTTGTACTGGGAAGCCAGAGAGAAAATGACTTAAGCATCAAATCTCACCATTAGAAAACAACAACAACATTAGATTTTATTTCGCTTGTACTGGGAAGCCAGAGAGAAAATGACTTAAGCATCAAATCTCACCATTAGAAAACAACAACAACATTAGATTTATTTCGCTTGTACTGGGAAGCCAGAGAGAAAATGACTTAAGCATCAAATCTCACCATTAGAAAACAACAACAACATTAGATTTTATTTCGCTTGTACTGGGAAGCCAGAGAGAAAATGACTTAAGCATCAAATCTCACCATTAGAAAACAACAACAACATTAGATTTTATTTCGCTTGTACTGGGAAGCCAGAGAGAAAATGACTTAAGCATCAAATCTCACCATTAGAAAACAACAACAACATTAGATTTTATTTCGCTTGTACTGGGAAGCCAGAGAGAAAATGACTTAAGCATCAAATCTCACCATTAGAAAACAACAACATTAGATTTTATCTTAAATTAAACCTCATAGTGTTTTTTATTCCTATTAGAGTTCACTGTACATAGATTGTATTGTGTACAGAGAGGAGTATAGGATGAGTGTATGTATAAGTGTTTGTGTGTTGTGTGAGGGATAATGATGAAAATAAGGGAGATGATAAAAACTGGTGCCAGCACATAACCTACTCCTGTTGAAAAACATCAAGGGAGCCCCCAGGCTCACCATTCCTTTATAACAGGCGAATCTCTATTAGTAGTACCAATATATCCACTGTGGAGGAGTTCGAAATTTAATACAGACATCTGGTGCAAAATCTAACAATTAAAAATTGTTCATCACCATCCTCCCTAGCCCTGAGATAAAAAAATTTAACTATTAAAATTTCCAATCCCCCGGGTAATAAATCCAGACTATCATTAAGAATTAAAATTAAAATGAAGTGTCTAAATTATTTTAATTTTTTTTCTAGATAATTTTTTAAAAAATTTTCTATATTTGTCTCCCTAATTGAATGATTGTATTTTTTATTTCCTGTCTCACCATGTTTTATGTGTAATTCCATGCAAGATTTTATTTGTGTGTCCTGAATTGTGTTCATCTCTTTCTTTGTATAAGTCCATGTTTCAGTTGCACATATTAAAATTGGTTTGAAATACATTATATATATTGCAATTTTGCTTTTAATGATACATCTTTATTACAAATTAATTGTTTAGTTAAGTGATAAACTTAACACTCTTCTCTATTCTTTTATTAATTTCATTTTTTATTTTTGTTTGGAAATGTATCTCAGTTTCTAAATTTATAAAGTTATTAATTTTTTAAAAGATTTTTGTCTGATAACTATAATTATATTCCAATAATAATTTTTTTCTGGATATATATATATTTTTTTCCATTATGAATTTTTAAACAGTATTCTTCTGCAGCTGTTTTCCAACTTTCAATTCTTATGTGTCCAGTCTATTGGATAATTTTTTTTAGTTGTTTCTGTTGATATTGAAATATGCCAACTTTGTGTAGGTTCAGACAACAAAATGAAACATCACTTCCGTGGCTATTTGGCTGGACTTTCTGTTCTGCTGCACAAGAATGAGAAGCCAGAAGTACTGAGTTGTTTGCACAAATGCAAGGAGAGTCTAGAAGTGCCTGCGATGGAACTACTGGAACCTGGCATGGAGCTCCTTACAAATAGCGGTAAGAAAAATTATTCATTTCAACTTCTTACATCTCGCTGGGGACACGCCGTAGCGTAGTGGTTAAGGCACTGCGCTACAAGCCGGAAGGTCGAGGGTTCGAGCCCCATGGGGGTCAGGATTTTTAAACTGATCCAAACCCTCTGGCGGCACTATGGTCCTGGGGTCGACTCAGCCTCTAACGCAAATGAGTACCAGACGCTGGGGGTAAAGGCGGCCGTCTCGCAGGGCTGACAACCCGGCTGACATCAAGTGCCGATTGTATAGAAAAGTGGGAGCCTTAACCTCCTACTACCCCAAGGGCCTCCTGAGGCCTGTCGTGGGATCACTTTACTTACTTACATCTCGCTTCATAAAATGTTGTGATTGTCGCAGAACTGGTTTCAGAAACCATTTTTATACCTTAAGCAAAACTCCAACTGTTGACCTTCCCATCATAGAATTTTTTATTAAAATTATTAATATTTAAACAACTTAATATACAACTCTTCAAGACGACAGAACAACGGTCGTGATGTTACTGAGGATGGAACAGAAACTATGTTCCGAAACTAGTTTATAATCAAATAAGAAGAACAATATGAGGTGAGTGATAAACATATTCTACCTTAATTACTATATTATAGTTTGTGTCCAGCACAATAGCCGAACAGTCTAAGGCATCATTCTTTGGCACACAGCTACAGGACATGCTCATAGTTCGAATCTGCATGGAATTTCAGCCAATGTGAAACTTATGATCACTCAGTATCAGGAGGAATTTGGATAGCTACCAGTAGTGGTTTCTGTATTTTCTGTTTGGAACTGCATTATCAGTTTGAACATTTTATTGGTTTATATTTACTAAAATTGTACACAGTTATATTTTTACCATTTGTAAATAACTATCATATTTTCCAGTATATAAGATCCTCCTATGTATAAAAGTTTCAAGATATTTAATACAATTTTCCAAGAAAAACTTTTTTTGTTCAATTTCCCAGGTGTCATTTCGACATTTCTGGTGTTCTCTCCTGGCATTTGCTTAATTGTAACCCACTTCTGAAGTTGGGATGCTTGGAAGGCGGAGTTATGTTACCCCGATGATATGATGGATGATAAATGATAATGAAGCGACAGGAGAGTTCTTAACCTAAATTCCAGACGGCAACCACAGGCATGATTCCCTTTAAGGAAAAATTCCTATAGTTTGACCAGGAATTGAACCTGGGACCTCATGAACAGTAGTCAGAAATGCTGACCACTAGCCCATGAGGCTGGTTAAAATTGAATTTCACGAAGCAGTAACATCATAACCTTTAAAATCTTTGTGTTACACTTAAATTGCTTGTGTACAAATAGTTTTATTGAAATGGCAATACCATCATCATCATCTCCATGGTAGGCCGTCAGCCTGTTCTGCTCTCAGAATTCATCTCCCCATCGTATTCTAGGATGTCCCACATCTCTATAGCCTTGAGGTTGGTACAACAGTGCTTGATAAATTATATTTGAAATGAGAAATGTTAAATCAATAATAAAAAAAAACAACAGTGCTTGTTTTGTTAGCCTAGAAGAGTCATCATCATCATCATCAACAACAACAAGGATTAAACCCAATGACCTGTTCCGATCTCATTATAGGTCGAATTGGTCCTTCCAGCTCTTCAATGGTCTTCCCAACACTCTTCCCCCTTTTGGTTTATAATTATACATTCTTCTTGGTATGCGCTGTTCATTCATTCATAATACATGCTCAAGATAAGCATTTTGATAATATTTTATTCTTTCACAGAGATTAAATATATTAAGTTCTGTTCTTATATCTTTGTTTTTCTTTTTACCAGTCCTTTGGTATGCCATCTTTTTTATAGTTTTGTATTTTTTCATTTAGTTTAAAAATTTTGAGTTCTTGCCTAATTGTTTCACTAGGAATGTGGTCTGTTAGAGTATATCCTGCAACGTATCTGAGGAACTTCATCTGTGATGTTTCTAGTAATCTTCTGTCTGATCTATTCATGCCCAATTCTGTGATCCATATGCCACAATGGGAACTGCCATTACCTTATAAAACTTTAGCATTGTTTTTTTTTGTTGTTTTTGTTTGTAGTGTTCTTTTAATAGTCCCACACATACTTTGAAATTTATAATTTTTTTCATGCATATCATTTTCCCTATTGTAAGATATGTGACATCCTAAATATTTAAAACTCTGTACTTGTTCGATAATTTCATCATTAACTTTTATAAGATTCATGATGTGTTCCGTTGAGGTTTATTCAAAATTAATATAAAATTATAGAATATTCACCTGAAAGGTCCGTCTCCTCAACTTAATTATCATTTAACTGTAGCGCTTTCGGGACTTGTCCCATCATCGGCAGGATTCAAAACTGGTGTTTCACTGAAGATCTGGTAGAGGGGGTTGCATGTATTTGGTTCGTTTTCGTTTATCAGGCTGTCGTTGTGAGCTGCTTTCATGATTTCCATCTCTTCGAGTACGTTTATCTTCGCTGGATTATTTTCTCTGTGCATTACTGTTAGGGTGTTTTCAATATTTAACATGCGATGTCCTTCATGGATAACGTGTTTTGCATAGCTTGATTTATCTTCTGCGTGAATGAAGTCTCGAAAATGTTCAAAGAACATCTTGGTATATAATTATAAACAGCTTTGGGAATCTGATTTGAACTCATTCTTTCAAGATGGTGTTTCCAATTTAGTTGGTACTGTTTAATATATTCCAAAATTGGCATAGTCACTTCTAGTCCTGTCATGTAATGGGAAATCATTATAGTTCTCATTAAAGATACATTAAACTTATTAAGGTAGAATTTTTTTATCACTCACCACCTTAATGAATATACCTCATAGTGAGAATTCCTAAAATAAGTATGTATACATTAAACTGTTACATACCTCTCCTCATAATTACTCTTCTAAGTATATCTAACCCGGAGGTTCATCGGTCCACCAACAGAGGGAAGAAGTAGTTCTTCCGATCAACATAACATCAGTCGTCAAGATAGTACTGAAGATGAGGCTGCCAAGGCTTTGAAATCGCGATATACTTAGAAGACTGGTTATGAGGAGAGGTATGAAACATTTTAATTTATTTAATTAATTATATAATATAATTAAAATAACCTCAAAATATAACTTCCTAAAATTAAATATTGTAGTCTGGGAAAGCTGACGATAAAACAGAATTGTTTTGAAACATGTCCAAGAACAAATCAACATTAATATTGAGGTAAGATGTCCAGACCAAAAATAATATAATTAAAATAACCTCAAAATATAACTTCCTAAAATAAATATTAATTACAACATTTTAATTTATCTTAAATTAAACCTCATAGTGATTTATTCCTATAAAAGTTCAATAGTTTTCATTGTTTAAATATCTATTATGAAAGGTGCTACTTGATATATTTTTTGTTGTTTATTTCAGACTTGACTGAACTAAGCATTGAAGGAGATAACAAAACAAACTTGGTGATCCTCGTAAGGAAGATAGGTTACACAAACACACGTCAGTTTCCAACTCCTGGCAGACGCAACCTGCATCTATCTACAACTGTCACGTAAGTTTTGTTTTTCTTAAGTTATGTAGATAGGAAATAACACTATGAGGTTTTTTAATATTGTTTATTTTTTATTATTTCACTCACCTCATACTTCATAAAAGTATGAGGTGAGTGAAATAATAAAAAATAAACAATTGTTTTTCTTAATTCACTGCTCTAGTGCAGAAATGCTAGTTGCAGAGCCAAGTGCATTAGAGGTTGAAATGGCGATTGAAAAATTGAAGATGTATAAAGCATCAGGTTCAGATGAGATCCCAGCAGAACTGATAAAATCAGGGGGAGAAAAATTGATGGACAAGATACGCTGGTTGCTTAGTATGATTTGGGGAAAAGAAGCTCTTCCAGATGAATGGAAGGAATTAATTATCATACCAATTTGTAAGAAAGGAGATAAAACTGATTGCAACAACTACAGGGGCATCTCATTACTTTCAACTTCGTACAAAATTCTAACAAAGATATTAGTAAGCAGACTTACTCCCTATATTGATGACATTCTAGGAGATCATCAATGTGCATTTAGAAGAAACAGGTCTACAACAGATCAGATTTTCAGTATAAGACAGATTTTAGAGAAGAAATGGGAATATAAGGGTACTGTATATCAACTATATGTAGACTTTCAAAAAAGCATATGATTCAATTAAGAGGGAGAAGTTATATAGTATCCTGCTGGAGTTCGGAATTCCTAAAAAGTTAGTTAGATTTATACGAATGTGTCTAAATGGCTCAAAGAGTAGGGTGCGTGTAGGCAAACACTTTTGAAATCCAGAATGGGTTGAAGCAAGGGAGATGCACTATCTCCTCTACTATTTAATTTTGTACTAGAGCATGCCATTAAATCTTTAGAGAATGAGGAAGGCTTACAACTGAATGGTATTAATAAGCTGTTAGTTTATGCTGATGATGTAGTACTACTGGCCGATAGCGAGGAGATACTAAAGGCCAACACGCACACACTATTGAGTAACACTAAGAAATTAGGACTGGAAGTAAATATCGGTAAAACTAAATATATGGTCACACGAAGAAGTTCAGTATATGATGGACAGCTGATGACGAATGAGGGAAGTTTTGAGGAGGTGGCTGAATTCAAATACCTAGGAACAATAATCACAAATAGGAATGAGATGCACAAAGAAATTAAACATAGGCTCAATTCTGGAAATGCATGCTATTATGCATTGCAGAGACTTTTGATGTCCCAACTCCTTTCAAAAAACGTTAAGCTGAAAATATATAAAACTATTATTCTACCAGTTATATTATATGGGTGCGAAATATGGATTCTTACTTTAAGGGAGGAAAGGAGATTACAAGTATTTGAGAATAAAGTTCTTAGGAAAATTTTTGGACCAAAGAGAGATGAACAGACAGGTGAATGGAGAAGACTACACAACAATGAACTACATGGTCTTTATAGGAAGCCAGATATAATAAGAACAGTTAAGTCTCGTAGACTGCGATGGGCAGGACATATTGCGCGTATGGGGAATGAAAGACGTGCATGGAAGCTTCTTGTAGGAAAGCCAGAGGGAAAACGCCCAGTTGGTAGACCATGAGTGAGGTGGGAGAACAACATAAACTATGATTTGAGGGAAGTAGATTATACAGGGAATGATTGGAAAGCATTAGCTCAGGATAGGGATGTATGGAGAGCTTATGTCCGCGCGGCCATGAACCTTCGGGTTCGATAGTGCCAGTGAGTGAGTGTGAGTGAGTGCATAAGATCTAAAATGAAAATTTATATTCTTCAAACAATACTTCATTTTATAGAACTGAATTAATCCATTCACTTTAGATATCCAGTATCATCTATAACCTGAAGTTTTCTATCTGTAATTGTGTTCATTTCACATTCTTATCAAAATAATTATATATTTTTTTCATCAACTTACCCTCTTTACCACTGCGCTACAAGCCGGAAGGTCGAGGGTTTGAGTCCCGGTGGCATCAAGATTTTTAAACTGACCCAAACCTTCTGGCGGCACTATGGTCCTGTGGTCGACTCAGCCTCTAATGGAAATGAGTACCATACGCTTATTCTGGGGGTAAAGATGACCATCATGCCGGGCTGACATCAAGTGCCGATTGTCCAGAGAAGTGGGAGCCCTAACCTCCTACTACCACAAGGGCCTCCTGAGGCCTGTAATGGGATACCTTTACCTTTACCCTCTTTACAAAATCATTATTAGCAATCGTCAGTACCAAACAACTAACAGAAGATGAAACATGTTTTCGAAAGGCATTTTATAAAAATTGTACTGCTCTTAGTTGAGGATGACTGAGAATAAGGTACTACATATCGCTCATTTGCTGCAACAATGTCATAACTCAAAAATGGTCGATTTTGAGTTACTGGTACTATATGAAAGAAAAAACTCAGTTCTATATTCAGAAAGAATGACATAAGCTATTGTGTACAATTAGTTGGTATAACAATTTGATATTTGTAAGTATAGCCCAAAACAACAACAACAACAACAACAACAACAACAACAACAACAATTTGATATTTATGACAATACAGGCAAAGGTATATGGATTTCAAGCCTTTAAATGCTTCTCCTGAAAAACTATGTTTTGAGTTATGACGTTGTTGCAGCAAATGAGCGATATGTTTAATAAGTAAAAAGTAAAGTAAAGTAGTCCCACTACAGGCCTCAGGAGGTCCTAGGGGTAGTAGGAGGTTAGGGCTCCCACTTTTTCTGGACAATCGGCACATCATGTCAGCCGTGAGTGACGGCCGCCTTTACCCCCAGAACAAGCATCTGGTACTCATTTCCATTAGAGGCTGAGTCGACCCAGGGCCATAGTGCCGCCAGAAGGTTTGGGTCAGTTTAAAAATTCTAACCCATCGGGACTTGAACCCTCGACCTTCCAGCTGGTAGCGCAGTGCCTTAACCACTACACTTACTTACTTACTTACTTACTTACTTACTTACTTACTTACTTACTTACTTACTTACTTACTTACTTACTTACTTACTTACTTACTCACTTACTCACTCACTGGCACTATCGAACCCATAGGTTCATGGCCTCGCAGACATAAGCTCTCCATACATCCCTACCCTGAGCTAATGCTTTCTAATCATTCCCTGTATAATCTACTTCCCTCAAATCATAGTTAATGTTATTCTCCCACCTCATTCTTGGTCTACCAACTGGGCGTTTTCCCTCTGGCTTTCCTACAAGAAGCTTCCATGCAAGTCTTTCATTCCCCATACGTGCAACATGTCCTGCCCATCGCAGTCTACGAGACTTAACTGTTCTTGTTATATCTGGCTTCCTATGAAGACTGTGTAGTTCATTAACCACTACACTACTAATTCTATATTTGAAAGTTTTATATAGTGACCTCAATGGAGAATCATAATGTATTTTAAAACTCTTGATTAATTCTGTGTGATCGTGAAGATCATAAGTGTAAATCAAATAAAGAAGATTGGAAATTATTAAGGAAAATCCTTGTTGAATTATTTAAAAGAATTCTAACTGTTTTAACTTTATGATGTAGAACTTTCCTGGGCTGTTGGCTGTGATCATGAGGCTTAAAACTCCCCAATGTTTTGCCAGAGACTGCATCTGACAACCTCAAGGGTTGGTTTGAGAATGCCAGGGATGCAGTTTCTGGCGAAATGTGGTGGAGTTTTAAGGCTCTCTACCATGGCCAAGAGTCTGGAAAAGTCTACAAGATCATAATACGAACTCCGTCTGAGAAAGCTTATGTCAATATATTTAATAACTTTGGCACTATCCAGAACAGTATTGTAAAGGATATGTGATTTTTTTGTGTTTGTTCTTCTCATTCTGATCTTTTTTAGATATTTTTTGTGTATTGTTTATTAATATTCTGATTTTTCAAATTAATCTTTCATCCAGCTTTTTCTTAATATTCCTGGAGCTTTCTGATCATAATATGCTAAATCATCCTGATCTTCAGCCATTACTAACTGGTCATCTACAAAAATAAAAGGTATATTATTTCATCATTTACTTATATTTCTAATAGCTTACAATTTTGTTGCCAATTATTCAAAATTTTATCAAGGTAAATTTTAAATAATATAGGTGAAATTTCAAATTCTTATGTCAAATAATAAGTCTGGTCTGTTTAATTCTTACCTCATATCGTTGTTTCTGTTAGACATATGTTTCAAGGGGTGTTCGCCTCCTCTTCAGTAGTTACAGACTGATTTTTCCCAAAGATGGAGTAGAAGTCGAGATTGAGGGCCGACAACTTGGGAAAAATCAGTCTGTAACTATTGTAGAAAAGGCAAACATGTCTTGAAACATATATCTAACAGAAACAACGATATGAAGTGAGAATTAAATAGACGAAACTTATTATTAAGTAAAACCTCATAAGAATTAAATTAATGTTTTTATTACCTCACCTCATATCCTTTTTCTTCTAGACTGCAGTTTCGGAGTTTATCTCCATCATCAGTAGCCTCTAGTTGACCGTTGTTATGTCGTTTCTTGGAGGTTTTCTTCTTCCTTCTATCGGTGGACCAATGAAAATCCACATCCAAAAAACCGAGAAAGATAAACTCATGAATTTCGAAACTCCTGCAAATTTTGACCTGATCCAGAGGTTCATCGGTCCACTGATAGAAGGAAGAATAAAACTGCCAAGAAACGACATAACAGTCGACTAGAGGCTATTGATGATGGAGATAAGCTCTGAAACTGGAGTCTAGAAGAAAAAGGATATGAGGTGAGGTAAAAAAACATTAATTTAATTCTTAAATTAAACCTCATAGTGTTTTTCCCTGTGAAAGTTAAATAAAAAAACCCACTTCTTCTGTCAAATTTGATCCTAGTTTTCACTCTAATGTATATTGTTATATTACCATGAATAATTTGTGGTAAATTGAAATAAAATGTGTTACTTGTTGTAGATGTGAGAGAGGACGGCCTGTTAAGGTACCGAGTGTAGAAAGTTATGTAATGGTGCTACAACCTCAACAACCCAGTATTGACATCAATGGAACAGGCAACGTAGCAAGAGAATATGAAGATTTTAGACTTGGAGTTAGGGTTTTTACTGATGTACATATCACTGTGGGTCAAGTTAAGGGACAAAAGCAATGGAAACATGGTAAGAAAGAATACTTACATGTCACTTCTTTAATAAATTCACATTGTTTGGTAGAGGAAGAAAACAGATGCCACTTGACTGTCATTTCATTGGTCAACAGCACCAAACAATTCTCCATGCACAGTTCACATGTTAGTTAAATTAATATTGAGAAGCTAAAGCTATTACTATGATAGAAATAAGTAAATTAATGAACACAATTAAATTATTGTAAATCAATGGTAAAGAGAAAAGTTTCTGCCTGAACCGGGAATTGAGCCCTGAACCTTTAGCTTTCCGTGCTAATTCTCTGTCCACTGAGCTATTTCAGGCTTCATTCCCATCCAAGCAGAAATCCAGTAGAGTAAGGTAAAGGAAGGATTTCTGCTTGGATGGGAATGAAGCCTGAATTAGCTCAGTGGACAGGGCATTAGCATGGAAAGCTAAAGGTTCAGGGTTCGATTCCCAGTTCAGGCAAAAATTTTTCTCTTTACCATTGATTCACATGTTAGAGTTATGGTTTTCTATGTTCAACAGAAACATTTGTGAATGTGAGGACTGTTTACTGTTCATTTTCTAAAATTATTTTATAATGTATCTACAGTACAGTCTTCTTGATTTAGAATCAAGTCTATTGTATTTTGAATGAAGTTTGTGTGTTACGAGAATACAGGGACTAAAAAATGCATTTTTAATTAATAAATAAGGTGAGTCTGTTCATCTAACTAACTAACTCACTGGCACTATCAAACCCGTAGGTTCATGGCCACACAGACATAAGCTCTCCATACATCCCTATCCTAATGTTTTCCAATCATCCCCTGTGTAATCTACTTCCCTCAAATCATTGTTAATGTTATTCTCCCACCTCATTCTTGGTCTACCAACTGTGTGTTTTCCCTCTGACTTTCCTACAAGAAGCTTCCATGCAAGTCTTTCATTACCCATTTGTGCCACATGTCCTGCCCATTGCAGTATACGAGACTTAACTGTTCTTATTATATCTGGCTTCCTATAAAGACCACGTAATTCACTGTTATGTAAGTCTTCTCCATTTGCCTGTCTGTTCATCTCTCTTTGGTCCAAAAATGTTCCTAAGAACTTTATTCTCAAATACTCGAGTCTGTTCATCTTGCCTCATAAATTTGAACTTGAACCCATTCATTACAAATTGATTCAGATGATTTGCCTCAGTATATTAATTTACATATTACTATAAAAAAAGAGCTTACTGCATAAATTTGTGTAGAAAATCCCATCATAATATCTCCTTGTTTTAGATTGTGATTGAAGTTTCACTGCTACTGGGATGTGGGATTATAAGAGAGAAAAAGTTTTATCAGGACAGGAACTGAGTATCCATATGTAAAGCTGGAAATCTTGAGTTCAAGTCTTGGTTCAGGAAAAAAATTCTATTTAAAAAACAGTTTTACATAATATGAAATGATGAATTTCCATTAATATGAAATTTGAACTCAGGACATCTTAAATTCTGTTGTCTGATTTGACTCATTCTGTGTAATGTTTCAGGAGAACCAGTCAGTGTGATTGAAAAGCAATTGGACTCGTGTACAGTATCTGTCTACCCTCCCTTGAACCCTGATCATGAAACTGTTACACTCCCAGAAAATATGCTGACACAGTTTGGTATTGTAGCTAAAGTAAACAAAGATGGTGTTGTTGTATCTGGAGCTGACATGATCTACAATTATGAACAGGTAATTAAATACAAACATTATTTTATTTTATTTAATTAATGTTGGGAAGTAAACATTATGAGGTATAATCATTAAAATTCATCGGAGAACATATTGTTTAAACAACTCACCTCATAGGATTCATGCTTCCATGATATCGCGATTTCAAACATAGTCATGTTCATCGTCAGCCATAACTATGTTTGAAATCGCGATATCATGGAAGCATGAATCCTATGAGGTGAGTTGTTTAAACAATATGTTCTCCGATGAATTTTAATTATTTTATTTTGTTTATTTTTTATTTCACTCACCTCATACTTATTTTATTTCCTTCATCTAGTCTTGTGTCACTATTACAGGGGTCGAATTTTAGACAAAAGTCTTATTTATCTCTGTGATTCTATGACTTCTCTACCATCATTTCCATACATTCAATTCCTTTTCTTCTTGACATTTTTCTTAATTTATTCTTCCCATTTATTTCTCAGCTGACCTCTCAGTCTCTTCCCCTCTAATCTAAATTCCATTGTTTGACTAGATATCCTTTCAGTATTCACTCTTATTGTACTATCTCATCTTGTCCTATTATCTTCTACTTCATCTCGTATTTTATCCAACATAAAAATATTTCTTACTTTAGTGTTTTGTGTTCTATCTCTTCTGGTTTTTCCAATCATGCTTCTTAAAAGCCTCTTTTTTTCATCTACAACTTTTTTATTAAAGAATGAAATGTGCATCTAATTAAAAATGTATGTTAATGAAAATATATGTATTGTTGTTTGCAGGTTTTACGACAGATTCAATACACAAATAGAAAACCAGCATATTATTTAAATAGAGTTTTCAAACTTACTTGCTCGGAGTTGAATGGTAGATTTATGAGCAATGAATATGTTCAGACAGTAAGTAAAACTTTTATTCTGCTAGTTTTCATCAGGTTCTGGCAATTAAAATGAATATTAAATATTCATCAGTACTTTCTTCATGATATGGTAAAGTCTATCCAGCCTAAGAAACACACTTTGACATTTAACTTCCAAATGTATTATTCCTCGCAACACGTGTAAAAGTACATGCAACCTCAGTGAACTGTTAGTTACAAGCTGAATTAATGCACAATAATCATTTTAATTTTCAATGTTGCAGAATGCATTAACACACACAATGGTATGTCGACAACAAATTAAATTATAATTCATCATCATCATCCAGGGATTAAGCCTGTTGGCTCATTCCGGTTTCATGATAGCTAGAATTGTTAAAATTGCTCAGACCATCTTCTGTGTGGGCATCCAACATTTCTCCTTCCGTGCAGTTTATAATTTAGCAATAATTTATTAATATGAAGCTATTAACCTGGCTCAGTGTAAACAGGGGGCTTAGGCTGTAACTGTTTACAACTGAGTAATACCTGACAGGCGCGGGGGTGAACACTAATACATTAGTGACTAAGTCCTGTCAGGGCCCCAGTCTCTCAGGGTATATCGAGAGCCTCTGCTCAGGGATACAGGTGAAGACCTTAACAGCAAGAACAACAAGATGGAACAAGCTTTCAAATGTTGTAATTGGCGGAAGAGGCAACCCTCTCCTTAGGGCGCGAAATATAAGGACCCATCTCCAGAGTAACAAGGAGAAAGTCCTCAACGGTCTGAGAAGAGCAGAAGAGGCAACCCTGCCACTAGGGCTGATATAATGGGAGGTTATGACGAACCTTAAGAAGGTAGCCCCTTCAATAGTCTTACCCTGCGAGGTGCCAGTAACACCTTCAGGGGACAATCTACATTACTAAATGTTCTCATGAAAGCAACCGGATTAAATTATAATTGTTAATATTAAACAAATTAATTCAAATCATACGTTTAAATTAAAATAACTGTAGCCTATTTACAGTAAAACCTGTGCACCTTATAATGAACTGCACACTTCACAAAATCGTCTGCCACTTCTATAACAGGTTTAGGCCTTTTTCTCTTCTTGTTGTGCGTTTTGATATTACCAGTTTCTTTTAATTCCCTGCGAATATGTACAACACTACTGTCCGACACACCAGTATAATCTGCATTTAACTATATCGTTCACTACAGTGCCAGGATTATGCTCCATAAACTTACAAAATACATTTAACACCATCTATTTTTCACCACTCTTTAACAATTTCCCTTTAGGGTGCTTTTTATAATTTTGATCACCGAGTTAAGTTACCATAAACTATACAACAGCCCGCCATATTTGTAACTGACATTTAACTTCCTCTCAAGAATTCATCAGTTTCATCAAATGCAAATTTTAGTTACTCCCTTGCCTTCGAAGAAACATGTAGGTGTATTCTGATCAACTATAGTTAACATAAATAGCTTCTAATACTTAATTATATTAATCAAATACGTGCTATTTTTTGACTTCTGCTGAATTGTGCTTTGGCCATGAACAAATCTCAATAACTGCAGCAGTCATGTGCTTCTGAGATTTCTCATCCATTTGTTTTCTTCAAGTGTGTTTCTTAGGCTGGACAGACTATAGTTCCTGTGTTTAAAGAAATATAAACTATGAGGTAAGACGTAAAAAAATATTACACATTAATTTACAAAGACTATAGTAGTATTTATTCCAAGTTTTAAGAACCCTATTCAAGATAAATAGCTTTAGATAAAGCTTTAATGTTTACCCACACATGAACTTGTTTTCAATTTTTAGCTGACAGTGATACATCCCAGATTGCCTGCCAATAGGAATGTGAATGCAAAACCGTCCAGTGCACCAATATCGTCGAGTCAGCATGATGAGAAGAAAATAGCAGAACATGGACATTCTTCAGACTCAGGGCAGGTCCAGCCAGCTCATGTTCACATAGACAGGCATCATGCCGAGTTGAGGCCAGCACAAACCATCAGTGATGTTTACATGGCAGCTAACATGGACTCCAGCCAAGCAGTTGTTGCTGGTGGAAGTAAGTTTTATTAATCAAATAACATTTGTTCTTAATTTACCTTTATTAAGAATTAACATTATGAGGTATTATTTATTTAAGTAAAATTTTATCATATGTTAATTATAGGAAATTACATTATGAGGTTCTTTAATTAATGAATAATCAATTGCGGTGGACTAGTGGTTATGCTCCTTGCCTCTGGTCCCGAGGGTCGCGGGTTCAAACCTGGCTGGGGTCGATGAATTTTTTAGGATGGAAAAATCCAAGGAGCAAGTCCTCCGGAAGGGACTTTAAGCTGTGGGTCCCGAACCTGAAGATTTTCAGGCTCGTAAAAGATCCTTAAGCCTGAATGAAAAGGCCTCTAAGCAAAATTAAACAAATTTTCCCATCCTAGTACTACCTTGGTTTCCTAGATGTCAGTATGAGGCAGAATGCTGACCACTTACCACTCAAGTGACATCTATATGAAAACAAATGTAATTAAATTAGTATGGTTCAAATTCTTACCTGTAGGGGGAGAGCGCCTAAATCTCTGTTAAGGGAAACACAGGCTTACAATATTACAAGAAGATCTTACCTCATACTTAATTTTTTTTAACATGGGAACTGCAATTTTCAAGATGTGTCCCTCTCATTCTCAGCCGATATTACGACTCATAATATTGGCTGCGAATGAGAGGGATACCTCTTGAAAATTGCAGTCCCAGTGTTAAAAAAAAAAAGAACATGAAGTATGAGGATGAGGTAAGATAAGAATTGACTCATTCAATAAAATTTTACCACCTTTCCTCATATTCTTCTTCTTCTTAGACCGGTTTCAGAATTTTCTTCTTCAGTTCCATCCTCAGTATTTTAAAGACCATTGTTTTGTCTCAAGATGGCAAAACACTGTGAAAATACTGTGGATTGAACTGAAGAAGAAAGTTCTGAAACCGGTCTAAAAAGAAGGAGAATAAGAAGTGAGGCGATAAAATTTTACTTAAATAAACACTTGTTCTACTAGTTCAACTTCTTATCTCACCATAGAGTTTGTATCTGTGGGTCTTGTGGCTTCTCCTCACACATATTTTTTGTTGTATTTATTAATATATCCCATTTCCCATTCTTCTTTTCCTGATTGGATTTAATTGTTTTATTTGAATTTTTAGGAATTAATATTCCATCCGTGTCGTGCGCCGTAGCCGAGTGGTTAAGGCAAGATGCCTTGACGCAGAGGTACAGGACTTGCGCTGGTTCAAGTCCCCATGGGAGAAGAAATTTTCTCATGGAATTTCGGCCAGTTGGGACCGGTGCCCACCCAGCATTGTGATGCATTTGGGTAGCTACAATAAGTAGAGACTCCAGGTTGAGAAGACCAGCTATAACGGCTGGGGGACCTGACATGCTGACCACATGTCATCCCTACTCTGGCTTATGATCATCTACCTCTGTGAATAACACATGTAGACGTGAGGCCAAGGGCCTTCTAGGCCTGTCGTGCTTGGAGTAAAAAAAGTAGTAATATTCCATCCATAGTAATTCTGCCCAAGGGCAGGTCTTTCACTGCAATCTTAGCATTTTCATGCTAAGCTTCACAGCTTTACTAGGGAATTATATGTGTGGTAGCTTCCCATTGCTTTCCACACTGGTGAAGGATGATGATGATGATGATGATGATATGGATGATGTTGATGATGATGGCCAAATGATTTTCAGGGACCGTTGGGTCCTAAGCTTCCTGTCAGTTGTCTTACAGGTGAGGAAAAACCTCATCCAGGAGCCTGTACTGATTGGGAATCGAACCCAGGCCCGCTGCATGACAAGGCAGCATGTTACCTCGAAACCACAGCGTTGGACGAATTAATATTATGAGATATTATTTATTTAAGAAAAATTGTGTCACCTTGCCTCATATCCTTCTTCTTAGACTGGTTTTGGGATCTATTTAAGTTCCATCCTCAGTACCTTAACGTCCATCGTAATGACATAACAATCGCCGTGAAAGTACTGAGGATAGAATCTAATTATGTACCGAATCTTATTTAAATAAGAAGGATATAAGGTGATGTGATAACATTTTTCTTACATAACTTTTTATTTTGATGTTTTTATTATTAATTTAATACTTCTCACTGAAGGACAAATTATATTTGAAGAGAAAAATTATACGCTCTGACTGGGGTTTGAACCCAGGACCTTTGGCTTTCTAAGCCAATGCTCTTCTCCTGAGCTACCTGAGCACTCCAATCTAAATGCAAATATTTCTCTTATACATTGTTAATTCCCAATTGCCGAATGCTATGAGCCTTTGCTTATAGCTTATAATATAACTTTTTATTTATTTGTTGACTTGCTTTTTTATCTAATGTGGAGTTCGATGTTATTTCAGTTCTGACTTGTTTTTCCCAATGATCACTTCCTATTTTCTACTCTTATTTTCAATGTTATACTTGGTAGTCTCTCTAATATCATTTGCTCAATATGTCCGACTATTGTAACCTCAATTTATAAATAGAGTTGGACTCTTCTAGATACCTCTATTCTTCCAGAATTATAGTTCATGATTGTTGTCCATTTTACTAATCTTGACATATGTTATTCCATATCTGGTATATCCAGTCTAACTTTGGTTGACCCATTAAGGAAAATGGAAACATTCTATAGTAGAAGAAGAATTTTCCCCATACTCTGAGTTCTATTAGTTTTATCCAGTATTTATGCCTTATTTAATTTTTTTTATTATTATCATGGGCTTTCCATCTTTGTAAATTAGTAATTTGTTTACCTTGTGATATGTTTTTATTTAGGTCATGCAGTTACAATCATCATAGTGGTGTGTGTTGGATTCTTGCTGTTTATGATTGTTTTGGGAGTTATACGCATCAGAGCTGCACATCACCGTGCTGCACAAGAAGAAATTGCAGACACAGAAATGGCCTGGGATGATTCAGCCCTCACCATCACTGTTAATCCAATGGAGGTCAGTTCAAATTTACCTTCATTTTAAGCATAAAATTATATTTATCTTAAAATTAAAAAAAATAGATAATTTGATGCTGAATGTTATGTACTTAAAATATTAAAAATTTAGTATAAATTTCTTAGTTATCATTGATCATTAAATTAATATTGAGAAGCTAAAGCTATTACTATGATAGAAATAAGTAAATTAATAAACACAATTAAATTATTGTAAATCAATGGTAAAGAGAAAAATTTTTGCCTGAACCGGGAATCGAACCCCGAACCTGAGCTAATCCAGGCTTCATTTTGTGAATGATGATTCATTGCAATTGAATGTAGGACCAGTAGAGTAAGGTAAAGGAAGGATTTCTGCTTGGATGGGAATGAAACCTGGATTAGCTCAGTGGTCTGAGCATTAGCATGGAAAGCTAAAGGTTCGGGGTTCGATTCCCGGATCAGGCAAAAATTTTTCTCTTTACCATTGATTTACAATAATTTAATTGTGTTTATTAATTTACTTATTTCTATCATAGTAATAGCTTTAGCTTCTCAATATTAATTTAATAAATAATGCTATAGCTGTGTAGAGTCCCTATGTTCTGCAGGAGGGGTGTTTTGGAATCATTCAATTGAATTACTAGTTTGGGTTGGGTAGAGAAGTTGTCGGTTAGTAATTATACTTTCTCACATGATAAAAATAAATATTACTTCATGTCTTTTTCAGGTAGAAGCTATTCATTGTGTATTTGTGAATGATGATTCATTGCAATTGAATGTGGGACCAGTAGAGTAAGGTAAAGGAAGGATTTCTGCTTGGATGGGAATGAAACCTGGATTAGCTCAGTGGTCTGAGCATTAGCATGGAAAGCTAAAGGTTCGGGGTTCGATTCCCGGTGCAGGCAAACATTTTTCTCTTTACCATTGATTTACAATATCATTGATCAGTTGGAGATTTAAGGGGGGTGATGGGTGAAGTTTCTATTTTCTACATTTTTTGAGCTAGAGACTTGATTTTTTGTACAGATATTCACTGCATGATACATAATGATGTGTTTAAGTTTCATTCTTGTGAGACATTTATTTTAAGAGTTATTACATATTATATGTTTAAAAACTTTGCATACATTATAATTAAATGGGTTCCACAATTTTTCTAGTAAAATGTCTGATTGTTTTTACAAGACCCCAAAATATATAGAAAAACACCATGCATTAGAATTCTTATAATGTGAATACAAAGGGAGAAAAAAAATAATGTTGTACCTCATGTGTGGAATTACAAAAAAAAAATTAATAATTGCATACATTTTATTTTTTATTTCTTAAAATACTACTTCAATCATGAAACCCATGCACTACTTTGTTACCCATTGTTTTAGGACATGCAGTGAAAATTGTAACCTTCTAGGACAAAATTTTTGAATTCCATTCAATTTTGAATGTACAAAAATGCAGTGAAAATAAAAGTGTCGAAAAACAAATTTAAAGATTTACATGTAGGTAGTATTTAACTGGTGCAGCCTTTTAACTCTGATGTAATTTAGGGTACTTTGAAGCGCCATAGGCCTCTGAAACTTTGCCAACATATAAATTACAGTACAGGCTATTTTTAGTACAAAAAAATGCCAATTTTGATCTCAAATGGTCAATTTTTCACCCATCACTCCCCCCTCCCCCCTTAAAACTCTTTCGCTTAAGCATAATGATCCGAAAGGGTTGCCTTTGGTTACCAGCCCTGCTGGCTTTACAACATCAATGTGTTATAATATCACAGAGCTGGACAATTAAATTCCAGCCAGTTTAGGATGTTATTATAACTGCGACTCTACTTATTGATATATAATATTGCAGCAGTTGGATGGCATCTATCTGCGGGGCAAGCTGGAGGTAGAACCGGGAGCTGGTAATCACACAGGTATGGGTGTAGCAGAAGCTGGAGGTTATGCCTATTCTTCATCAGATTCTTTTTCAAGTTATCGGAACGATGATTTAGACTCGTCGGATGAAGAGGAGGAAGAAGAAGGTGCAGAAGGTGGAAAGGTTAAGGATCTCGAATGGGACAATTCAACACTTGCCATCTAGAGGGGCAGATTTCAGGGTGAGTCTCTTTTACTTTTTATAAATCTGTTAATTTAGATTATTAGAAATTTAAGACCTATGCTTAATACAACTATTAGAAAATGTATTTCAGTAGAACCCATTCGTGATGGTTGTGTTTTTACATCTCTCTTTGAACAAGGTATATCTCTTTTATTAAGGTAGAATTCCTAAAATAAGTAATATCTCTTTTAGTCTGGCTTATTGCCTTCGATATGTCCGGTATGCTATCCCTTTTGACAAATGTTACTGCCAGCATACCTCATAGGGTCACTTAATTTATCAAGACTCACCAAATGACAGATTTTAATTGAAGAGAAAAATATATGCCTGAATTGAAATTTGAACCCAATATTTCTGGTTCTGTACACCAGCACTCTTGACCGCTAAGCTACCAGGCATTCTGATTCAAACGCACATTATTTGTTTTTAATTCAATGTCCCAGGTTGTCATTTCAATATTTCTGGTGAGAACCTGGCATTGGCGTAATTGTAACCCACTTCTGAGGTTGTGGCGCCTAGCTAGCAGGGTTACACTGCCCCGATGATATGATGATGATAGCGGTGCACCAGGAAAGTCCTTAATCCTAAACTTTGGGGGTTTAAGGACAGAACCTCAAACCCACATAAAAAATTATGGATCCAATATTCCACCTAAGTAGGTGTCAGCCCGAGTTAATCTAAGGCAAATGATGATGGTCATATGATATCCAGGGACTGTTTGGGTCTTAAAGTTTCTGACATTTGTCTTACAGGTGAGGAAAACCCCAAAAAAACCTCACCCAGGAAGCTTGTCCCGACCGGGGATCGAACCTGGGCCTTCTGCATGACAGGGCTGCATGCTACTTCGAGACCACAGCGGTGGACCATTATTTATAAAAATTGTTGATTCTTCTTTAATTTCCTATTTACAAAGAATGTATTGAGCTTAATGAATTTATTTTATTTTAATTAATAAAATAATTAATAAAAAATGGATTTTCATAAAGTAAACACCAAATCAATTGATTACTTAATGAAATGTTATGTTTTACCAGCAGGTGTGTGTGTGTTGGCATAGCTGGTCTGCCCCATGTCTGGATGAAGCATCCAACTGTCACGAGGTATGTCTTCAATAAACATATTGATATACCTAAAAATAAAGGTTGGATTCAATCCCGTAAAAATAAAAACAAGTATCCTTTCTTACAGAAGCAAATATTTGTATATTTTTTTATTAATTTGCTTCTGCCCGCATTTTTAAATAGAATTATGGCAAGTCATCACTCATCAGTAGGAATTAACATTTATTTTATTGATCAATCACTGAGCACCACAATTATGCAGCCAAATCTTAAAGGAAGATATAATTTTTGGATCTTGATTTTTTTGGGATTGTTTTAGTTATTAATAACACAGGACAACAAAAGATAAAGTTTTAATAACTTTTTGATGTTGACAGCTGATTCTTATGATTTCATTTGTGCTGAATCCATATCAGTCCTCAGTTGATTTCTATCACCCACAGTTTTATCACAATGTGACTAAAAAAATTAATGGAACATATCATAGGAATGAAAAATAAATTGTTATAATACAACAAAACTTTTATTTAACCATAAACATGAAAATACCTGATAGTAATATGTGTATTAATGTACTCAAACAAGTTGTCTGAAATCATTTTTAAAAATAAAAATTTCTATCTGAATCAAGATTTGAACCCAAAACTTCTAGCTTTACATACTGGTGCTCTATCCCTTGAGATATTCAGGCAGGAAGTTGAGTGGGATGGAGCATCAGTGCATAAAGTTGGAGGTCTTGGGTCCAAGTCTCAGTTGAGGCAAAAAATGTTCTCATTAAAAATTAAAATAAGTTATGTAGGTAGGAAATAACACTATGATGTTTATTTTAATTTATGTTGAGTTGTTTTTGACTCGCCTCATACTTCTTAACTCCCTTGCAGACAGCATTGAGAATGTCACAAATGCAGTGAAGAAACTCGGTCTGCGAGGGAGTTAATAAGTATGAGGTGAGTCAAAAACAACTCAACATAAATTAAAATAAATAAATTAATGAGTCATTTTAACATCTTACCTCATATTTCATGTTTTATCAAACGAAAATACCCCATTATTCGATGTTTTTATTATTAATTTCATACATCTCAATGATGGATAAATCATATTTATTTCTCTTTAAATATGATTTACCCCATTATTATTTAGGCTTTCATGTGTTCCTTTTTCTATTCCTTAAAGCTCCTGATACAACTTTTTCTTAAATATGGTAGTAGTAGTAGTAGTAGTAGTAGTAATAGTCTAATGTCCAGGATTTTGGATAATCTCTGCTAACCAGTACAATTTTGGTAAAGAGTGATGCGAAAAGTTTTGAAATGAAGAGCATTTTGTGAGGTGATTGAACTCTCCTCTTTACATATGATGAAAGTTAAAAATTAAATTGTACCTGTTGGTAGGTGCCGTTGTCCTCAACTTTGTTAAAATTAAATTTGAAGAGAAAAATTTTCGCCTAGACCGGGACTCGAACCCGGGACCCTTGGCTTTCCGGGCCAAGTGCTCTACCAACTGAGCTACCGAGGCGAGTTACGATCTAGACGCAAATTTTTCTCTTATGTACGTTGTAATTCCCTATCGCCAAATGCTTTTGAAACCATTGTTTCTATCTTTGCAAATGGCGGCTTCTTAGTTAAGAAGACATTTATTGGAAATTTAACATTACTTTAAAAGCCAGTAAGGCCTCTAATGATGTTTTTATTATTAATTTAACATTTCTCAATGAAAGATAAATTAAATTTGAAGAGAAAAATTTTCGCCTAGACCGGGACTCGAACCCGGGACCCTTGGCTTTTGTTAAAATATTGTATATAAAATTAACTGGAGTGCTTTCGGAAGTTATCTTCCATCTTCTGCAGGTTGAGTTTCCGCTATTTGTTTTTGTTGTGTACGGTGATGTTTACTCCAACTGTTTGTAGCAGTAAACAGTTGGAGTAAACATCACCATACACAACAAAAACAAATAGCAGAAACTGCTACTGTTTGTAGCAGCAAACAGTTGGAGTAAACATCACCGTACACAACAAAAACAAATAGCGGAAACTCAACCTGCAGAAGATGGAAGATAACTTCCGAAAGCATTCCAGTTAATTTTATATACAATATTTTAACAAAGTTGAGGAAAACAGCACCTACGTACAGGTACAATTTAAGTTTTAACTTTCATCATGTGACTTCACCTCAATGGAATTTGATATGAATTTTACTAGTATTGATCCTCTTTACATATGGATACATTGCTGATATCTTATTTAAATGGACTGCCAAGCAATCATGATCAGTTCTTAGCTACTGTTTCATGTCTTGATGAATCTGGCACATCTTTTTTAAAATTATAATTGACCATGATGATACATCCATGCTGTCAGCAATCAATTTTTCTCTGATTTCTGAAATTATTAGAATTTTTGCTGACTAGAAAGGTAATTGCAGTATTGTGATACCTTTCTTTGCTATTTCATTATCGTGTACACCACAGTAGGCAGGGAGCAACTGTAGAATTATAATTTTATTTATTGTAGTAACCATCTTGAGGCAATTTTGGATATCTCTTGTTCTTTTCCTTACCTCATACATCTATGTTTCTTTAAACACAGCACTGCAGTATCGGCGACACTTTGTCGTCATCGTCAGCTGTTTTCACGACTGTCAATTTTTTCTCCTTTTTGCCGGTAATTATCTAGACTGCCATCTGGTGTTCTTTTGAAGGAATTCCTCTTCAAAAATTAATTGAACCTCATAATGTTAAAAATTCCCAAATTTAATATATAAATCTCTTGTTCTTTTTTAATTAGAGGAGTTGTTGTCTAATGCATGGTGTTTGACTGTGAAACTATTATCTCTCATGCACTCCAGTATTTTTATGGTGGATCCGTTGAGTAACACTTTGCAAGTTTGAAGAGATTTTTCAGTTATTTCTTCATTATTGCATAGTAGCCAATTTGGATTGGTGCAAATTTCTATTTTATTTACGTGTTTTGCTAAATAGTCATGTTCCATGATAAGTCTAAATTTTTTTAAGTTTTGTGTAGCATTTGAGGAATAATTCATGGTTTGTTAATGATGTTTTATTTTTTAATGTATAGATCTTGCACATATGTTTCTGGTTAGAGTTGTTGCTAGAAGACACTATGACTTGAATGACTGTTAGTTAGGTCAAAGTTCCTTTGTTCTCTTGAGTGTTCAGAATATGGAAAATGGGTGATACAAATTTTTTAATGTCATATTTGGATTCAGCACACTAAAAACCACAAGAACAAGACAAATTCATCCAAAAAGTTTTTTCAGTGTTGAACTGTGTTATTTCTACAGTTATTTTTACATCCCCCCGTCCCTATTAAGTATTAAGTGGCAGTTATTGTAAATTAGCACCTTTATACTTTCATTACTTGAGATTTCTTGCCATGCAGCTAGTAATAGTTTACTACGCCATTATTGTGAAAGAAAATAAGAGAAAAATCTGTAATTGGTTAATTTTAAATTAGGTAAAAAAGACCTGTAATATATATTTTTTTAACTATAATTTTACTTTTTTAGTCAATTTGTGTAGGGAATGGCTGTTTATAGGTTAACTGTGCATTTAATGAAAATAACATAACAATAATTTAAGTAATTTGTTGTTTCAATTGAATGAAAATTTATGTAATTTCTTCTACATATATCAGCTTGTTTGCAGGGAGCTTCTTTCTCAACTTGTGCCATGTTATTTTTTTTCTTGAATTCCATCATCATAGCTATTTACTGCCTTTTTGCACAAAATATTGTTTAGATTTAAACATACTTCTGTCACAACCCGCCCCTGTTTTGTTCTAATTTTTTGGTGATGCATTTTCTGCATGTGTGAATAGTTGATCATAATTTTTTATATTTGGAATGAGGGTCCAACTGGAGAGGATGTTTAAACTCATATTGAATGCATTCTAGGTGTTCCTTCTGACATTCTTCCTCTGCAGTTCTGAATTTAGAATTAAGGGGTGTGGCAACTATTTATATAAGTTTAGAGTGCCTGTATATGAAGCTGTATGAGGAGACTCACCTTCATTAATGCATGCTTAATTGTTTGTGGTGCAATTTGAGATCTGAATTAAACTGTCACATTGAGCCTGCCATGTTGTAAACAAATAAACATTAATAAGCAATTACTTATTTTAGGAATTCTCACTATGAGGTATATTCTACCTTAATTAATAAGCAACTTTAGTATATTATAATATGATTGGATGCACTGCTTTTAGTTGTCGGAGTAGATCTAAGCAAATAACTTTTCACTGATATCAAACTTTACGCAGAATGGAGTACTGGTATTAAAATGAAAAGAGTATATTGAAAAACCAACTTCAGGATTATAATTATGTGAAATTTGTGGCTTATATGAATAACTAGACATTTAAATTTGGTATGACAGTGCCAAGTCCATACTTTAGTTCATTTTATTATTTCTTGTGGACAAACTTTTCTAGAGGATTTGTATCATCTGTAGTCGTGTAAAATTAGCTCAATGTCAGGTACAGTTCTGCTAGCTGACTTATCAAATCTGATGAGTAATTCAACTGTTTCAGACATAAACATGTTTCACTTAGTTCTTTGATAATCCATTGATTATTAGGTTTTTAAAAAAATAAACTTAGCAGGTTTCTCAGACCTTAATTGTAAAGCCTTAATTTGATCTTCAACTGATATTTCTGTTGTTCCAATAAATATTCTCTTTGGTACTGGACATTTTTGAGGTTTCACTAAGGTTATCTTTAGTCTTTGATATTTTTGTTGATTTATTAATATTCTCTTCCATCCTGGAACAGCATTCCAATTTAGAAAGCACTGCACTATTTTCCAATCGAGAATGTGGTTCACTCATTCTGCTTACAATTCTCATTGCATCTCCATCCAGAGGAAAACAAAGTACTGCTAGCAAACAGTGTTACATTAGTGTCTGCTTCTTGTACACACATAGATACATAACCGAATCAATACTCAATACTGTGATATATTCTCAATATTTTCACTTCCAACCGATTGTGTACAATTTTTGTATTTCTGTGCTACTTAATTCTAATTTCTGCACTACTTAACCCTGCAAAATTTCAAACTATCATGATCTGTCAATGGACTGCGTGTGTAAACTCTGTGATAGACCATGTGCAAGATACCATTTCAATGTCTGTTTAATGAGAACAAAATCGTTGCTGGTATACAGCAGAGAACAAATCTAATGCACATTTGTGCACGCTTCTACCTATTATTCTATTATTTGATTTAATTTGTGTAAGGCTTTTCAGACAGAAAGAAATAAAACTTACTCCCTTGCTATGAACAACTGAACAAATTTGGATTAAAATTGGTGGCATTTCTTGTCATGTCTTCAGTCTTACATATACAGGTACTCTATGCAAGTTAGCATTCAGAGAAAAAATATATTTTAGTCTAGTTTTAAGTTTTTATACATTGCTATGCTAAATTTATTTTAAAGGCAGTTTAATTGCAGTATTGTTTTTCATTTGAATACAAAATAGATAGGAAGTAACAATATGAGGTATTTTATCAAAGAATTTGAATTGGATAAATATTTAATTTTAGGAAGTTATATTTTGAGGTTATTTTAATTATATTATTTTTGGTCTGGACATCTTACCTCAATATTACAATAATATTGAGGTAAGATGTCCAGACCAAAAATAATATAATTGAATTGGATATTTATACCTCACCTCTTATTTTGTTTTCTCACCTGGGACTAGTTTCAAAAGATGTTTCCTTCATTTTTAGCTAAAAGAAACCAAGTCATTCAGTTTTCAGTTGAGTATAGAGGCGATTATTAAGGACCGAGATTTTTACTTATATAATTTCTGAAATGTGTATGCAATTATGCGTATAAAAAATTCTGAAATATGCACATATTATTCATATGTTTAACTTAAAAAAACACAAAGTCTTAGATAAATACATGAACTGAAATAAGGGTGTGATTGTCATAATAAAAATTAAGAAAACCATGAGGATGTTTCCTGTAATTACTTTCATGCAATAACTTTTTTCTGAATTTATTTTCTTCACTAAAATATGTTGGGAGAAGAATTAACATTGAGAAGGAGAAAAAAAAAAATTTGAAACCCTATAAGCATGCTGCATAGGCAATATGTTATTAAAATATGTTTCATTCGTAAAGTAGGCAAAATTTGCAGTTATATGCAACTCAAAACCTGTTTAACAAACTTAAAAAGTAAAGAATCATATTGACAATGAGGAAACCGCGAGCAAGCAAATGCTTGAAAATCTGAACCCTTAGTGATGTCCCCTGAAACATGTTCCAGTAAGAGAGAAAAATATGAGGTGAGGTGTAATTAACTGATTTAATATCTTTGAATGTTTTTCATTTCATTTGTCATTTGATAATGCAGGTTAAGCATAAGATTCCATCAATCTGATGTATATGTTATTTTGATAGCTGTGTATATTTTTACTTGAAAATAATTATTGAATTCTTTACATGTAAAGGTATAACTAGGAACTTAAAAGTAAGTGTAAATGGTGTTTTTATATTGTTACGTACTTTACATGTATTGCAAATTAACTTCTAGAAGTATAAGAAACTATTAAACACTTATAAAAATTTTATTTTCATTATTGTCCTTAACAAAGAAACTATCAATGTTCTCAATATCAAAAACTACCTTCAAATTTTTATGACATATCTCCTTTCTGTTTTGAGCCAAAAATTTAACTGTGAGTTTTAACTATAAGTAACTAAAATTGAGAGACCTCTAATTTCTTTTAAAAAGAATAGTAAAATTTAGACATTAAACTTGGGCAGTGAGTGAGAGTTGGAGAGTGTGCTATCGATGAGTTGCAAAATAATCCGATTTTGATCTCAGGATCTTTCAGTTGGAACTTATAGTTGATTTTTAGTAGATGGATCCTACAAAATTTGAAGGTAGGTTTTGATATGAGAGCATTAATGTTCCCTTATAAGTTCATTCTGTGGATAGTGAACAATAAAAGTCAACATTCCATTTTCATTTGCTCAAACTAACAGCTATCACTTCTTTCAGCATAATTATAATACTTGCTTTTATTTATCTCAGGGTTGGGATAACTTATAGCATAATTTGTTTCTTCTAGAAGTTAACAGCTAGAGTGGATTATTTAATGGGAGATGTGTCACTGCCAATTGTGCAATATTGCCATTACAGTTTAACCAAACTAATATGTTGATTCATTTCTCTTGAAATATATTATAATTTTATAGCAAGTTAGTACGATACAAACACTCTCTTATTGTTTAACATGCAATACTATGTTTTTAATTTTAAAATCATTTTCCTTTTATGTTGTAGTACTGAAAGGACTGTTACAGTCTACAAGAATTTTTCAACTTTCTCTTCCTCCTATTGTGCCCAGAATGCCTGTATAATATTGATTATTGACAATATGTGCCAGAGAACATCTCAGTTTTATGTTCACAACTATTAAATTTCCGTGTTTTAAATGCTATAATCACTGAAATGTTACTTTTTTTTATTTAAAAGTAAAGCTGCATTATCTCAGGAACTACAGCACTTAAACAATGGAATTTCGTCAGTTATGAAGATAAAATTGAGCTATTTCTCTAGTACATGTTCCGAGAATCAATATTACACAGACTTTATGTGTGCAGTGAAAGAAATGTACTTTGACATATTACAAGGTTTCAAATAGGCAACATCGCTGGATAGAGAAACCAGGTCATTGGTAAGTGCTTCTTTAACAGAGCCACCATAAAATAATCCACTCAATTTAGTAAAGCAATGCTTTATTTCATTATAACAAAATAAAATTGTTTATTGGTATTATATTTTTGAAGAATTAGTATATACTTGCAATGCTTTTATTGGTGTAAGGTTAATTTTTGGTTAAGTTATAGTATTATATTAATTTATTATTGGCTCAGATGGTTGTATCATATATAAAATTAACCATAAAGAAATAGACATATTTGAAATGTCATCAGTGCAAAAAAAAATCTAAAAAAATAAATTGAAATATGCATATCACACGTGAGCAGGTTAAAAGTTGATTTTGAGGTTATTTTGTTTAGTGTTTTCTTGATAGCAATATTTAACAGTATTCTCATGTTGGTTTCAAAGACTGGCAGAAGCATTGTTTGACCACCGGAATCGCACACTAACGTCTATTAAAAAAAATCTGCATTCAGAAAATGCTTGTATGCTCCAGACATGTACCATGACAAAAAAATGTAGTAATGAGCTTTTATAAAGTAAAACATGTTTTAAAAATGAAATTTTTCCATATTTGCACTTGTGTGAAAATTATGCATATAATATATATACATATACATATATATATATAGTAAATAACACAGTCTCATACATCATTATACAAGCAAGCCAGATGTTTTGTATTGTGTGAGATAAATATTTTAACCATGTTATTAGAATGGAAAACAATAACGTAGTAAGGAGCTTTATAATATTTTATTTTATTTTAGTATAATTTAGGCTTGCAAGATAACTAATACACTTAGTATAAGTCAGGGATTTTCAAACTGTGAGGCGCATCCCTGGGGAAGCACCAGGACAGGTGTGAAAACTAAAACAAAAGGCTCTAAAAATATGATAGTGCATGGGCAATTCTATATTATAAATAAACAAATTTATAATGCAACACACATTCTTAATTCTTGCAACTTCCTATCTGTGTGAAACTGGATTTTCAGCCATGGCGTTGATCAAGTCTAAATACAGGTCAATAATAAATCTGCAGAAAGAGATGCGTCTTGCCATTTTGAAATATGTGCTGAGGTTCGATAAATTGTGAGATTCCAGACAAGCTCATACATCCCATTCACTTTGCTGAACCTTGAAATAGCCAGTTTAATTTTTCTCTCTACCTGCATTCCTCACTTTTAACATGAATATCTCATTGAATTGACATTGGCAAAAAAATAATAAAAAGGTGTTGATCACCTGTATTAATGACACATATTTTCATTAATTATTGATAAATTAAACATATTTTAGTATAATGATAATATTTCTTTTATATACATGTATTTTTTGTTGATATATATCACTTTTGGCTGTTGAGGGGAGCCTCGATAGAAAAAAAAGTTTGAAAATCCTTAGTATAAGCATAAAATAACAAAACAATGCACACTTTCATAAAACACACAAATTAAAAAAATATATAGTTTTTATTGCTAGTAACAGTACATGAAGAAAGTGACATATTTCATAATGAAGTATGCATTGAAATTTAAATAAGAGCATTAATACAATGTATTTGTTGCAGGTTATTTAATTCAAATCTCTCTTTGTATGAAAGTGTTATAAAAATTAAGAATTGGTGAACATCTTGCTTGCAGCAAATGCATGAAGCTTTAGGATACAATTTTTCAACTACTATTTAGAACAGGTGTGTCAAACTAGCAACTGCAAGTGGCCCTTTGCATGACTTTTGCAGTGGGTCTCCATCGAAAAATATAATCACAATTTAATTTAATTTTGCATTTTATCACACAAACATTGGCCTTGGTGAGGGTACCAAGTTTGGTTAAGTTCCTAGCATCTAGACCAAAGGGTTGCAGGTTGAAACCTTGCTGGGGTTGGATTTTTTGAGCATGAAAAAATCCAAGGGACAAATCCTCCAGGAGGGGCTTTAAACTGTGGATCCGAAGTCTGAAGATTTTCAGGATAGTAAAAGAACCTCAAGCCTACATTAGAGTCTCTGAGCAAAATTTAATGAGCTTTTCCCATCCACATAATACCTTAGTTGCTTGGTAGGCATCTCTTTGAGATGGTGAGCTAACCACTTGTCACTCACTGATATCTGTAGGGCAGTAAGCAATTATAATCCAGCTGCTGAGTCTCCAGCTTTGATGTATAGGTTGTACGAGGGGTAAAGGGAGAAACTCGCCCTATTCTGCCAATAAGGAAATAATTGAAATGGGAGTTGATGTCTGCCACAACCAATCACTGCTCTTGATGCCACTAGTGAGGTTGGAAATTGCTGTGATGTTGTCGGCTGTATTTCTACTAACCGCATGGTACATAAAGCGGCCCCTCCACTGAATATCCATATCGGCAACACTGTCGTAAAAACGTCAGGACTGGAGGCTGAGCGACTGGACTGTAAATTAGCTTGATTAGGAGGCATCATGCTTGGTCCTTGTAGAGATGTACAGGTATAGACAGATCACACAAATCCCAGTCAAAAGCTAACAAAACAGTTGATATATCAAGGCTAACAGATCTCAATCTTTTTTCCATAATGAAGGTTGTGTCTCATTCCAAATTTTCTGAAAGTGGTTAAAAAAAAAGTAGTGCCAAGTGTCTGGCAAATATTACAAAAGATTTAGTATTGGCCTTTTGTATTTCTGATGAAATACTATGTTACAACCTTTTCAGTGTTTTAATATAATTGTTTAATGTATATATCCAGGATTTTGTAGCCGAAACTTACCTTCCTGTTCCCAATCTCCATCCTTCTGGATCAAGGGATTCTTCTTGAAGAAATAACTACTTTAACTTTTTAGTACCATGTTCTTCTTGTCTTCCCCCTATGTCTCCTCCAGCTGGTGTCCATTTAACAATTTTTTTAATTTAATTGTTGCATCCTCATTAGATGTCCAAACCAGCTTCCTCTTTTTAATTCCATCATAATTCGCCTCTGCTTTCAGACATCTCTTAATTTCTTCATTCCAGTATCAAGATTGCAAAGTATCAGGAATGAAGAAATATTATGTTATTTTAATATACCGGTATCTTTATTTTCATTGAAACATTCACAAATGCATTATGAACTACAAATATGAGTCAGCAACAAGCAACAATATTGATAGGTTTAGTAGTGGCAAGATCTATAGATCATGTGTAGCCCAAGAGATATAATCATATAGAAAATGGCCCATATAAATGAGTTTGGCACACTTGCTCTAGAGTATACTTTTTTATTAACTTTAACTTTATGCTAACAAATTGAAAGATTAAATTATGTGGAAAACTTCATTGAATACTCGAGAACATCTTGTAAGTTAATAAATCTGGTTTCACGTTCAATTATGACATATCTTATAAAGTTTATTGTTATTAAGGCATGGTATTTGCTTGCCTCAGTATTCTTTAGTTTTCTACGATAAATTATCTTGAAATTGACGAGCATAGATTGCTGCAGTAACAAACAAGCTATCATCAAAGCCATGTTGAAATAGATTCAGTGTTCTACGTTTTAATCTCCCCAAATATAAATTTTTTTTTTTCCGGAACATTCCATTGATTTTGTGGTAGGTTCTGTAGGGGAAGACTGCAAAAGACGTTAAAGTTTGTTTGGCCAGACTGGCATCTAGAAATACTTTGCTGCGTTACAAAATGAATGATGTGTTTTCTCTTCTGCTTTCATGTTGATCTTTAAGAACCAAACCACAATTCTCTCTCTTCACATTTCTACTGAAGTATTCATTTTTAAAAAAGAATATCAGTTGATTTTGGATGGTTAAAGGGATTTGTTTTTTTACATTTCCTACACATATGTACTGTATAATAGTTAGGAAGTTAGAGAGGTGATTGTGAAAATTAGATGCTAGACAAGTCTTGTTTCACCTGCTGCGTTGAAATTACATTATATCTACTAAATGCATTTTCTTAGACATAAAGTGAAGCAGGGTCTGATATTTTATGCAGATTTTTGTAATCTTGTATAATTATTAGTCAACACAATTTTTGCAGTAGGGATCCCAATGTGCAGATCTTACTGTGCTGAATTCAGATCTGAAACCATCTCTCTCTCTCTCTCTCTATCTATCTTTTTCAAGAATTTTGTATTATACGAAATAGTTACTTCCATTTTTTATGATCTTAGCACATTGTACCATACAATAGAGGCAATAATAATAATGGTAATTTGACCAGATTCAACACTGAATTCAAATCTGATTTTTTTCAGAAATTGAATTTTTATTAGTTTAAAAAAAAAAAAGTACCTTCCTTTGGCCAGCAACCAATCGAAGAGACTATTATTATGCTTTCAAATCTTATATGAGAATTTTCCGGAAGGATCAAACTATTTACGCTGGAAGGAAAATTTTCTATAGGATCGTAACAGGCCTTGGCCTAATACTTGGAAGGAAGAAGAAGAGAAGAAGAAAAAAAAAGTAAAGTGATCCCACTACAGACCTTATGAGGCAGTTGGCGGGGGGGTAGTAGGTGATTTCAATTACAATCGGCACAAGTTATCAGCCAGGTTGTCAACCCTGCATGATGGCCACCTTTACACCCAGAATGTATTCTGGAACTCATTTCAATTAGAGGTTGAATCAACCACCCAGAAAATTTGGGTCAATTTATAGTACCATTTAATTTTTTTTCCCCTACACATACTTCAAGAAATTGAGGGGAAATAATTTTATTATTTGACCAATCGTTGAAAGTGAGGTTTATTTAATATACAAAACCAAAAACCGAGCCATTTAATCAGGTATGGGTTTTCACTTGGAGAATGCTGAGTTATGTTTGTAGTTTTCATTGTTTCTCTCTTGAGGAAATGTAAAAAAAAAATAATGTAATTTTAAGCCCATTTTTCTATAAATTTGCTGTTTGCATGCAAAGTCAGCCTACCCCCACAAAAATTCCAAGATTTTAATATGGTAAAGTATATTTGAAGAGAAAAATTATACGCTCAGACCGGGACTTGAACCCGGGACCCTTGGTGTATAATCACTTGAAATAGAAGACATTTGATACTAATTAACATATTGACCTTTATAGTCTAGAGGTTAAATTCCTTGCTTCTAGTTATGAGGGCCATGGGTCCAAACTCAACTGGGGTGAATTGATTTTTAACATGGCAAAATCCAAGGGACAAGCTCTCCAGCATGACTTTAAACTATAGGTCCCTAGTCCGAAAATTTTCAGGCTAATAAAAGAACTTGGAGGCCTAAATTAGAGCCTCTGAGCAAAATTTAGTCTACTTTTCCTATCTAAGTAATATCTTAGTTGCCTATTAGATGTCTCCTTGAGGCAATAAGCTCACCACTTATCACTCACTAACATCTGTAACGAAATAAGTGTAATTAAATTAGCTTGGTTAAATGACTCCTGCAAGGGAGTATCCTTATGGCATATAGGTATGTACAGGTGTAGATAGACTAATAAAAGTGCAATTTCTGAGAACCCCAGATATAAGAGAAAAAAGTTTCAGATCTGAATTTAGAGCTAAAAATACTACTGGGTCTACATTATAAATTGTAACCATGTAAATGGTGTTTTCACTCTCTGCTGTGAAGCCTGCATTAGCCATACTCAACGCACATTTGGCTTCCCTGGTTTAACTGTACAAAAAGTATTTAAATATAATCTTTCTTTATAACATATATTGTAAGTAATATTTAATTTTAGGAAGTTACATTTTGAGGTTATTTTAATTATATTATTTTTGGTCTGGACATCTTACCTCAATATTAATGTTGATTTGTTCTTGGACATGTTTCAAAACAATTCTGTTTTATCGTCAGCTTTCCCAGAACATGTCCAAGAACAAATCAACATTAATATTGAGGTAAGATGTCCAGACCAAAAATAATATAATATATTGTAAGTATTGTCCTTCCTGGGTTATACAGGCATTGTATCTAGAAACCACATTCTGACGCGAGTGAGTTCTTCCACTCTGATTTAATTTATAATGTTTTCTTTTAGTTTCCCAATGTGTGAGGATTTGTTCGATAAACCTTATCTTTCAGATTACCCCACAAGTAACATTTTCAACATATAAGGTAAGATTTTATGTGATACTTTTTATTTTGTTAGAGTTAGAGCAGAGAAGCTGCACATAGTCGAGTGCAGCTAATGCGGGGTTCATAGCAGAGAGTGAAAACAGCGCTTGTGGTTACAACTTATAAGATTATCTGTGAAATTTGGTCAAATTATCATAATTGTGTGAAATATATTACTATCATAAAAAATAGTAATAACTTTTTAGCACAGCACAAAATTCTTGCATGACGGGGGGAAAAAAAGTTTAATATCTGTTAAATCAGCATGGAAAATTATGTAAGATCCACACATTGGCATCTCTTTTGCAAAATAATTTTTTTCTTGTTGGCTGAAAAATTATTTCAACAGCAGGAGGTGAAAACACAATATTAACCTATTCAGTGTCGTACTTAAATCACTGGTAGCCTTGGGAGTTTTTAATTTTCAACAAGAATAATATTTAAAAAAAATAAATCCTTGGGTTACATGAGAAGGAAGAACTCAGGAATATGAATGAGAGATGTATAAAAAATGGCTACTAAATAAAAACAAAAACAAATGGTGGTCAACAATGAGCAGAAATGTTTTGACATGATTTGCAATGAATCTTTTGTCTGTCAAGGAAAAATGGGGTGTAGGTTGTACTTAACTTCTGTGTTACTGTCGTGTTTAACTGTGGGAATTCCATACAAACTGAAGCAGCTATGTTATCTATTAGGTGGTGTGGATATATGCAGCAAGCACAAGTAATTTGTACAGTATGTGGTTAAAAAAATTCAATGTTGTCATTTTTCTGTCCTTGGGATAATAATATTAATAATGTACCACAAAGTTGTTTTGAAATAAAGTCCTACACCCAAAATAATCATTCATTCATTCTTAGCATTAACACACTACACTAATGATTTATTAATTAAATAAAAATAAAACGTAGTTTTATTTGATTTTCATATTTATCGTATAATATTGAATTATATAATAAATATGAAAATCAAATAAAACTATGTTTTATTTTTATTTAATTAATAAATATGGATTTTCATCAAGTAAACACCAATTCAATTGATTATCTAATGATTTAGGATGAGTACACATTGGAGCAGCAAATGTTAGGTATTATTTCATAAGTGAAGAAAGATGTTCACATTGGAGCAACAAGAAAGCAAGAAAAGGTAAATTATTATTTTTTTTATTAAGGGTTTTCTCTACATTACAGTAGTTATCCTTCAGCACAAATGTATTTTGCTCCACCATAGATTTCTATCATCAGTATCACGCACCGTAGCGTAGTGGTTAAGGCACTGTGCTACAAGCCGGAAGGTTGAGGGTTCGAGACCTGTGAGGGTCAGGATTTTTAAACTGACCCAAACCCTCTGGCAGAACTATGGTCCTGGGGTCGACTCAGCCTTTAATGGAAATGAGTACCAGAAACTTGTTCTGGGGGTAAAGGTGGCCGTCATGCAGGGCTGACATCAAGTGCTGATTGTCTAGAAAAAGTGGGAGTCTTAACCTCCCACTACCCCAAGGGCCTCCTCGAGGCCTGTCGTGGAATCTCTTTACTTTACTAGGATCTTCTTCTTTGAGGTCTCCACTGATCATGTTTCTTCACACTTCATCCATCCACTGTTCCCTGGGTTTCTCCCTCCCTCCTCCTGCCTTCAGCATTCCAATCCAGCATCATTCTTGGGATTCTATTATTGTCCATCCCATTCCAATCTTCGTTCTTCTATTACTTCTATATTATGTTTAACATTCGTTATTCTCTAATTTTCTGGGTCCAAATTTTCTCCTTTCTTGATGCCCTTTGCCAAAAATCCATCTCTGTTGTCAATAATTTGTTTGCTTGCTATCTACCTGCATCATACAATGTAACACTTTGTACTAATGATTTACATGTCAATGTCTTGGTTTTATTTATAATGTTTTTTCTCCACATCACTGAATTTAACATTCCAATTACTTTTCTTTCTTCACTAATTATTTTCTCAAATTCCCTATAACTTTTCCCATCTGATTCTAAATATTTTAATTTTTCAACTTTCTTAATTTCCACATTATAATTTATCTTCATTCTCTAGTTCTGTCATAAGATTCAGTTTTAATATTTATTTAGCAGTGGACTAGTGATTATGCTCTTTGCCTCTGGTCTCGAGGGTCACGGGTTTAAACCCGGCCAGGGTCGATGGATTTTTTTAAGGATGGAAAAATCCAAGGAGCGAGTCCTCTGGGAGGGACTTTAAGCCGTGGGTCCCAAGTCTGAAGATTTTCAGGCTTGTAAAAGATCCTTAAGCCTGAATGAAAAGGCCTCTAAGCAAAATTTGCCAAATTTTCCCATCCTAGTACACATTGGTTTCCTAGATGTCAGTATGAGGCAGAACACTGACCACAGACCACTCAAATGACATCTATATGAAAACAAGTGTTTCTTCTTCCTTCCAAGTATTAGGCCAAGGCCTGTTACGATCGATCCTATATAAAATTTTCCCTCCAGCGTACAAGTGTTTTAACTAAATTAGTATGATTCAAATTCTTCCCTGTAGGGGGAGAGCGCCTAAATCTCTGTTAAGGGAAACATGGGCTTACAAGATACATGAAGATTATTATAGCAAGATTACAATGCTGAAGAGATGCCTAATTCAGGACTTCACACCTTGGGATCTGAATCTCAATTGATTAGTTAAGGTAATGAAACTTTGATTAATCAGGTGTTGCTACCCTGATGACATGATATTAAATCAATTTAATAATCAGGATATTTTAAATAAATTATAGAAAATAATTTTTTCATTAATACTTAAAGGAAATGGCACCATGATGTTTATTTTAATGAATAATTAAAAAACGAACTATGCATTAATTATAGAAAATAATTTTAAGTGCTATTTATTTTCACAGTTTAATGAAAACACGTTTTTATTTGATTCATCAGAGCACACGGTCTTGTTTTAGGGAAATAGAAAGACATAATCACTGATTATAAGCCCATCAAAGGGAGTATACTATTAGTAAAACTAATAATAAACTCAAATATACATTAAGGTAGAATTTTTTATCACTCACCTCATATTGTTATTTGACTATAAATTAGTTTCGAACATAGTTTCTGTTCCATCCTCAGTATCGTCACGACCGTTGTTCTGTTGTCTTGAAGAGCTGTCCTTCGCTCCTTCAATTGGCTGACTGAAAAACATCAAAACCAGGTCATTCTCACCGGGAATTTCAAAGTTCAGCAATTTCTTCTTTTTGCTCTTTTGAATGTAGATCTTTTCCCAAACAGTAAATTATTTTTGGTTTTTCTATTTGTTTTAATAATTTAGCTTCTTTCTCGATGTTTTTCAGACCATGCATGGGCAGACACTGCAGATTTTTCTACTTCCCCTTTCTTGACATTCCTGAGATGTTCTTTCACTCTAGTTTTTCCTATGTAGAATTTCTCACATTCTTCACATTTAATCTGATAAATCCCTGATTTGTTTTCTTCTTTTTAATTTTCTCATTTTTATTAGGTTTAATCAGTCTACTGTCAAATATACATTATTTAAATTCGAAGAAGATATTAAATCTCAGGAGGAAAGAGAAAAATTTTATGAGACATTAGATGAAATTCGAATCAATGAATCTGTATTTATGCTAATAGATTTCAGTGCCAAAATTGGCAATCAATACCAGGAGTGAAACAATGATTTAACGAGGAAATAGTAAATAACAATGTAGAACTACTAATATAGTTTTAAGAAAAATTTTATCACCTCACCTTCTTCTTAGACTAGTTTCAAAATTTTCTTCGGTCCATCATCAATATTTTCATGACTGTTAGTTGTCTTTAACCTTTTGTACGCCATGCCTGGCATGCGCCGGTGAAAGTGTGTGTACAGCAGTATGCCACGCCCGGCAAGCTCCGGTTTTCAATCTTATTATTTTAAATATTTTTTTTCCCCGAAGTTTTTACTTCAATAAACTAAAATTATATTTAATTAATGTTGGGAAGTAAACATTATGAGGTATAATCATTAAAATTCATCGGAGGACATATTGTTTAAACAATATGTTCTCCGATGAATTTTAAACTAAAATTAGTTTTCGTTCTGTGTTTGTACATCCTTTCTTAGCAATACTTTGCACATCCCTTACAGAATAACGGTACAGGCTGGTTGTAAATGGGTTTTCTAAAGGAGGGTGTACATTCATGTTTCAAGGCCTTTTTTTTTGCTATGGAATATTGCAATTTCAGGATTTTCTCTTTATTTATTTTATTTTTAGTTGAAAAGATACCTGGCCAAGGGGTAGGTCGTGCAGTGAAACACAGTGATTCATGTCTCGAAATTGACGAAAATACAGTTTTATCAAATGGTTCATCAAATGGTTATTCCTTTGGTGAATGTGATAGCAGTCCTGTTTCTAAGAGAATATTATTACAATCTAAGCCTGTAAATAGTAAAGCAAGTGATGTAGACCTAAATGAACAGTGTGTGACAGTGGTGGGCGTGTCGCGCCAGACGAAACACGTGGCATAAAACAGGTGTTTGACTGGAATTGATTCGAACCCAGGACCATAAAAAATGTTCAACAATATTTAATATTATAAATGTTTAGTGATAATGCCATAAAAATTATTCAATAGGATAAATATTTTAGTGATAGTGATAACAAATTTCAATAAAGTCACCGTGCTGAATTTGAACCTGGGATCTTTACAAGTGGAAGCAACTTTAAATTTAAAAAACCTGGCACCCACAGCCCAGCTGGCAAAAGGGAAACTCGGTGGTCAAAAGGTTAAGAGCAAGCTCTTGATTCCTCTGTTGGTAGGCTGAAGGACCTTGAAATTATAGTAATATCCAGAAAGGATATTTGAAGAAAAGGGCTGATTGGACAGAAGGAAATGGAAATTGGGAACAGAAAAACCGCTAATTGTAACAATCTATAATAGAAAAAAAAATATTAAACATATTTCATAAAAAGTCTGGAATTTGCCAAATTAGTTGCAATGAAGTATAGAGGAAAAACTAAAATTTTGATACTCATATGAAAGAACACTATAGAAATATTAGAAATGGCAAAATTGAAAAATTGGCAATTACACCTCAAAGTTTGTTAGAGAATCTCATAATTGGAAAAGAAACTAAACTATTAAAATATTTAGAGAAATCTAATGGAACTTACAGTTTGCGAAAAGGTATATTTCAGATGAACAAATGGGTTTTGGAAGTTCCTGGCAAGCATGATTCAATCTCAAAATTCATCCAACCTGCATCAGGTGGCAGTTAGAATGTTGGTTTAATATTTGAAGGAAGTAACACTATATGGTTTCTTTTAATTATTATGAGTTAGGGTTTTAGGCTTGCCTCATATTTTTTTTATATTTCTTGCAGACTAGTTTCTTCACACTTGTATGATATTGTTAGTTGGGAGGCATTGACATCACACAAGTGTGAAGCCACTAGCCTCAAGAAATATAAAAAAATATGAGGCAAGCCTAAAACTCTTAAGTCATAATAAAATATGAGGTGAGTCTAAAACTTTACCTCATAATAATTAGAATGTTGGTGTAGACAGTGCAATTTCAACAGTTGGGAGTTTAATGCAATAAATTTGGGAATTTTTACATTATGAGGTTTTCTTAATAAGAATTAAATGAATCATGAATTGTTCTTACCTCTTACATCTATGTTTTTTAACACACAACTGCAGTATCGGGAAAAATATCATTTCCATCTTCAGCTGTTTTCACGACAGTCATGAAAACAGCTGAAGATGGAATGATATTTTTCCTGATACTGCAGTTCTGTGTTAAAAAAAAACATAGATGTATGAGGTAAGAATTCACGATTCATTTAATTCCTGTTATTTGGGAGTTTAATTGACGATGGAGGGGATGCCTCTGAAACCAGTCTCATTGAGAAACATTGATATTTTATAGTATTAAAAGATTCTGGGCTATGTGGCCGTGGTCTATAACTGGCGTTTCTTCCAGACGTTTCTCCCTCAACTGCGGAGGGCATCTTCAGTGGTGAGCGCTTTCAGCTGTTGTTTCCCTGTCGTAGACTCGACTGCGAAGTTAAACAAGATGACAAATTATCTTCTTGGGAAAAGATCAACATGAGTAAGTCAGAGATGTGGACTTTCACCAGTGCTTTTCATTATATATATGAATAAATTAATAAACGAATGGAGGTAAACACAACAAGGATATATACCCATCAATAGGAACCTCAAACTCGATGCTATTCTTTTTGCAGACGATTTAGCTCTTCTGGCACTTTCCGAAAGTGACTTGCAACGATCAATTTTTTTTTTCTGTAAGCCCATGTTTTCCCTTTACAGAGATTTAGGCGCTCTCCCCCTATAGGGAAGAATTTGAACCATACTAATTTAGTTACACTTGTTTTCTTATAGATGTCATTTTTGAGTGGTCCGTGGTCAGCGTTCCGCCTCATACTGACATCTAGGAAACCAAGGTAATACTAGGACAGGAAAATTCGGTAAATTTTGCTTAGAGGTGTTTTCATTCAGGCTTAAGGATTTTTTATGAGCCTGAAAATCTTCAGACTCAGGACCCACGGCTTAAAGTCCCTCCTGGAGGACTTGCTCCTTGGATTTTTACGTCCTAAAAAATCCATCAACCCCAGCCGGGTTTGAACTTGGGACCAGAGGCAAGGAGCATAACCACTATTCCACCGCGACCGATACGATCAATTTATAATTTACAAAAAATAGGTGCCAAATTTAATATGGAAATATCAATTAACAAAATTAAATCATGGCATTTCATGGGAAGGACCCCATACAAAGTAAAATCTGTCTCCAGAATAAAATTTTAGAGAAATCTAATCGATTTAAATATCTTGGATATTATCTCTCTATCTGGGATGAAAAGGATATCCCTGAAAAAATTACTAGTTATAATAAAAGTTTGGGAATTATTAATCAAGTTATGAAACCATCCCTTGTACAAAAAAAAACACCAGATTACGTTTATGTAACACTTTAGCTAGACCAGTGTTGACCTATGATAGTGAAGCATGGACACTAAAAACACATCATGAAAGCAGAATAACAGCTTGTGAAATGAGATTCATGTGCAGAACAGCGGGTTACACCAGATGGGATCGGAAAAGGAACACCGATATCTTAAAAGAATTGAAGACTATGCCAATTTTGGAATATATTAAACAGTACCAACTAAATTGGAAACACCATCTTGAAAGAATGAGTTCAAATCGGATCCCCAAAGCTGTTTATAATTATATACCAAGAGGACGAAGATCACTGGGCCATCCTATGAAACGCTGGAGGGAAAATTTTCTATAGGATCATAACAGGCCTTGGCCTAATACTTGGAAGGAAGAAGATGAAGGTGTAATAATGTCCAATTCAATTATGTAAATTGATGATATACCTCATAGTGTTACTTCCCATAGCAATTTTATTGAAATATAAAACAATGTTTACTTAGTGCTGATAATTTATTCCATATGTAACAAACTATACAGTGTAAGAAATTGAACTACATTTATACAACTGATTAATGAGTGATTAATCCCCACGGATAGATTTCAAATAATCAGCAGCTTCTTTGGACACACGGTGGTATTTGGCATCCACTGGATGAGCATAATAACCTTGGAAATCATGTCTTTCAGCCATTTTTAATCTGATTTTCTTTTCAAGTTTCCTGAAAAATAGTAAAAAAAATAAATTAATAACACATTCTTATTATCCATTCCCATCAAGTTATCTTATGACATTAGTAAAACTGTAACCCACTTCTGAGATTGGGGGAGCCAGCAAGAGTTTTTATTCCTGATGTGATAGGTGATAAATAATAATGAAGCACCAGAAATACCTTAAATCTAACGTAATTCGAGAACATAAGTGATAACTGGAATAATTCTCTTTAAGGAAAAATTTGTATGGTCTGATCACACTCAGTAAAGGCAAAGTATATTTTGAAGTTTATGGGCAAAAGGATTTAATTGTGAAATTTTCTGCCTATCACCGAGGGAACGGATGTAAGATATTTAACAGTCATGTTTCTGACTGACAAGGGAACTCAACCATTGCATGGATTCAAAAGGATTTAATTGTGAAATTTTCTGCCTATCACCGAGGGAAAGGATGTAAGATATTTAACAGTCATGTTTCTGACTGACAAGGGAACTCAACCATTGCATGCTGAAACCTGCCTTTTTTAACTGGAAAGCACTAAAATCCAGCGCCAAATCTCTCATTTAGGGTCGTATCTATGAACGCATTAGACTGTAAAAGTCGTACTCTGCTGAGAAAGTTGCATCCAAAGATGTTTTTATGTACTCAAAAATCTATCCATGCGATAATAATTGTCGAAATTCCTAAGCTACCTGGTGAGGTGGCACTGCAGAGAACGAATCGTGAGCAACCCGATGTACTTTGAAACCTTGCTGCTTTATTCAAGATGTCGGACTTTGAAGACTTTGATCATGTTTTCTGTATATGCAGAGAAGAGGAATTTGATAGAGTCTACCAAAGAATTCAACTGGAAGAACAGGAGAATCGGCGTAATATCACGCGATGCAGATGTCGTCATATACGGTTTTATTTGTGGGATGCAAGCGTAAATGCATTCCTCTAGCAGACGAAAATAACGGAAGTAGTTTTATCACTGAGAATTCTGGGTAATTTCTTGCTAATATTACGAAAAAAACTACTTTCATGCATGACCAGTCAGCAACTCGCTAATTCAAACTTTGCACATTCTCATGGAAAACTCAGCTCACCAGAGACTAATGTATTTGCATGCGGCCCTTAAACTATAAGGAAGTAACACAATCGCCTCACTACCTGCCATCCATGTACCACCTGCCTCACACCACTCCCAGGGAGTCCCCTGCTATGTGCAGAAAGTTGCAATTGCTGGATTCTGTCTTTGCAATTAAAAGTGGCAGATAATTTTTTTGGATATGGCCTTAGGACATTACAATGCTTCTCTGGGAAAAATTTCAAGGTAGGTTTCAGCATGCAATAGTTGACAGTTCCCTTGTGAGAATGGTGAAGATGTTCATCGAATATGATCCTATTTGATTGCAATATAGTACATGAATGCTTGCATGTTTTTGAATCAGAGAGTGGAAGATGAAACAAGCAAATGGAGAAGACTACATAACAAAGAGCTACATGAACTCTATGGGAAACTAGATGTAATAACAGTTAAATCTCATAGAATGTGATGGGCAGGACATGTGGCACTAATGGGAATGAAACGGGGGCAAGAAAATTCCTTGTAGAAAACCAGAGGAAAAGAGCCCAGTAGGTAGGCCAATAATGAGGTAGGAGAATAACATTAATCATGATTTGAGAGAAGTAGATTATACAGGAAATGACTGGAAAACATGAGCTCAGGATAGGGATTCATGAAGAGCTTATATCTGCGTGGCCATGAACCTAAGGGTTCAATATTACTAGTGAATTAGTTATGCTTGCATGTAAGATTGATAATGCATGGAAATCCTGGCTCAATTCAAATCTACATAAATACTTTTCTTTTATTAATAAATTAATGAGTCATTTTAACATCTTACCTCATATTTCATGTTTTTCAAACACGGTAACTATAGTTTTCAAATGATCTTGTCATTCATTTTCAACCGCCATTATGACTAACTTTGAACTTTTCTTTTATATTCAATGCTACCACGTCATTTTGACATTCTGGTATTCTCTCCTGGTATTGATGTTATTATAACCCACTTATGAGGTTGGGGTGCCTGGAAAGTGGAGTTGCAATGCCCTGATGACATATGATGCACCAGGAGAGACCTTAATCCTAAACTTAATCTAATGAAGTGAATATGATGCTGGCCGGATGATGTTTGGTATCGTTTGGGCCTTCAAATATATGTAATTAAATAACTACCCCATACTTCATAAGAAATTCATCCTTACGAATATAAAAACTAAACTCCATTGTGCAAAAGGCCTAGAAGATACTTGGATTACCAGCCAAATGCTGGCCTCACATCCACATGTGACTTCATCCAACCAGAATTTATTTATATATGAAGAGAAAAATTGTATGCTCAGGCTGGGGTTTGAACCCAGAATCTTTTGCACTCTAGGCAAATGCTCTACCAACTTCAAACCCCATTCTGAGCATATAATTTTTCTCTTCAAATATAATTTATCCATCATTAAGATGTATGAAATGAATAATAAATACATCAGAATTTATTTATTTGATTGGTGTCTAATGTGCTGCATATAACAATGAAGGCATTAGCAGTTTGCTTTCCCCTACTTTGAAGTTATGGAAATTTCCTATTTAACAGCTCTATTTATTTAGCCTGGTGGAAGTTAAGGCTATATGGTCTTCCCTTACACACACCAGGAAAAAAATGTTATATTACAATACAACAATCAGAAAATTATAATATTAATAACTACTAAATGAAATTTGTTTTTTTTTATTCAATGCCCCAGGTTGTCATTTCAACATTTCTGGTCTTCTCTCCTGGCCTTGGCATATTTTGTAACACACTTCTGAGGTTGGGGCACCTGAAAGGCAGGGTTATTGCTATCCTGATGATACGATGATGATAGTGATGTGCCAGGAGAGTCCTTAATACTAAGGTGAATGTAAATGATGATGATTATGATGGCCAGATGATGATGTTCAAGGACCATTTGTCTTACAAGTGAGGAAAAACCCCCAAAAAAACCAAATACTGTTTTCATTTGTATCTCAAAATTATTACTGTAATCCAACCTTATCTTATTTTTTTCATCTTCTTCATAAATGTAATGAAGAAATTTTTCATATTGCTCTTGAGGACTCGGCAGGATGTATCGTGCTAGGAAACGTGTTATTGGATTCTGAAAAAATAAATAAATAAAAGTACATTTAAAATTGGCGGCTCCTGGTGAAAGTGGTTAGCGACTCACCCTCCACATCTGGGTCAAAAGTTTGTATCTTGGTCATTACATATTCGATTCATGGTGGACAATTTGGAGCCAAGCTTTTCTTAGGGTTTCTTCCATTTTCCCATGCCAAAAACTTCATTCCATCACTTCTCAATATTCATACAAGGGTAAATGAGATTTATTCTTCATAGTCGGCTATGGTGGACTAGTGGTTATACTCATTCCTGCTAGTTCCGAGAATCACGGGTTCAAACCCGGCCAGGGTCGATGGATTTTTTAGGACGGAAAAATCCAAGGAACAATCCTCCGGGAGGGACTTTAAGCCATGGATCCAGAGTCTGAAGATTTTCAGGCTCATAAAAGATCCTTAAGCCTGAATAAAGAGGCCTCAAAGCAAAATTACCGACATCAATGTCCTAATAATACCTTAGTTGCCTGTTAGATGTCTCATTGGGTCAGTGTGTTGACTGCATGACATCTCTGAGCAAATAAGGTAACTAAAAATTAACTTGGTCTAGTAATTATTAACGTTGATTTGTTCTTGAACATGTTTCGATTATATCATTATCATCATCAGCATCTTGCCCAGACTGGTTAGATTTATGTTGCACACCCTGGATGGGAAATAGAAAAATCTGCAGTTGCTGCTCATGTTTGGTCTGAAAAACATAATATAAATTTGGACACTAAATTATTAAAACAGTAAGAAAATACAAAAGAGCTGATTATTTGGGAAAAAATCTATATTCAGAAGAACAAAAACATGGTTATGAATTTTGAAATACCAACGGAGCATGACCTTGTTTGGAGGTTCTTTGGCCAACCACAGGATGGAGCTGACATAGACATCCAGGGTATGCAACATAAATCTAACCATTCTGGGTAAGATGCTGATGATGATTATGATATAATCAAAACATTTTCAAGAACAAATCAACATTAATATTGCAAACTCTAAAGCTAGAGATGGAGGTATGTAAGCACTTGTGCCATGAGCCGCTTAATATATGTGTTGCTAAATTATATTAACATTTTCAGTTTTGTAATTTTTTTAAAATTATTTTATATTCTGTGTCATAGGACAAACTGTAAGTATCAATAAATAAAATACTCATAATAATGGTAAGATATAATTTTTTTGTTATTATTTAGAATTAATCACTGAACTACTCTCGTTTACTTATTTAATTTTTATGAATTGTACCATTTTCAGTGGAGAAAACCGATTATATATTTTCAAAATGTCTACTCTCATCATTCTATGCAATTTTTGACAGTTCTGTCTGAAACTTAAAAAGCTAACAAAAAATAACCCATCCTAAATTTATGGGGATTGTCAGCGTAACAATGGAATATCATAACTTCAAAAAAAAAAACAAATTACCATTGTAGAATTTAGATCTGAGATTTATGTTCTTGGTGAGAAAAAAGTATGAGAAATAGGGGAAAAATTCATTAAAATTTCACATAAATCTAACCAAAAATTAATATGGGTGCTCCAAAAGTTAGGTCAGAATCATGGGAAAACAGAATTCTTAACCCAAAAGAAATTGATACTTTTAAAATTCATGACGAAACACCATTGAGGTTACTATGTAAAATTTACAATATGAAATTAGAATACCTGAGATCTTAGACATTCTATTTTTATATTGTAAATTTCCAACAGAAATGTCATACTGACCAGTCACATTGCCACACTTTGTATCACTAAAAAAAAAAACTTACGTTAACTTATTCAAATGTACCAAAAATGTCTGATAAGTACTTGCATAATATGAAAAAAATTGTATAAATAACAACAAAAGACATTGCATTACAAAAAAATGTTGGTATCACAACTTACCACCTTATCTAATCGATAGCATTTGAGGTATTTTATAACCTGTGGTCCATTCTAGCATGTAGATTATAACATTTGCCAACTTACATAATATGTCCTTTTATCTAGAATAGATTAATATCAGTTTAGATTTCAAGATTGTTTACCATTTGGCAAGACAGATCTAATAAAAAGTTTAGTTGGCAAAACTCCAGAATAAAGGGTAAAAGCTTAACAGAAATATGACCAATAACTTGAAATGATAAATTTATGGTTAGGATGAGTTTTTTGTTACATTTTTAAATTAAATAGTAATGTGGATAAATGTGAAGTAAAACTCAAACATTACTGCAGCATATAAAGCCTCCTAATCTGGATTTGCTCCTTAATCATTCATGTGTTTATTATAAAGAGACTAATTGAAAAGAGAAGAGAATTTAACCTGCCAACATAATTATTGTTCATTGATTTTGAAAAGGCCTTTGACAGAATAAATAGATCTATACTATGGGAAATAATGAAGGAACGAGGATATACACACCATCTAATAAAATCAGTCCAAGGCTTATATGAAGAAACTAAAGTAGTGATAAAAACTGATGGAAAAAGGTCAGAAGAAATTTTAATAAATCAAGGAGTTAGACAAGGGTGAAGTCTATCACCCACTCTTTTTAATATATATAAAGTAAAGTGATCCCACAACAGGCCCGGAGGCCCTTGGGGTAGTAGGAGGTTAAGGTTCCCACTTTTTCTAGACAATCGGCACTTTATGTCAGCCGGGTTGTCAGCCCTGCATGATGGCTGCCTTTACCCCCAGAACAAGCTTCTGGTACTCATTTTCGTTAGAGGCTGAGTCGACCCCAGGGCCACAGTGTTTTAATATATATATCGACGACATTATGAAACAATGGAAAATTATAATGGACAAAGGCCTTGGATTGAACAATAACTCAAGTATTAATAACTTACTTTTCACCGATGATTTAGTCTTACTACACCATGATGAAGATCTGTTACAATTGGCTGCTTACAAACTAAATGCAATATGTAGCGATTATAATTTTAAAATTTCAATAAGTAAAACAAAAGTAATGGCATTTTGTGGAAGAAATACTCTGCGTGCAAAAATAGTAATTAGAGACGAAATTATTGAACAAGTATCCCACTTTAAATATTTAGGATGTGACATCAGCTATGGGTATGATAAAGATATTGAATACAAAACACATCAGTTTCAAGCTATTTGTGGTACAATAAATAGAACATTGAATAATAAAGCCCATAAACAAACAAAATTAAAATTTTATAAAACAATGGCTGTCCCTGTCCTTTTGTATGGGAGTGAATCTTGGATTACCACTACCAAACAAGAAAGTAAAATCCAAGCAGCCGAGATGAAATTTTTAAGAAGAGTAAAAGGCTGCACTAGAATGGACCAGATAAGAAACGAGGATATCCGTGAAGAAATGCAGATCTACTCCATAAAAGAAAAGATATTTAACAACAAGATACAGTGGAAAGAATGGAAGAAAGTAGATTACCAAATAAATATTCCATTATTTTCCAAGAGGAAGAAGAGATGTTGGATGTCCTCGGAAGAGATGGTCTTAGATCAATTAGTGAAGACGGAACAGGCAACTCTTGCCTAAACCAGGAAGTGAAGATCATTCATGATTAGAAATTAACTGAAAAAAACATAAAATCCCAGAATACCCAGTAACTTCTTGGTAATATATTTCTGTTTTTTATATACATACCCTATAATATTCCCAATGCTTTGGTTCATATCCTTCTGGAATTTCAGTAAGTTTGGCTGGCCCAACAAATACATTGGCACCGAAAACAATCAATCCAACTGGTATGAGGCCCACCATAAAATAATAATGGGCCAGATCTTTAAACTTGTGCCATTGCCACCGGGAAGGTTGAAGGGGCATTTGACGAGGGCCATGCCCTCCGCTCATCAAACGTAACTGTCCTGTTACAAAAATAATTGACATTTTAATTCGCATAACTGTGTTATATAGTTCTAACCTTATGAGGTAATTTAAAATAGCTAACAAATACATGATAGTACATGCAGTATTTTTATATAAACCATAAACTCAGCAAATACCTCATAATTTCTTACCCGATAGAGCATTAATTTCCTTGAATTTTATATTTGAAGGATTAATATATTTTCCTCCTTGGAGTATCCTTGACAATGCACTCCAAGCAGCCATTTTATTTGTGTACAGAAATGCCAATGCCATAGAACGAATATCTTTACCAAGAGAGAAATTTTATATGTGTGAAAGAAAACAAATCCATACTCATGCATTTTTCCTGACTTGTGATTCATTACATACAGAATTCCTGAAATCGCTCTGTTCATAATCCAGAATTAAGCTGTAGAATGAAATGCATAAGTATAATAATTCTAAAATAAAAATAAATAGAAGAAAGAGTGCGTGTGAATGATTAAACATGCTCGGAAAATTCTTAGAATAAAGATCTTCTAGGTCATTTGGTTGTTATTAATAATTTACTTGGTTTAAGGGTAAGTTTGCGATTGCAGTTCCCAAGGTAAACAGTAGTGTAGTTTTTTTAAGTTTCTGAACTTTTAATTTTATTGATAAGACTTCATAATTTATTCACATGGCTAGTGTCAGAGGTCGTGATACTTCTCTCCTAATACAATGAAATCACGTTTTAATTGCATGGAATATAATATGTTAACACTAGGTGGAATATGAAGGAAAGAGCAATGAAATATTGTTTTGGATATGATTTAATTATGTATGTAAATGAAATATGTAATATATATCATTATAAGAAGTAATTAGAGAATAATATTATTACAGGAAAAATGGCACTGCGAGATTTAGTAGAAGGCGATTGTGGTGGGACAAACTCATTAGTTCGTCTTACATCACATTTTGTTCAAGACAGAGGTTTAAAAGAAGAAGGTCTTCGTCATCCGTTTTCTCATGGTGATGCCGGCTTTTCAAATACAGACTCAGATCAGGTAACAAGTTATTGTATTTATATGTTACCAACTGACAATTTTGTTAAAATAAAAAATTAACTATTCATTGTAACCAAAATAAGTGTTATGTCAAGTCCCAGAGGGGATTCTACGCCTGGAGTGTGTCTACATAAATTGAAATAAAATAAATTTAAAAAAAATTAACAGTACACAGTTTATAAGGAAGTTCATGGAGTGGTCACTAATGGAAGTAACAGACGAATAGATATTATTGCATTTAGACCGTGTTCTAAAATTGGTATGATATTAGATCCTACAATCCGTTTTGAACTCATAGTGGATAACCTGAGGAAGTAGACTGTGAAAAGAAAGCCATATATGAATCAACAATTGACTCTTACAAAGATAGTATAATTGTCACAGGATTGATGATCGGGGCAAGAGGTACTATACCAGGATTCTTAGCTAAATTTTGGAATTTCTTAGATTTGGACAGAGTGTATCTTTCTAAAATTGCCATCGCTGCCATTAGAGGATTAATTTCAATTTTAAGAAACCATCTTTACAAAAGTCTACAATGCAGCCACTGATTTTCCAGCCGTGACGTTTTCACGACATTGTTGCCGATATGGATATTCAGTGGGAGTGGCTGCTTTATGTATGTGGTTAGCAGACATACAGCTGACAACATCTCAAACCTTACTAGCGCGCTATAAGTGTGTTAAAGAGCAGTGATTGGTTGTGGCAAACGTTCACTCACACTACAACCATTTTCTTATTGGCAGTAGAGGGTGAGTTTTCCCTTTACCCCTCGAACAACCTAAACTTCAGGGCCGGAGAATCGGCAGCTCGGGTATACTTTATAGTATGTACACTTCAATTACAATTTGAAATTTTTTAATGTATTTACAAAATGTATTTCTTACAATTTGAAATTTTTAATGTATTTACAAAATGTATTTCATCAATTTCGAAAATTAATTGTCTGTATCACTTTGTCCTTGAGGCAATCTTCTAATGAGGAAAGTTGTATATAATAAAAAATTTAGCTGAAGAATGCACTTTTTTTAAAGAAATGTCCTAAATACCTCACAATTAAAGGAGAATTTTGACATAAAATTAACCTAAAATATGCAGTATTATTGGAACATGTCAATTTCCATTGCTAAAACATAATTGCCAACTTATAAAAAATACATTCACAGAACAATGAAGATTGCAGAATATCTACCTAAACTAATCTAACCTACTGCATTAATCCAGCCTATCGAATCTTATCTAACCTGCCAAATCTAAGCTAACCTACCTAATATAACCTACCTACCCTAACCTGAAGAAACATGTTAATTGACTATAATGGCAACTATGTCAATAGCATGAATGCTATATTTAAATTAATATTGGGAAGTAAACATTATGAGGTTATATCATTAATAGTGAGTGGAGAACATATTTTTAACGACTCACCTCATATAATTTCAAATTTCTTTGATATCGGCGGTTTCAGACAATATCTTGTCCCTCTTCAGTTATGGCTTCCACTAGCATGAATGCTATTCGATAAGCTATCAATTACTGTCGAGAGAGTCAGTAATTAGTGGCCCTTTGCAAGATTTGGCTATTCTAGCCCACTCTGCTACCATCATGGCTACTTTTAGTATTTGATCAGAGAACAAGTGACTGCTGGCATCATCATTGCTAATGTGATAACAGACGTTGCTGCTATAGTCAATTGTCAACACTTAAACACTATTTTAATGCAATAAATATTCATGAAACAATATATTAAATGTATTTAGCCATGGAATTTAATTATTTTTTAACTTATTTAACTCATAAACATAAAAAAAAGTGGAACTATTTCTTGTCTAATACCTCTGGTTTCAACAGGTCTGTCGATAACAACAGGTTTCAAAAACTATTCATAAAATGATATATTAAATATATTTAGCCATGGAATTTAATTATGTTTAACTCGTACAGCTTGTAAATATGAAAAAAAGTGGAACTATACCCAAGCCGTCATATCTCCAGCTCTGAAGTTTAGGTTATACGAGGGGTAAAGGGAAAATTCGCCCTCTACTGCCAATAAGGATATGGTTGTATGGGAGTGGATGTCTGCCACAACCAATCACTGCTCTTGATGCAGCTATAGTGCGCTAGTAACGTTTGAAATTGCTGAGATGTTGTCAGCTGTATGTCTGCCAACCACATACATAAAGCGGCCACTCCCACTGAATATCCATATCGGCAACACTGTCGTGAAAACATCAAGTCCGGAGAATCAGTGGCTGCAGTATATTTTTTGTCATGACCACTCTAATACCTCTGGTTTCAACAGATCCATCAATAATAGTGTGTATCTGTTAATAACAACTTGCTTCAAGAAAGATTTATGTCCAGAATGGAGGCCTCCATCTATCTTGGTCATTTCATGTTTACTCTTCCATCATTCCCATCCATTAATCCTCTTTCCTTGACATTCTTCTTAACATGTTCTTCCATCTATATCTTGGCCAACCTCTTGATCTCTTCTCTCCTAATCTAAATCTCAGTGCTTGTCTTGGTATCCTTCCAGTATTCATTACTTTAATGTGGTCAAACCAACTTATTCTAAAAATCTCTATGGCCTAGAAGATCTTTAGATTATCACTTGGCTGCTGCCCTCCCATCCACATGTTAATTATGGTGGTGGATGATCATCTGATCAGTATAGTAGTGATATGTGGTCAGCATATCGGGTTCTCCAGCCGTTATAGCTGATTTTCTCAACCTGGAACAGTAGTTACTCAATTTCCTCACGATGCTAGATGAGCACTAATCTGAAATTTATCAAAATTTCTTCTCTCTTGGGGACTCAAACCAGCACAAGTCCCATACCTTTGTACTAGGGCATGATGCCTTAAACCACTCAGTACCGACTATCTTATTCTACTATCTTTCCATTTCTATATTTTATCAATCTTCTAGTTTTTACAGCTGATGCCGTCTTCTTATGCCAAACCTCCAAAGCCTACGATCTTGGGCATCTTCAATGCTTACCCTCTTACTTGCATTACTATCTTAATGCTTTTCATCCATGTTAACTTTGGTCTCCCTCTTTTTTTCTTTCTGCTCGGTTGCCATTGATATAGTAGTTTTGGCCATCGCTCATCTTCTATTCTTAAAATATATCCTAACCATTTTAATTCCTTCTCCTCAATTCTTTCAATTATGCTTTCTTCTGCTTCCATTATGTTCCTAATTTCCTTATTTGTGACATGTTCTAATTTTGACTTTCTGGCACTTCTGCGTAAATAATCCATTTCTAGAGCTATTAGTCTATTCATGTAGCACTTATTGATTGTCCATACCTCACTTCCATACACTGCAACAGATTCCGCCGCTGTTTTACCAATTTTTTTTTCTGTCTTTCCAATCTATACTTTACTTACTTACTCACTGGCTCTATCGAACCCGCGCGGACATAAGCTCTCCATACATCCCTATCCTGAGCTAATGTTTTCCAATCATTCCCTGTATAATCTACTTCCCTCTTTATCTGACTTAAAAATTTTGTCTTATTTTAGTCTTCTGTATTTTTTTTCTGGTTTTTCCAACCATGTTTCTTAAAAAAAAATTTGTTCTTGAATTCTACTTAAGTATTAAGTTATGTAGATACTACTATTAATATGTGACAGCTGGTGCAGCAGTTCTTGGAGGAGACATTGGGACCATCACCTCAGACATTTAGAATGGATTCACTCCTTCAAGAGATGCGTGAGATTGAATCGGCTGTCAGTCTTCATGCACCAGTTCCAGCACCTGGAGTAGCTGCCCTCACCAGAGATGGACTCGCCCCAGAAGATTCAATATGGGCTGAACAGTACTTAGAATCTGGAAAACATTTTGATGTAAGTAATTTTAAACTGAAATGTAACAGTTCAAGAGATTGAATTAGTAATATAATAATAACAATAATCATAATAATAATATTCTATTCTATTGTGTTCTGCTCTAGGGCAGATCTTTCACTGCAATCATAGCATTTCCATACTATGCTTTGCAGCTTTATTAGGGAATTATAGATGTGGTAGCTTCCCGTTGCTTTCCACACTGGGAGATGATGATGATGGTCAGATGGTGCTCGGGGACCATTTGGCCCTCAAAACTTCCTAACATTTGTCTTACAAGTGAGGAAAAACTTCACCCAGGAAGCTTATTCTTCCCATCTATAACTCGGCAACTATTTAAACTAATCAAAAGAAAACTGAAAAAGTGGATGAAAATAAACAGCCAGGAATTCATCAGATGAAATGCGATGAATGTGAAAAAATATACATAGGGAAACACTAAAATAAATATGAACATCAGAATGAAAGAGAACTACAAATGTAAAGTATGGAGAAATAGAAAAATCATCATTAGCTGCTCATGTGTTGATAGGAAACCATAGAATTTAATAGGGGTCAAAATTGCTAATCCATCCATCTATCCAATGGCTGATTGGCTCAAATTCGAGCTTTGGCCTCCCTTAACTTGTGCCTCCAATAATTTATATTTTGCGCAGCAAGCCTCCAGTAGTGACACTTATGTAGGTTTGCAGCATCTTCCTTAATACCATCCTCCCATCGTTTTTTCGGTCTTCCAACTCGTCTATTCCCCATAAAACTTGCTGTAAGCACCTTTTTGATGCTCGGTCTGTTGAGAGCCTTTGTACATGGCCAGCCCATTCTAATTTCTTTAACTTAATAAAATTGACAAGGTCAGGTTCATTGTATTTGCCATACAGTTCTTTGTTGTATCGTATTCTCCACTGACCATCAATATTTATTGGTCCAAATATTTTCCTGAGTACTTTTTATTTTCAAAATTATTTAGGGCTACCTCTGATCTTTTAGTGAGGCTCCATGTCTCACTACCATAGGTCAAAACTGATCTTATTAAAACTTTATATAGCCTTATTTTAGTTGCTGAGTGTATGTTATTACTCTTCATTATTTTATGAAGTGAGTAATACAAAATTGCTAATACAATGGGGGGGGGGGGAAACAGAACTCACAGTATGGGAAAAAATCTACATTAGAAAAATAAAGACAAAATATTGAATTTTTATGTTCTCGGGTATAAGTATTTGTGCCCAATGCCAGAGGGAGAGACTGCAGAAGACTTCCAGCAATCAGTTTCTGGCTGAAAATTGTAAAAAGTCCTTTGAAACATGTCCCAGGTGAGACAGCAAAACATGAGGAGAGGTGTAAATGACCAATTGAATTTCTTGATAAATTACCTCATAGTGTTAATTTGTATCAATTTGAGAATTGTGTGTTTTATTTTATAAATTTTTGAAAATAGGAGGATCCTCATGAAGAAGAAATTTGGAATGCATCTGCAATTGCAAATTCAAAAGATTCTGCTGAAGGTGAAGAGGTTTTTGAATTAGGATTTGGTCCAAAATGGGCACAAGAATATTTGGAAGCCAGTGAAAATTCCATGTAAGTATCAAAAGTATGTATATATATATATATACACCGGTATATAAATTTTATTTCAATAATATTAATACATATGAAAATTTCATTTTAAATTCTTATGGAATACTACAATGTTAAATTTTTTAATCTTTTATGTTTAAATTAGTCGGCCGTGGTGGACTAGTGGTTATGCTCATTGCCTTGAGGGTTCAAACCCAGCCAGGGTCGATGGATTTTTTTAGGACAGAAAAATCCAAGGAGCAAGTCCTTCGGGAGGGACTTTAAGCCGTGGGTGCCGAGTCTGAAGATTTTCAGGCTCATAAAAGATCCTTAATCCTGAATAAAAGACCTCTAAGCAAAATTTACCTATATCAACATACTAGTAATACCTTAGTGCCTGTTACATGTCTCATTGGGTCGGTGTGTTGACCGCATGCCATCCATGACATCTACGAGCAAATAAGGTAACTAAAAATTAACTTGGTCTAGTAACTCCTTACAAAGGAGAGGCTATGGCTCAACAATGGGCTACACCGTTATAGATAGATAGATGTTTCAATTAAAGTATAGGATTGTTAAAAAAATATTTATTATTCCTTTTTATTTATATATCCTTACTTTTGTTGTTGAGGAAATTTTGGATATGTGTTTGGTTGTGATGTTTCTTTTGGATTAATTTACCTAGTTTATGAATTTATATATCCATCCATAGTAATTCTGCCCGAGGGCAGGTCTTTCACTGCAATCATAGCATTTTCATGCTATGCTTTGCAGCTTTACTAGGGAATTGTAGGTGTGGTAGCTTCCCATTGCTTTCCACCCCGGTGAAGGATGATAATGATGCCATATGATTTCGGGGACCGTTTGGGCCTTAAAGTTTTTCTGACATATGTCTTACTCCGATAAAAACCTCAACCAAAAAAATTGCCCCACCAGGGATTGAACTCGGGCCCACTGTGTGACAAGGCAGCACACTACCTCGAGACCACAGCGGTGGACTAATTTATATACAATGATTTTAACTAAAGAGTCAGCTTTTTTTGAAAATATTTTTGAAAATTGTTCCCTGTAAGAAGTGATTGGACACTTGTCCTCCATCTCTGTGTCCAAGATTCACATTAGTTTCCCATAAAAATATTTGCTAAAAATGGGGATATCAGCTTCCCCATTGCAAGTCTATTTTCTTGCTCTCTTTGTTGATACTAAAATCATGTTTTGGTGCACGTGTTGTATTGAATTTGTTGAAAACATTTTGAAATTTATTGTGTGCCAACAGATGATATAAATTTCTTAATTTTTTTTAATTCCTTATATAATGCTGTATTTTGTATTTTAGTGATACCTCAACAGATTGGATAGTTGAATCGTCAAAACAAGTTGATGATAATAACAAAGAAATACAAGAAGTAGCAAATGAATTGATTGATTCAGTGAATGACCCAAAATTCACTTATTCCAAGGTAAGTGTCATTTAATTTGAGTGATCTAAGGATACTGGGAATAATTTTATGAGGAAAGCAAGGCTTTCACTTTGGAGCAACAGGAGTCATAATAATAACAATAGATAATTTAATAAATTTGGGAATTTTACATTATGAGATTTTCTTAATAAGAATCAAATGAATCATGAATTCTTCTTACATCATACATCTATGTTTTTTTAACATAGAACTGCAGTGTCGGAAAAATCATCTTTACCATCTTTAGCTATTTTTACAACTGTCAATTTTTTCTTTTGCCGGTAGTTTTCTAGACTGCCATCTGGTGTACTTTTGAAGAAATTTGTAATCGAATTTGGTTTGTCTGGAACCTTGAAATTCATGGTTCTATTATGTTTTTTTTTAATGTTTATCTTTTCCCAAACTGTTAATTCCAAAGGTTTAGATAATAGTTTCAAATGGAATTAACAGTTTGTCTTCCTTATTAATATCACTTCCTAAATAAACTCAACTTTTTTTAAGATAGTGTTCGTAGAATTTTATTTTTGTTTCTGCTGTTTATTTTCTTGTTACTTTCATTAATATATTTTCTTCTTTGCTTTTTAATTCATCTTTAAAGGTATCATTCCATTTTGATAATTTTTTGTTACTGTCCCAAATTACAATATCATCAGCATATGTTAGTGACTTCATATGTTTTTTTTTCCTATAACTTTATTTGTATTTTTGTCCATCACCACATTTTAAATAATGGGTGACAAGACACTTCCTTAGTATACTCCTCTCTTTTGTTGAAATCATTCCATTAATCCATAGCATGTATCTCTCACAACTTTTCATATTTTCATCATCATCATCATCATCATATCCTTTTGTTCCTAATTAGAGGATAAGGCCTTAATGTACTTCTTTTTGTTCTATTTCTTGCTTCCTTTGGGGCTGTCCAGTTTAGTCTTATTTTGGTTTTCTCCAATCTTAAAATTTCTGGTCTGCAAGGAATTGCCTAATCCTCAAGGCCTTCCAGCCTGTCTGAGTTTTCTGTCATATCAGGATTCACTCCACTAGCCTTTGGATATCCCTCTCCTCTGCAACATAGCAGTTTCCCTCAAAATTAATCCCAAAATTGAATAGATTGTGGCTTATGTCAAATGTACTATGCAAAAGGATACCTTCTCTCCCATATCTGCCATTGAGAATCTTGCTATAACCTGGCAAAGGGACCTTACAGGATACTAACAGCTAGAGCCAGCAGAAACAAGGCTTTTTAACAAAGTATTAGTCCTCCCTCTCTTTTTTTGACCTGGGCTTGGGACAGGGACTCACAGAATTTTTCATATTTTGGTATGTCTTTATTATTCTTTCTGTTAATCCACATGTAACTTCTAATTTTTGAATAGATATGAGTATTAAAGAAAAGTCATTCTAAAAATTGTAAATGTTTTTAGTAATTGATATTTTTGACAAGTCATGTTGATTTTGTAAATATTCAGATAACCTTGTATTTATCAGATAGCAATAGATAAAGAAAATGACTTTATTTAATAGTTTTTCAAATTTGTTAACTTTAAATCATCATCATCATCAACAAGGATTAAGCCCAATGGCCTGTTCCGATCTCATTATAGGTTGAATTGGTCCTTCCATCTCTTCAATGGTCTTCCCAACATTCTTCTCCCTTTTGGTTTATAATTATACATTCTTCTTGGTATGCACTGTTCATTCATTCGTAATACATGCTGAAGATAAGCATTTTGATGATATTTTATTCTTTCACAGAGATTAAATATATTAAGTTCTTGTAAATCAATGGTAAAGAGAAAATTTTTTGCTTGAACCGGGAATCGAACCCCGAACCTTTAGCTTTCCATGCTAATGCTCAGACCACTGAGCTAATCCAGGCTTCATTACCATCCAAGCAGAAATCCTTCCTTTACCTTTACTCTACTGGTCCCACATTCAATTGCCATGAATCATCATTCACAAATACACAATGAATGGCTTCTACCTGAAGAAGACATGAAGGGACTCCACACAGCTATAGCATTATTTATTAAATTAATATTGAGAAGCTATTACTATGATAGAAATAAGTAAATTAATAAACACAATTAAATTATTGTAATCAATGGTAAAGAGAAAAATACAATTGATTTACAATGATTTAATTGTGTTTATTAATTTACTTATTTCTAGAGCTAGGAATTTTAGGTGCAAAATTTTGGTGAAAAAGGTGCAAAAAAGGTGCTTTAATTTAGCAGAAAAAGATGCAATTTTTTAAAATAGAAGGTGCAAATTTCCCATGTGAATTATCATTAAAGAGTACCAAAACCAGTTACATCAAGTAACTCACGACACAAAATTCAGTCAAGTTGTCATATTATATTTGAAGAGAAAAATTTTCGCCTAGACCGGGACTCGAACCCGGGACCCTTGGCTTTCCGTGCCAAGTGCTCTACCAACTGAGCTACCGAGGCGAGTTACGATCTAGATGCAAATTTTTCTCTTATGTACGTTGTGATTCCCTCGCGCCAAATGCTTGAAACCATAGCTTCTATCTTTGCAAATGGCGGCTTCTTAGTTAAGAAGACATTTATTGGGAATTTAACACTACTTTATAGCCAGTAGGGCTTCTATTGACGATTTTATTATAAATTTAACACTTCTCATTGAAGGATAAATTATATTTGAAGAGAAAATTTTTTTTTTTTTCTCTTCAAATATAATTTATCCTTCAATGAGAAGTGTTAAATTTATAATAAAATCGTCAAGTTGTCATATATTAAAAAGTCTGAATAAGACAAGTCCCAGAACATCATGTTATTGAAATCACAAGTCCAGAAAACTGTTAAAGCAGATATTATTCAACAACTCAAATGTTTAGAACATATCTAAAAAAAGTTCTTTATCTCAACTGTCTATCAGTGGTTTCGTCTAATGTAAAATATACTGGTTTTCACCTTCTACTTGACTGATCTGTTTTAATTTTTCTTCATACAGAGGTTGAAGGTATGGTTTTCATCAGCGACAAACTTCCCAGTATCCATCCATCCATCCATAGTAATTCTGCCCGAAGGCAGATCCTTCACTGCAATCGTAGCATTTTCATGCTATGCTTGCAGCTTTACTAGGGAATTTCTCCAAATATGCTTTCATAATAGGGTTGTTAAGTTTGGAAAGAGGAATACCACATGCCACAAATGTCTTTGCTGTATCATTAAAAAAATATTTTTTATTTATTAAACTTGAAGAAGGCAGTGCCTCGCCAATAAACTGTTGTCATAATACACATTTACTGCTTTGTAGTTCCTCATTTTTCGTGTTTTGCACTACCTATATGTTGCATAATACGATTGTGTTGGTGTTTTTCATTAATTGTTATTGAAATATGTCAAAGAATGCACCTCATAACAGATCTGTCTCTGAATTCCATCTGCACTAAACTGTTTTACAAAATCATGTAGTTTGTAGGAGTTCACATTTGGTTTTGGCATACTGTGTACTGGTCACTCAGGAAAATAGCAGACCGCACAAGTCAAATATTATTTTGAACTGAAACATTTGTTTATACACTCAACAATCTCCCTTGCTCAAACAATAACTTTCGCATAACTGTGGTGCAAGAAGGTGCGAACTAATTTAAAAGGAATAGCCTAACGGGACTGTACTAAAGTGGAAGTAATGTGATGTGGACTGATACCACACATCGTTACCAACCCTTGAAAGCGAATTTGAAGAAATGTAAAAAAAAATACACATTATTTTGGGAATATAATGCTGCTAAGAGACAAAAAAGGTTTAAAAAAGTGCAAAATATGCTTGCATTGATAAAAAGGTGCAAAAAAAGTGCTAGCATTGAAAAAAGGGTGCAACTAAAACACATTTAGGGGCATTTATTTAATGTTTTCTTTGCAAGACAAGCTAATTTGAGCATTGTAGTAACAAAAATAAAATTAAGGTGCAGCACCTAAAATTCCTAGCTCTACTTATTCCTATCATAGTAATAACTTTAGCTTCTCAATATTAATTTAATATAATATTAAGTACTGTTCTTATATCTTCATTTTTCTTTTTATCGGTTCTTTGGTATACTGCTATTGCTCTCAACATCTTCATTTCAGCGTTAACTTTAAATTACATTGAAAATTATTTTATAGTGTAAATTTATTTAACATTTTGTAATCTTTCAGACACATTTTAATTTATTCTCTTCATGAGAACAACCTCAGTAGCTATATTCCTTTGGAATTTGCTAAAAGGAACAGATTAAACTAATAATAAGAAATAAAGAAAGAAATTATAAATTAATGAGTCATTTTAACATCTTACCTCATATTTCATGTTTTTCAAACACGGTAACTATAGTTTTCAAATGATCTTGTCATTCATTTTCAACCGCCATTATGACTACCGGATATTCGTTGGAATCTCCCTCTATAACGTTGCCATCTGGTGTTGATTTGACGAACTTCGAGATATCGTTGCCATCTGGTGTTGATTCGATGAACTTCGAGATGAGGTCACGTTCATCAGGAATGTCGAAATTCATAGATTTAAATTTGTTCTTCTGTATAAATATTTTCTCCCAAACTGTCAAATCCAAAGGTTTTTCCAAATGTTTTAGCAATTGCAGCACATAGTTTGTTGGAAGGTCATAGAATTGAAAAAGAAGCTAAACTTCTAAAACATTTGGAAAAACCTTTGGATTTGACAGTTTGGGAGAAAATATTTATACAGAAGAACAAATTTAAATCTATGAATTTCGACATTCCTGATGAACGTGACCTCATCTCGAAGTTCATCGAATCAACACCAGATGGCAACGATATCTCAAAGTTCGTCAAATCAACACCAGATGGCAACGTTATAGAGGGAGATTCCAACGAATATCCGGTAGTCATAATGGCGGTTGAAAATGAATGACAAGATCATTTGAAAACTATAGTTACCGTGTTTGAAAAACATGAAATATGAGGTAAGATGTTAAAATGACTCATTAATTTATTAATTAAGAACCTCATAATGTGTTTCCCAATTTTAACTTTGAAAAAGAAATTATAGTCTATTTTAGTTAAATAAAATAAATAATAGAGTATAAGACAAGTAATGCCATGTCAAGAACTTACAAAGTTGGTAATTTGTTTGGTGCAAGATGAAACAGTTAATAAACAACCGGTCGGCAGAGCATTGGCCTGGGTTTGAGTCCCAGTCTGAGCATATAACTTTTCTCTTCAAATATGATTTATTCATCATTAAGATGTATGAAATGAATAATAAAAACATTAAAAGAAGCCGTACCGGCTTTATAATGTAATGTTAAATTTTCAAATAAATGTCTACTTAATAAAGAAACTTACTTACTTACTCACTGGCACTATCGAACCCGTAGGTTCATGGCCGCGCGGACATAAGCTCTCCATACATCCCTATCCTGAGCTAATGCTTTCCAATCATTCCCTGTATAATCTACTTCCCTCAAATCATAGTTAATGTTGTTCTCCCACCTCATTCTTGGTCTACCAACTGGGCGTTTTTCCTCTGGCTTTCCTACAAGAAGCTTCCATGCACGTCTTTCATTCCCCATACGTGCAACATGTCCTGCCCATCGCAGTCTACGAGACTTAACTGTTCTTATTATATCTGGCTTCCTATAAAGACCATGTAGTTCATTGTTTTGTAGTCTCCTCCATTCAGCTGTCTGTTCATCTCTCTTTGGTCCAAAAATTTTCCTAAGAACTTTATTCTCAAATACTCGTAATCTCCTTTCCTCCCTTAAAGTAAGAGTCCATGTTTCGCACCCATATAATATAACTGGTAGAATAATAGTTTTATATATTTTCAGCTTAACGTTTTTTGAAAGGAGTTGGGACATCAAAAGTCTCTGCAATGCATAATAGCATGCATTTCCAGAATTGAGCCTATGTTTAATTTCTTTGTGCGTCTCATTCCTATTTGTGATTATTGTTCCTAGGTATTTGAATTCAGCCACTTCCTCAAAATTTCCCTCATTTGTCATTAGCTTTCCATTTCCATTATATACTGAATTCCTACCTGTGAACATATATTTAGTTTTACTGATATTTACTTCCAGTCCTAATTTCTTAGTGTTACTCAATAGTGTGTGCGTGTTGGCCTTTAGTATCTCCTCGCTATCGGCCAATATTACTACATCATCAGCATAAACTAACAGCTTATTAATACCATTCAGTTGTAAGCCTTCCTCATTCTCTAAAGATTTAATGGCATGCTCTAGTACAAAATTAAATAGTAGAGGAGATAGTGCATCCCCTTGCTTCAACCCATTCTGGATTTCAAAAGTGTCTGAAAACTGTTTGCCTACACGCACCCTACTATTTGAGCCATTTAGACACATTCGTATAAGTCTAACTAACTTTTTAGGAATTCCGAACTCCAGCAGGATACTATATAACTTCTCCCTCTTAATTGAATCATATGCTTTTTTGAAGTCTACATATAGTTGATGTACAGTGCCATTATATTCCCATTTCTTTTCTAAAATCTGTCTTATACTAAAAATCTGATCTGTTGTAGACCTGTTTCTTCTAAATGCACATTGATGATCTCCTAGAATGTCATCAATGTAGGGAGTAAGTCTGCTTACTAATATATTTGTTAGAATTTTGTATGAAGTTGAAAGTAATGAGATGCCCCTGTAGTTGTTGCAATCAGTTTTATCTCCTTTCTTATAAATTGGTACGATAATTGATTCCTTCCATTCATCTGGAAGAGCTTCTTTTTCCCAAATCATACTAAGCAACCAGCGTATTTTGTCTATCAATTTTTCTCCTCCTGATTTTATGAGTTCTGCTGGGATCTCATCTGAACCTGATGCTTTATACATCTTCAATTTTTCAATCGCCATTTCGACTTCTAATGCACTTGGTTCTGTGACTAGCATTTCTGCTGTCTGTAACTTATCCTCCTCAATGTCCTGTTCTGTATGTAATAAAGAAACTGCCATTTGCAAAGATAGAATCAAAGGTTTCATAGCATTTGGTGCGTGGGAATTGACAACATATATAAGAGAAAAATTTGCATTTAGATTGGAACTCTCCCAGATGGCTCGGTCCATAGAGCATTGGCCTAGAAAGCCAAAGGTTCTGGGTTCGAGTCCCAGTCTGAGTGTATAATTTTTCCCTTCAAATATGAACAAATGATAAAGATTAGTCATAAACATGAAACGTTGTAAGTTCCCCAAAATACATCCATATCATTTTATTCAGATTTTGTTCATTGTGTTTGGTTTACATTTTTATTGCAAATATTAGAATCCTGTTGTAATTTTTAATAATGATTTTATCTATTTTTATTATTCATAATGAGATGTTATCATGTCTGAATTACAAATTCTGTTGAGCTGATGCACCATCACTCCATGTATGAGCTGTAATATTGTACTCTCATCTAGTCTCCATTTGTTGCTGATGATCACAAGAAATAAGATCCATTATTTCTATTGTAATTGACTTTTTATAAATTACTGTATTTGCTTGCGTAATTTGCACCCCTGCATATTTTGCACACTCAAATTTTTAAGGGATTATTTTGAACTTTAATTTTGCTCCATGTATATTGTGCACACATTTTAGGTAGTGCCTACATTTTCTTTTCAGTGTAGTAGGGATTTTCCTTCCCTGAATTCCATTGTCAATTCTTACATTCCAACGTAGGTCATTAACTAGCAACAGAACTACCTGCTTCAAAAAGAAACCCAAAGTCCCGCTACTTTAACAATGCTTGCCCTTGGTAGAGACAAGTTTTAGAAAAGTCAATACCGGTATTTCTGTTGACTTTCAACACTTCTAATGTGCACTTGCATTTATACTGTATTTCAAGATGGGAAAGAAAAATAACAACTACACAGCATCATATAAATTGAAAGTGATAATTTTCACGGAACATTTTAGTAATCATGCAGTAGAAAGATAATTTGGAGTTATCGGGTAACCTCAGGGGTCCTCATCTAGGGATATGTGGATTGCGACCACAAGGTGCCCAAGCTGAGCAAAACATTTCTTCCACTTGTGTTTTGCACTCTTTTAACTTTACTATCTAACCTCTCTTGGTTAACTCTTGTTTTTGACCCTGACACTATTAGGGCATCCGAGGGCTAGGGAGTCTTTTCTTTCTTCCATTTCTTCTTTCCTTTATTTTCTTTTCTTCTCCATTGGTCTTGCTTTCCTTTGGCCAGCAACCAATCGAAGAGACTATTATTATGGTTTCAAGTCTTATATGAGAATTTCCCGGAAGGATCAAACTTATGATGACACTGGAGGGAAAATTTTCTATAGGATCATAACAGGCCTTGGCCTAATACTTGGAAGGAAGGAAGAAGAAGAATATAATGTGCATTATTGGAGGAAACAACAAGATGTGGTAAATAATGCAAGAATAACCAGTAGGCATTTTGTGGCCCGAAAACTGGTAAATATCCCGCTGTAGAAGATGAACTTTTAATTTATTTTGAACAGTTGCACGTGAAAATATCTAATTCTCACAACATAGACAGTTTACAGTATTAGTATTTTTTCATTTGTTTAATAATTATTATTGTTTATAGATTTATTATTGCATGATTATTATTTGTATAATTCAAGATTACCTACACTGTTATGCTATAAATTTATAAGAGATGACAAAATTACTGTATTCTTAATTACGATACTTAACCTATCATAATTGAGATAATTCAAAACTGGCCCTCTAATTTTATATTTTACGCTCCCCAATTTTTCAGTGACCAAAGTAAATTAAAAAATTTGCAAATTAAGCGAGGAAATACAGTAATTATTTTGATGAAATGATGTGATTTTGTAATTTTTTATTTACAGTTTATGAAGTTCATGCATCAGGTTGGTGAAGGTGAAGTTACAATTGAATCTGGACAAGTAATATATAATAAAGAAAATATTGAAGAAGATAATGTAGAAATAAATAAGATTGATCCAACGGAAGAAGCTAACAATTGGGCTTCTGAATTTGAGGCCATTTCAAAAGATGAGCTTTTAATAACAAAAACAGAAGAAGCTAAAATTTGGGCAACAGATTTTGAATCAGGTCCATCAGAAGAAGTTTTGAAAACAGATGAATCAACTTTATGGACAAAGGAGTTTGAAAAAAGTACTTCTGCAAGTAGTAATAAACAAGATGAAGAAAATAGTATCAATAATGATTTTTGGTCTAAATTGCAAGATGAATGGCAAAAACTAGCGAAAGATGATGGTGCTGCACATTCTTGGTTAACAGAGTTTTCTGATTATTCTGACCCATTTAAGGTAAATATTATTAAAATACTTGTACTTTTTTAATTTAGTTGAGTTGTTTCTTGACTCACCTCATACTTCTTAACTCCCTCGCGATCTGGATTTCGTCACTCTGTTTGTGACATTCTCAATGCTGTTCACGTTCACAACTGACGTCCAATGGTCTCCTCTCCTGCAGACTGACCTCCGTGCCATCTGATGGCTGGCCGACAAACTTCCAAATCAATCCCCTCTCCTTATCATCGGGTATTTCAAAATTCATAGTTGTGTTTTCATTCTTGCATATGTAAATTTTTTCCCAAATTGTGGGTTCCTTCGGTTTTTCCAATTGTTTAAGTAATTTTGTTTTGGTTTCAATTCTATGTTTTTCTGACCAGGCATTTGCAGCTATTGCAGATTTTTCTGTTTCTCCATTTTTAACATTTCTGAGGTGTTCCTTTAATCTTGTATTTAGATTCCTTTTTGTTTTTCCTATGTATATCCTTTCACAATCTTTACAATTAATTTGATAAATTCCCGATTTTTTGCAATCTTCAATCTTTTCATTTTTGTTGGTTTTTATTAAATTACCTAAACTGTAGCACCGAAAAATGATTACAGTTTTGGTAATTTAATAAAAACCAACAAAAATGAAAAGATTGAAGATTGCAAAAAATTGGGAATTTATCAAATTAATTGTAAAGATTGTGAAAGGATATACATAGGAAAAACAAAAAGGAATCTAAATACAAGATTAAAGGAACGCCTCAGAAATGTTAAAAATGGAGAAACAGAAAAATCACATGCCTGGTCAAAAAAAACATAGAATTGAAACCAAAACAAAATTACTTAAACAATTGGAAAAACCGAAGGAACCCACAATTTGGGAAAAAATTTACATATGCAAGAATGAAAACACAACTATGAATTTTGAAATACCCGATGATAAGGAGAGGGGATTGATTTGGAAGTTTGTCGGCCAGCCAGCAGATGGAGCAGAGGTCAGTCTGCAGGAGAGGAGACCATTGGATGTCAGTTGTGAACGTGAACAGCATTGAGAATGTCACAAACAGAGTGACGAAATCCAGATCGCGAGGGAGTTAAGAAGTATGAGGTGAGTCAAGAAACAACTCAACTAAATTAAAATAAACCTCATAATGTTATTTCCTATCTACATAACTTACTTGTACTTTATTTAATATTTGAAGGAAGTAATACTATGAGGTTTTTTTAATTATTATGAGTTAATAATTTAGACTCACCTCATAGTTTATTATATTTCTTGCAGACTAATTTATTCATGCCTTCGTGATATTGTCAATGTATGTTGTCCTAGGGGTTGTTCCCTGTCTCTGGTTCTGAGGGTCTCAGGTTCAAGCTCAGCAGAAGTCGATGCATATTTTAAGATGGAAAAATCCAATGGATAAGTTCTCTAGGAGTGACTTTAAACCTGATTCATGAGTCTGAAGATTTTCAGGCTCATAATTGAACCTTAAGCCTAAATAATAGTCTTTGAGCAAAACGTCCAAATAATACTTTAGTTATATTTAAAGAGAACATTTTTTTCTCTTCAAATATAATTTATCCAACATTGAGATGTATGAAATGAATAATAAAAACATTGAATACCTTAGTTGCCTACTTGATGTCTCTTTGAGACAGTGTGCTAACCACATGTCGCTCGCTGGAATCTGTAGGGAAATAAGCATAACTAACTACTTATTTATTTTAGGAATTCTCACTATGAGGTATATTCATTAAAGTAGAATTTTTTATCACTCACCTCATATTGTTCTTCTTATTTGACTATAAACTAGTTTTGGAACATAGTTTCTGTTCCATCTTCAGTATCGTCACGACCGTTGTTCTGTCGTCTTGAAGAGCTGTCCTTTGCTCCTTCCATTGGCTGACTGAAAAATCTCAAAACCAGGTCATTCTCACCGGGAATTTCAAAGTTCATCAATTTCTTATTTTCGCTCTTTTGAATGTAGATCTACATTTCATAGTTTCTGTTCCATCCTCATTTCAAAGTTCATCAATTTCTTCTTTTCGCTCTTTTGAATGTAGATCTACATTCAAAAGAGCGAAAATAAGAAATTGATGAACTTTGAAATTCCCGGTGAGAATGACCTGGTTTTGAGGTTTTTCAGTCAGCCAATGGAAGGAGCGAAGGACAGCTCTTCAAGACGACAGAACAACGGTCGTGACGATACTGAGGATGGAACAGAAACTATGTTCTGAAACTAGTTTATAGTCAAATAAGAAGAACAATATGAAGTGAGTGATAAAAAAATTCTACTTTAAAGCATAACTAAATTAATATTAATATGAGTCTGTAATGGGAATTTTAGTTACACTCTGTTTATCTACTGGGTGTAATTTTTTTTTCTTTTTCAGAAGGATACTCGGCATATAGCAAATAATTAAGAAAAGAAAGACCAAGTACGTTAATCATCAAATCAGATCATAAGGAATGGGGGTTAATCTCAAGCAAAATTTAATAATCGCTTTACTGGCCACAATTTTTTTTATTTTGCATTAATACTATATATATACTACTACAATAAAACAAGAAAAGTTTTTATAAATTGATCAGAGAAATATTTTTACAACTCACCTCATAAAACTCTCTTGATTTTCACAGGACCAGTTTCAAGGGCTGTCACACCTATCCTAAACCAAAACTTGGAAAGGGGCAACAAGCTTTGAAACTGGTCCTCTGAAAATCATGGAGTTTTGTGAGGTGAGATCTAAAAAGATTTCTCTGACTCAATTTATAAATTGTAAGTTACCTCATAATGTTACTTTCATCACATTTTGTATTGAAATTTGCAAGAAGACCTAAAACTTCCTGGAGTCAAGGAATATATTTATACATGAAGGAGAAACATCTACAACTGGGAGATTGGATGGACTGACAAAATTTGGCTATTAGGAATCGGACATTGTCAAAGACGTTACCCAATCGATGATCTATCTATTTAATAAAGTTTCTCCAAAAATTAGCTAAATCTGATCATTAGAAGTGGAGGTTTATCTACCCAAAATTTAGAAATCATTCTACTGATCAACATGTCTTTTTCACATCATAACTGGATAGATATGGTTTAATTAAAAAAGAAAGATATCTTCTGTAAACCAGCAAAATTGTATCATAAATTAAATTTGAGTTGTGTTTTTGACTCACCTCATATTTCTTAATTTTTATGCAGACCAAATTTAATTAAAATAAACCTCATAGTGTTATTTCCTATATATTGTATCATAAACTCAACTTGCTGAAGGATTTATGCAGTTCCTGCTTGACAAAGTTTTATGTTTGTGTGTGTTTTCTGGCAGAAGGGCACATTGTACCCCACATAATTAAAGTTGCTAACTTATTCAATAATTCTATTACATTGGTCAACATGATTTTTGTCTCATGAGTACCAGTAGTTGTACTTAATGCAGTTTTTTATCATGTTTTCAAATATGTATTCGGAATTTCTCCATCACCCACAGTTTTTTTTATTTCAATTTAAATTAATGTTTTTAAATAATTATTTTTTTAATAAACGTTTTTTCGTCCATTTGTTCATTGTAAAATAAAACGGGGAACACTTTCGTCAGGAGATTTCAGCTATGGGAAAAGAGATATCAAGGCAAATGGAATCCTAACATGCTGGCCAATTATTATTGGACCATCAAGAGGGATGTTCCATAGCAGAAAATCATCATTTCTTACTTTCTAGGTGAGTCCGAATGTTTGAATATTGTTTAGTTACGAATGTAGAAAATAGAAAATATTAAAGTGTTTGAAATTATAAAAACCTGTCTCTCGGAAACCTTGCATGATGGAGAAAAACCGACACATTTGAATTCAGGAGAAAAAATAATCACATATTTTTCTTAGAAAAAAAGTTTCTTGTTTGTTAATATTTAATTTTAGGAAGTTATATTTTGAGGTTATTTTAATTATATTATTTTTGGTCTGGACATCTTACCTCAATATTAATGTTGATTTGTTCTTGGACATGTTTCAAAACAATTCTGTTTTATCCCAGACAGTCTGGGAAAGCTGACGATAAAACAGAATTGTTTTGAAACATGTCCAAGAACAAATCAACATTAATATTGAGGTAAGATGTCCAGACCAAAAATAATATAATTCTTGTTTGTTGCTCAGTGTTATTAACTATTATTTTACATCTCATATGTTCTTTTGCCATGAAGTAATTTCATCTTATATATTTGTTAATTTTATGTTAACATTGCAGGAATACAGCTTTGAAACTGATAATCCAATGAGAGATAATCAAAATGCTTTAGAAGAAGGTAAACAAAAATTGGAAGCAGGAGATTTACCAAGTGCTGTCCTTTGTTTTGAAGCTGCTTGTCAGCAAGAACCTGACAACAGTGAAGCATGGCAACTACTTGGTACAACACAGGCTGAAAATGAACAGGTATGCATACTTCTCATTCAATAAAATAAATCAATTCATTCATAATAAAATAAACACTTAAAAAAACTATGCACTTAGTATTACAATCTGTTTGCAATCTTGACCTCCTCTACAATATGCCTCCATTTCTTCCTATCTTCTGCCATCCTTGTACACACAAAATTTTCAAATCCTGTTTTGGAAACTTCAGCAATTAATGTTATTTCATCCAGTTCTTCTTTTACCCTCTTATTTTTAACATGACTTTTCTCTCTGTAAAGATGGCCCAGCTACCTAATCCTTGATGCTTTGATTAATTTAACTATTGTCATCTGCATATAATTCATTGCATCTAATTTTATTACGATACATATATTGGGACAAAAATGCTCCTTAAAATTTATTTTAAGCTTATTCTCAAGTGTTTTTGTTAGGGCCCAACTTTCAGAGTCAAAGATAACTTCTTCTTCTTCTTCCTTACAAGTATTAGGCCAAGGCCTGTTACGATCCTATAGAAAATTTTCCCTCCAGCATCTTCCAGAAAATTCTCATATAAGACTTGAAAGCATAATAATAGTCCCTTTGATTGGTTGCTGGCAAAAGATAACTTGTATATTGTGACCTAAAGATAACTTATAGGTCACAATATACAATATTTTGATGGCCAAAGTATCGAGAGCTAAATTGCTTCTTAAGCCCAAAATAACCTCATCATCATCATCATAGTACATTCATGAATTTAGGCCATTTGTTGACCTGTTTCGGCCTCAAGAGAAACACCATCCAGAAGTCTTTTGAGTGGACGTCCTGGTCTTCTTCTTCCTGCAGGTTGATATCTTAACATTTGTTTGGGTATCCTGTGATCTTTCATTCGATGAACATGTTGCATCCATCTTAACTTATAATCAGAAATTTTGTTTTTTAAGGGTTCCCTGTGTAGTTCTTCTAAGATGTCTTCATTTTTTTTTTGTGATCTAGTAGTGTGTATCCTGCAGTCCTCTGAAGGTATCTTATTTCAGCAGATCTATGTCTCTGTATATCCTTCTGTTTCAAGTCCATACTTCGCTACCATACAAAAGAGTTGGAAGAGCCAGTCTTGAATGTTTTTGGACTAACTGTGGCTTGAAGATAGAATTTATTAACCCTAAAATTCTTAAAAATTTAGATATTTTTGCATTTACATCCTTTTCATCTTCATATGAGATATTGCATCCGATATGTAAAATTATTCACCTGCTCCAAAATTTTATTGTCCCCAAAATAACCTCTCTTGTCTAATATGGTTGGTATCTAATGTTGAACACTTGACAATATTTATCAGGAAGGCTGGTCATCATCATCATCCTGCCAGGTATTAGTCCTAGAAGAACTGTTACGGCCTGAGAAAGTGGTTTTCGTGCCATCTTTTCATAGGTCAACCAAGTGACCGTTTCCCATTTGGACAGTAGTTCATTATTGCCTTGGGGATCCTGGATCTAGCCATTCTTGAGACATGTCCCTTGCAGTTTAGCTGATATCTGGAGATGTAGTCCAGTATTGGTGACACATTAAGTTCTTGAAGGATTTCTACATTTTTCTTTCGATCCCATTTGGTGTAGCCAGCTGTTCGGCGCGTAAATTTCATCTCACAAGCTGTTAGTCTGCTTTCATCTCTCATCTTTATAGTCCACGCTTCACTCCCATAACATAGGACTGGTCTCTTCTACAAAAGCTGTCTAGTTTCATCTGTAACTCTCATAATCCCCTTATTGTGTTTCCCTTAAAGAGCTGAGATTCCAATATCCATATTATTGCTGTCTGTAAATTTGTCTTCACTTGATCAATCCACCTTTACTGTGGTCTTCCTTGTAGTTGTTTATCTTTGACCTGTAGATTAAGAATAGTCTTCAATTTTTTTTTTGAGGTGTCCAAACAATTTTAGTCTGTTTTTCTAGATCAGTTGTTAATTTTTATGTATTTAATGTGTCCCTTATTGTTGTTGTTTTCTAATGGCGAGATTTGACGCTTGTCATTTTCTCTCTGGCTTCCCAGTACAAGCGAACAAGGTTCTTAGAGTGTTGTGCAGTTGAATTTAAAGCTGGACAGACTAGAAGGTGGTGTTTGTCCATGATCAGGTCTGGGTCTTTGCATATGACACATCTGTCGGATTGGAAAACGTTTATTCTGTGGAGATGGTGACCCAGGCAGTCGTGTCCTGACATCAGTCTAAATTTTGCTACTGCTTCCTTGCGGCCTTTATATTTTATTTCTGTGCATAGCTCATCAATTTTTTCCCATGATTTCCCTCTGGCTGTTGCAATATTTTCTTTCATGTTTTCCATTTGGAATGCTTTCTTAATTTCTTCGATCTTTCTGTGGAGGTTCAAATTGGGGTGGGTTGTTATCTGTATTTTGGTACCCTTTTTGGCAAGTCCATCAGCTATTTCATTACCAACTATTCCGATGTGTGCGGGTATCCACTGGAAGGCTATTAATTTATTTTGGTTGTTGAGGTATTTCAGAAGTTTACGGCATTCCAAGATGGTTTCATTTTCTGGTGTTTGGTTGGAGGTTATTGCTTGTATAGTGGCCTTAGAGTCTGCCAGAATAACAGCTTTTGTAAACATTTTTGTTTGGAATAGGTGGTTCTGGAGTGCTACTTCTATGGCTTTTACTTCACCATCGAAGGCTGTATTGTTTGTGCCTACTGCAACATATTGACTAAACAGATGAGAGTAGATTCCTGCGCCAGCATTTTCACTCTTGGTTTTGGAGCCGTCAGTGATGTGTCCCTTATTGTATAAGTTCATATCTTATCATGTTTTGTGTATGATTCCATGCAGAAATTTCATTTCTATGTTGGTCTCAATTTTGATCCACTTTTCTTTATGTGTGTCCAGGTCTTGTATACATATAAGAGAGAGAGAACAGGAATGCCTGGATAGCACATTGATTAGTGCACCAGTGCATACAATTGAAGTCTTGAATTCAAATTCTGATTAGGGAAAAAATTTTTCTCTTCAAAAAATGTTAAAGGAATTTTGAAATATGTTTAATATTATGTCGTGAAAATTCTCTCTATTAATTTTAAATATGTTTTATACATTGCAATTTTGCTTTTAATAGTTATACCTCTATTCCAAATTAATTGTTTAGTTAAGTGATAAATTATTTTTGAAGAGAATAATTTACACCAAAACTGGGATTTGAATCCAATTGATAAACTTTCTCTGTTCTTTTACCAATTTCATTTTGCATTTTCCATGGGAATTTATCTCTGTTCCTAAATATATAAAGTTGTTCAGTTTATTAGATTTTTGCCTGATAACTTAATATTGCAATCGTCATTTTTTTCCTAGATATTTTCATTGTTACTACTATTTTCTCATTATTAATTTTCAAACAATATTTTTCTGCAGCTGTTTTCGAAGTTCAAGTCTGTGTTCTGTGTTACTTATTGAATTTTCTCACATCATGACTATCATCTGCAAATGTTAAGGTTTTCATCTTTGTCTATAATTTTATTGACAGTTTCATTCATCGCAACATTAAACAAAACAGGTAATGACACACTTTCTTGTTTCATTTAACATTTGTTTCAAACCATTGTGTCATTCCTACAGGAGACTATACAATCTTGACATTTTTTTCATTTGTAATTTTTGTTTAAATATTATTTTCATGCTTAATGTGTATGTATTAATCAATACTTCTTGTTTAATTGTATTATTACTTTTATTGTTGTTATTATGTTTAATGTACAAAATGAACGGTTATTTTTATATATATTCTATATCCTATTTTTTCAAATTAAAAAAAAATTATTATAACTTGTATATTGTAATTATAAATAATTATAAATCTTTACTTTGTATATTTGTGCATATTTGAATGGAAGAGAAGTCCTTGTGATCTTTACTCTGCCAGAATAAATAAAACATTATTATTATTATTATTATTATTATTATTACATGTCGTTAAGTGGCGTTTGAATTGTGTGGGTGAGTTGCCCCTAGCGAATTAGTGACCCGCAGAGCCGCTTGTATTGTCTGGAATGTGTTGCCAGACGTTTCTACTGGCCTCTCCCTTCCCCTTGGAGAAAGATCGGAAGCCAGAAGTTTCTGGGCTTCGAAATTGCGCGAAGCTATTACTAAAGCTTTCCTCTCACTTATATAAAAGAGTGGAGGAGAAAGGCTGGCCAGTCAGTGTTGCGAGAGTCGAGTGTTGGACAGCGAGAGGTTAATTGTGAGCGAAACTGGTGAGGAAGGACTGTGTCTGCAACTGTGTTAGAAGTGATTGTCAAATAAACCTTCAAAGAAGAATAGTTGTAAGAATAAATCGTGATTGAAGGTTTAGTGATAATTGTGAGAAGAAAATAAAGTGAAAAGAAAAATTTTACATAGCAACTGTGTACTTATTTATGTCCAAATAAGGCAAAGGGAAACCCTGTGCCATTTGGGACACTATTATTATTATTATTATTATTATTATTATTATTAACATTATTATAAGTTATAACCACTAATATTATTATTATTACCATTATTATTTATAATTGTTGATAGGATCCAGCAGCTATTGCAGCGCTTACGAAGTGCTTGGAACTGGAACCCAGCAATCTTACAGCACTTATGGCACTTGCAGTTAGTTATACAAATGAAAGCTACCAGAATCAAGCCTGTCATGCTCTCATGGTAAGCATTATTTTTTATATTTTGTCATTTTTTATTTTTAAACCAGTAGAAATCTGAGCAATTGATTTTATAGTGTTGTTATTGAATATAGAATAAAATATCTTGACTTGAACTTATATGGTAAAAAATCACTATGAGGTTTAATTTAAGAATTAAATTAAAATGTTTTATACCTCACCTCATATCCAGTCTTCTAATTAAACTGGTTTCGAAGCTTAGGCAGCTTCATCTCCAGTAATTTCTTGTCGACTGATGTTATGTCAACAAGAAATTACTGAAGATGAAACTGCCCAAACTTTGAAACCAGTTTAATTAGACGACTGGATTCTTAATAAAAATCTTTTTTTTTTTTTAAAGGAAAAAATTAAGGGAGGTGTGAGAACTTTGAAACAAGGTCTTAAAGGTGTGATCTTAAAAAACCTATACTGTATTATAAGTAAACATATTTATAATGCAATGTGTATATTCAATTATAAACATTTATTGATATATGATGTAAAATGTAAATTTATACTTTCAGATTAATCAAAAAATAATCTTTTGATGTGAAAAAATTTTGCTTGAAGTGGGATTTGAACCCATTACCTCTGCTTTCATGCCCCAGTACACTAGCCATTGTGCTATCCAGGCATCTCTGCCCAAACATGAATTTTTCTCTCTCTTATACAAGATGCTCTCAGTGCACTTAGTGAACAAAACCAGATGTTTTGGGTTCAAATTTCAACCCAGGCAGAATTTTTTTCTTCAAAAAGTAATTTATTGATATAACTAAGTGCATTTCTTGGTTTTTATGAATGGAATAAGAAGTAATTAGTGCACTTACCATTTAATCACAATCTCGTAAATGTTAACAAATGAACATATTGATGTTTCTATTATTAATTTATCACTTCTCACTGAAGGATAAATTATATTTGAAGAGAAAAATTTTCACCGAGACTCGAACCCGGAACTTTTGGCTTTCCAGGCCAAATATAATTTATCCTTCAGTGAGAAGTGTTAAATTCCCAATTAATGTCTTCTTAACTAAGAGGCCACTGTATGCAAAGATAGAAGCAATGTATATAATTGTAGGCTTTCACAGCCGTCATCTTGATCCATATTTGGTTCGTCTTCCGGGCTTATAGGCCGTGGTCCGGTTGTCTTCATACTCGACGTTTCGTCTACTGCTGCGGTAGACCTGCCAAAGACACTAGAGATCCTTTAAGTTCTGCCGGTATATATCGTATCCCGTGCAGTTGTGGAGAGGTTTACATTGGTACAACAAAAAAGAATGATTAACACAAGATTGCAAGAACACATGAGACACTGCAGACTAAAACAAAATGAAAAATCGGCCGTAGCGGAACACTTGATGAACAACCAACAACATATTATAAGATTCGAAGAAACTCAGGTATTATCCCAAACATCAGATTACTACACCAGACTATACAGAGAAGCCATCGAAATATATAAACATGAAAATTCCTTCAACAAAAAGGAAGAAACCATGAAGATAAACAAAATATGGATCCCAGCACTGCATAACACGACAACAAAGCCTATGACTTCTGCAAACGGCACAAAAACAGCACAAAACTCGGACCGTGCAGAAAACCCCCCCACCACCCGGGGTTTACCTATAAATAGAGAGACAGTTTCCAACAACCAACCAGTCTGCAGCCGACTGTTGAGGAGTTCACAGAGAGCATGCAGTATCTCCTGATGAGGTCTACTGCAGCAGTAGACGAAACGTCGAGTATGAAGACAACCGGAACACAGCCTATAAGCCCAGAAGACGAACCAAATATGGATCATAGAAGCAATGGTTTCAAAGCATTTGGCGTGAGGGAATTACAACGTATAAAAAGAGAAAAATTTGCATCTAGTATATTGACTTAGGCTTTCACGGCCAGAGTTACTATGATGATCTTGCAGAAGATTTCCGGGCTGTTGACCGTGGTCTTGAGGCTTGTAGTTCCCCAACGTTTTGCCAGAGACTGTGTCCGGCATCCTCAAGGGTTGTCTTGAGACTGGCAATTTTGTCGACTACCTGCTGTATTTATACATTTATCCGCGACTTGTTCTCTGCGCGGTCCGTTACTTCGTAAATTGTATCTGCCTTCTGGTTGGTTAGCATTAGGGTCTTCAATTGCACCAATGAGGTTGCTGTCTGATGTTCTAGTAGATTGTTCTCGTAGGGGTTTACATCTGGCTTTTGTTAAGACTGGTATCCATGCTTTGTTGACTTTTAATGATTCTTCTTTTCTATTGTAACTATTTTGATGTTTGAATATTTCAATGGCTTCTCGTTGCAGACGAGTAAAATAGTGTTTGCAGTTAGATAATATATCTGTGTTGTTGTATTGTACTGTATGGCCTTCAAGTAGAGTGTGTTCTGCTACTGCCGACTTTTCCACTTGTTTAAACGTTGGGGAACTACAAGCCTCAAGACCACGGCCAACAGCCCGGAAATCTTCTGCAAGATCATCATTTGCATCTAGATCGCAACTTGTCTCAATAGCTCAGTTGGTAGAGCATTTGGCCTGGATAGCCAAAGGTTCCGGGTTCGAGTCTCGGTCTAGGCAAAAATTTTTCTCTTCAAATATAAATGAAAATATTGTCTCTGTCAATGAGAAAAGTCTGTTTTTTCCTTTTGAACTGATTGTAACTCTTTACTGCACTTGTGTTTTGTTCTCAACCATCTTACAAATTCTCATCATAATAATTTGAAAAAATATTAATATTTTCTTGTTGGTTTTTGTGTAATGATTGTTGTTAAATGAAAATCAAATTTAATTATACTCAACATAAATTAATTATATCCATTCATTAACACGTCTCTGCTATTTCTTTTACCTGAAAAACCGATTCTCTAGCGAGAATTATTAAAACACAAATTCACAATCTGAATAAAATAAGGCCAAAAGAAATGTAGTCACACCCAAAGATGTATTCCAATCCCCCTCAACAATAATTTCTTCCAAGTTAATGTATGGATTAGTATGGTAAAATCAAATGTTTCTTATCTCTCTTCATACGATAACGGTCTCGAAATCGCGATCTACTTAGAAGATTTGTATGAGGAGAAGTAAGAAACATTTGATTTTACCATAAATTAAACCTCATAGTGATTAATTCCTGTAAAAGTTAAATAAGTATGGATTATTAAATTAATATTGAGAAGCTAAAGCTATTACTATGATAGAAATAAGTAAATTAATGAACACAATTAAATTATTGTAAATCAACGGTAAAGAGAAATTTTTGCCTGAACCGGGAATCGAACCCCGAACCTTTAGCTTTCCGCGCTAATGCTCTGTCCACTGAGCTAATTCAGGCTTCATTCCCATCCAGTGAATGATGATTCATTGCAATTGAATGTGGGACCAGTAGAGTAAGGTAAAGGAAGGATTTCTGCTTGGATGGGAATGAAGCCTGAATTAGCTCAGTGGACAGAGCATTAGCACGGAAAGCTAAAGGTTCGGGGTTTGATTCCTGGTTCAGGCAAAAAATTTTCTCTTTACCATTGATTTGCAATAATTTAAGTATGGATTAGTTTTTATTGCTTAGGCACTCTTATCAATAACCAATCAGATTGTTGGGAATTAATCACTATGAGGTTTAATTTATGGTGAAATTAAATATTTCATACCTCTCCTCATATAAATCTTCTAAGTTGATCGCGATTTCGAGACCATAACTGTCTCATCTTCAGAACTATCTTGGCAACTGGTGTTATGTCGATCGGAAGAAACTCGTCTTCTTCCCTCTGTTGGTGGACCGATGAACCTCTGGATCAAATTTTGACCTGATCCAGAGGTTCATCGGTCCACCAACAGAGGGAAGAAGAAGAGTTTCTTCCGATCGACATAACACCAGTCGCCAAGAAAGTTCTGAAGATGAGACAGTTATGGTCTCGAAATCGTGGTCAACTTAGAAGATGTATATGAGGAGAGGTAAGAAACATTTAATTTCACCTATCTTACTACCTGTTTTCATTGCATTGTCTTAGTTTTAAAAGGAATTTAGAGGATGATTGTTTTCTATGAATATGTAATTTAATTTCAGGAATGGTTACATCAGAATCCTAAATATTCAGATTTGGTTTCCAAAACTGATGAATTGGCAAGTTCAAAAATAGGAAATGTTTCTTCATTGCTCATGAGGTAAGATGATATTTCTAAATGAACTTTAAAACATAGAAATTCATTAAAATTCAGCGGAGAACATATTGTTTAATCAACTCACCTCATAGGATTCATGCTTCCATGATATCGGAGTTACGGGTTAAGATGAACATGACTATGTTTGAAATTACGATATCATGGAAGCATGAATCCTATGAGGTGAGTTGTTTAAACAATATGTTCTCCGATGAATTTTAATGATTATACCTCATAATGTTTACTTCCCAACATTAATTTAATATAGAAATTCATATTAAAATAAATGGTTTCTTTACAGATAATATAAAAATAACATCTTTTAAATCATGCAATTGTGTGAATAGTACATATTTAAGTAAGGAATTAATAAAATTGAAAAGAGTCGTACATCATCTCACTTCATACACATACTATATAGTTAAGTAAGGAATACTTACAAAGGATCTTCAATGTTTTCATATGAAACCTACCTTTAAATTTTTATTATGAATTTGCTAAGTCAAGACTGAAATGTTTTATAACTGGCAGCTCAGCACTAGCACACACTGTCTGTAATCTCCTATACTCATTCCTACCTGCAGCAATGTCTGCCCAGGTGTAACATTTACATTTCACTATTTTTTCAAGAGATGAGAGTCTAGATTTCTATTATAATTAAAACTTCTTTTTGCCCAAAACTGTCATAAAAACTTCAAGATAAATTTTGATATGATGTATTACATTTTATGTCATTCTCTTTTTATCTCCAGTTTTATCAATCGTGAAATAGGATCCCTCTGGCATCTGTATTTGTCTTTTTTGCTACTGTTATTTCTTATATATCAATGTTGATAATTTTGGAGTAGATATGTTGATGATATAATTTGTATTGTTAAAGAAAAACATGTAGAAGATTCCCTAAAACTATTAAATTTACAGAGTACAAACATTAAATTCACCAAAGAAATAGAAGACAATAAACAAATACCTTTTTTGGATCTTAAATTGGTCAGAAACGAAGAAAAAAGAAAAATTGAATTCAGGATTCATAGGAAAGAAACTCATATGGAACATTTTATAAAATCAACAGGGTTCAATCCAATTGGACATAAATTAGCAGCATTTAATAGTTTAACTCATAGATTGGTAAACTTACCCTTAAACGAAGAAGATTTCAAACATGAGAAAAAACACATAATCAAAGTAGCAAGAGAAAATGGGTTTGATGAAAAAATGGTACATAAAAGGATAGAAAAGTATAAAAAACAAAAAATGATAAACAGAAGTAATCTTGAAAAAGAAGAACCACCTATGAAAAAATATAGGAAATTCACATATCACCCCTGGGTACATAATAAATTTCAAAATATATTTGAGAAGTTTAATATTAAATTAGCACCAAAAAATAACTACAGTTTAAATAAACTAATAAAAACCAACAAAAATGAAAAAACTGATAAAAATAAAAAGTCAGGAATATATCAAATTGAATGCATGGGTTGTGAAAAGATATATATAGGGAAAACAAAAAGAAACCTAAAAATTAGAACCAAAGAACACATAAGAAATATCAAAAATGGAGAAATTGAAAAATCTGCAGTTGCTGCTCATGTTTGGTCTGAAAAACATAATATAAATTCAGACACTAAATTATTAAAACAGTTAGAAAATACAAACGAGCTGACTATTTGGGAAAAAATTTATATTCAGAAGAACAGAAACAGAGTTATGAATTTTGATATTCCGATGGAGGGTGACCTTGTTTGGAGGTTCTTTGGCCAACCACAGGATGGAGCTGACATCGACATCCAGGTGGTGCAACATAATGCAACATAAATAAAACCAGTCTGGGAAAGCTGAAGATAAAACAGAGAATTGTTTTGAAACATGTCCAAGAACAAATCAACATTAATATTGAGGTAAGATGTCCAGACCAAAAATAATATAATTAATATATAATATCAATGTTATTTGTATGTTTTGTTAGCCACTTGGATCTTTGTAATATAAACTAAACATAATTATCAGGAGGGATGGTGGTGTACAATTTTTAATTGCTAGATTGTGCACCAAATTCCTGCATTAAATTGGAAATCCCTCCACAGTACATATGTTGAAAAGGCATGTGGTAGTGCTGTTGATAGCATTTCATCCGTAGGATGGGAACGTTAAGCCTGGTGACACTCTTGGTGGTTTTAGACAGGAGTAGGCTAATAAATGTTGACATCGGGTTTCACCATCCCTCATACAGCACTCTTTACACTACACAAACCTATAAACATACACTCATCCTACACTCGTCTGTGTACACAATACAAGAATACATCATCTACTTAAAGTGGTCTGCCAAAGTGGTGCGTAAATTGAAAATAGATCATATTAACACCATCTATCTGCCCAGTGCAGAACCCGAAGTACATAAAGTGCAGTTGGTGGCAATACAAACACACATAATTATCAAATATTATCTAGAATTAGGCCTTCTGTCTTGTTCCACATCAGGTGGGCTGGTCTCTCCATAGCTTCTTCAGCTTTCCAACATTTCTCTTCCCATTAGGACTGTAAACAAATAGCCTTGAGATAGCCTGTCATTGTGCATCATTCATATGTACCCATACCAGTTATCATAAGTAATGCCACGAGTGATTTCCAATTTATCTAGAGAATTTGGAAATCAAGAGTGGCATTTGTTAGGAGTATTCAACAAATAAAATTAAGCTGTTTACTCACAAATCATTATTTAACTATAGTTATTTTAAAATATTTATATATTTAATGTAAACGGCGATGTTTGAAAACAAATGAGAAACGATTGGTACGCTTCATCTGCTTCTTTTGTTTATCACTGCAACCAACCAGATCATACTATTTATTGCCAAAGGAATGCAATATTGTAAGAATGCTCTCTAGTGCCAGATCATACTATTTATTGCCAAAGGAATGCAATATTGTAAGAATGCTCTCTAATGGAGAAAAAATGAAACACATCAAACTGTATATTAATTCATTTCTGATGTCATATGATGTAAATATGACAATTATATTTTTCTGGATTATTACCTGGGAAAAAATACATTTAAGAAAGTGCAAACAGTGGTTTCTTTTTTTGGTGGTATAATAAATTGCTACAAATGTTTTTATATTAACTCCTGCAAGCGCTATGTGTTGACATCTATGCACTATATATGCAATCTGGTAGCCGTATTTCTTACAGGATCAGTCACTGCAAAATAATGGTCAGACCTGTTCAGAATATTAAAAAGGAGGAGCTTTCTTTAATATGGTAAATTTAATATTGATAAATATTTCGTGAAACACGACTGTGATTGGATGTAAAACAGAAATCATTGAAATGTGATTGGTCATTGATTCCCATTTGGGGCATGAGTTAAATAGTCTTGGTAAACTTCTATGGTTTCAGTGATGGCTGTGATGTTTACTTCTTCTCGGATGTCAACAACCTGTTTATGATAAAAAAAAAAGCCCTGTCAGTCTCATCTCAGCTGCCTCTATTCTTTGAAGTTGATTTGATACAAACTGTCCAGCCTCATGGATAGTGGTCTGCATTTCTAACTACAGTTAATGATGTCCCGGGTTCAATTCCTTGTCAGACCATAGTAATTATTCATGTGGTTGCCCATGGTCTGAAATTTAGATTATGTTTAGGTTAAAGACTCAACTGTCATTTCATTATCATTTATCACCCATCATATCATCGGGGTAACGTAACTCCGCCTTCAAGGTGCTTCAACCTAAGAAATTGATTAAAATTCTGCCAAAGCCAGGGGAGAAAGCCAAGAATGTCATAAGAGACAACCTGGTGGTATTAAAAAAAATTATACAAACTAATAGAGATAACACCAGGTGGCAGTATATATATTTTTCTACCCAGGTATGCAATCATCAAACATGAGAGGTGTCAAATATCCCACTAAGGGAAGCAGGTAAGAACTTTAATTTTCATTTTGTTGTGTCCATTGTATTATGGAATTCACCAAAATACAATTGGAGATAATTATTTTATTTGAATGATGATAATGGGATTTTTTTATTTCCTAGCGATATCCATGAAAAAGTGAAGAACATGTATATAGAAGCAGCCAGAAGAAATCCTTCAGATAAGATTGATTCTGATGTCCAGTGTGGTCTAGGAGTTCTCTTTAATCTCAGCAATGAGTACGATAAAGCTGTAGATTGCTTCAAAGCTGCTTTACAAGTTCGACAAACAGTAAGTTTTTCTCTTCTAATTTAATTTATCCTTCAGTGAAAAGTGTTAAATTAATAATAAAAACATCAGTAAGTTTTTAATTCATTGACAATTTTATTATTGATTTAACACTTCTCACTGAAGGATAAATTTTAATTCATTCTTTGTAGAAGTCACAAAACCTAATATTCATAGAGAAGGTAGTATTTGATGAAACAGAAAAAAGTTTCTATAAATATATTTCATACTACTGTATAATGTCCCTATGTTTAAGCTTTTGCCAGGACTCCTCTGAAGTAGTCCCCATCTGGATATCTGAATAGGGGACTATTTTATCTGGAAAATTTGATCTTTGTGGAATCCATGTCCATGTTTCTTGACGGTTATATTTTTGTACTGATAGATTGCCACTCTTTCGATCAAAGCTCCTCTTTCAGTCTGATTTATTGCCTTTGACCTGTCTGAACAGAGGTGACTTTTGGCAGCAATGCTACCACCAGCATAGTTCACAGAGTCATTTAAGAATGCATGCCCCAGCATCGGAACGAATGCATGAATAAAAAAAATCAACAGTCTGGACATTTATGTTGAGTTCTTTTTGACTCACCTCATACTTCTTAATTCCCTCGCAGACTCTAGTTTTTTCACTGCATTTCTGACATTCTCAATGCTGTATCACGTTTACAACTCCAGAGTCAAAAGCAACTCACCATAAATTAAAATAATCCTCAGTGTTATTTCCTATCTACATAACTTAATAAAGTCTGGACATGCTGAAGATAAAACAGAAGTGTTTTGAAACATGTCCTAAAATATTGTTTATTTTTTATTATTTCACTCACCTCATACTTCATAAATCATAGCAGACCCTGGGTTTCTTCACGTAATTTGTGACATTGTCAATGCTGCGTCACGTTCACAACTGACGTCCAACGGCCTTCTATCCTGCAGACTGACCTCCGCGCCATCTGGTGGCCGACCGAAGAATTTCCAAATCAGTCCTCTTTCTTTATAACCGGGTATTTCAAAGTTCATAGTTGTATTTTCATTCTTGCATATGTAAATTTTTTCCCAAATTGTGAGTTCCTTCGGTTTTTCCAATTGTTTAAGTAATTTTGTTTTGTTTTCAATTCTATGTTTTTCTGACCAGGCATGTGCAGCTATTGCAGATTTTTCGGTTTCTCCATTTTTAACATTTCTGAGGTGTTCTTTTAATCTTGTATTTAGATTCCTTTTTGTTTTTCCTATGTATATCTTTTCACAATCTTTACAATTAATTTGATAAATTCCCGATTTTTTACAGTCTTCAATTTTTTCATTTTTGTTGGTTTTATTAAATTACCTAAGCTGTAATCATTTTTCGGTGCTAATTTAATGTTGAATTTGTTGAAAATTTTTTGAAACTTGTCAAATACGAAAGGATGGTATGTGAACTTCTTGAATTTTTTGCCTATATTTTTATCTGTCTGAAGAGTACTTTCATTGATGACTTTTTGTTCTTTGAATTTATTTATTTTCTTGTGTATCATTTTTCTTGTGAAAACCATTATCCTTAGCAATTTGTATGATGTGTTCTTTCTCTTTTTTGTAATTTTCTTTGCTCATGGGGACATTCACAAGTCTGTGTGTTAAACTATTAAATACTGCCTGTTTGTGTGAAAAATGGTTAAATCCAGTAGCTTTTATATAATTGTCGATGTGAGTTTCTTTTCTGTAGATTCCAAATTCTATTTTCTTTTTTTCTTCATTCCTAATCAATTTAAGGTCTAAAAATGGTATTTCATGATTTTTCCACTGTAAATTTGATTGTTTTATTTTGAATATTTAACAGTTTAATGGCATCTTCTAATTGTTTCTCTTTTACTATTGCTATGATATCATCTACGTATCTTCTCCAAAATTTAAACATCAAAGGATGTGCTTTAGTTACATGACATTCAAAATTCCCCATAAACATGTCTGCTAAGAATGGTGATAATGGATTTCCCATTGCGAGTCCTGATTTTTGTCTAAAGTATTTTCCTCTAAAGGTGAAGAGGAAAATACTTTAGACAAAAATCAGGACTCGCAATGGGAAATCCATTATCACCATTCTTAGCAGACATGTTTATGGGGAATTTTGAATGTCATGTAACTAAAGCACATCCTTTGATGTTTAAATTTTGGAGAAGATACGTAGATGATATCATAGCAATAGTAAAAGAGAAACAATTAGAAGATGCCATTAAACTGTTAAATATTCAAAATAAAACAATCAAATTTACAGTGGAAAAATCATGAAATACCATTTTTAGACCTTAAATTGATTAGGAATGAAGAAAAAAAGAAAATAGAATTTGGAATCTACAGAAAAGAAACTCACATCGACAATTATATAAAAGCTACTGGATTTAACCATTTTTCACACAAACAGGCAGTATTTAATAGTTTAACACACAGACTTGTGAATGTCCCCATGAGCAAAGAAAATTACAAAAAGAGAAAGAACACATCATACAAATTGCTAAGGATAATGGTTTTCACAAGAAAATGATACACAAGAAAATAAATAAATTCAAAGAACAAAAAGTCATCAATGAAAGTACTCTTCAGACAGAAAAAATATAGGCAAAAAATTCAAGAAGTTCACATACCATCCTTTCGTATTTGACAAGTTTCAAAAAATTTTCAACAAATTCAACATTAAATTAGCACCGAAAAATGATTACAGCTTAGGTAATTTAATAAAAACCAACAAAAATGAAAAAATTGAAGACTGTAAAAAATCGGGAATTTATCAAATTAATTGTAAAGATTGTGAAAAGATATACATAGGAAAAACAAAAAGGAATCTAAATACAAGATTAAAAGAACACCTCAGAAATGTTAAAAATGGAGAAACCGAAAAATCTGCAATAGCTGCACATGCCTGGTCAGAAAAACATAGAATTGAAAACAAAACAAAATTACTTAAACAATTGGAAAAACCGAAGGAACTCACAATTTGGGAAAAAATTTACATATGCAAGAATGAAAATACAACTATGAACTTTGAAATACCCGGTTATAAAGAAAGAGGACTGATTTGGAAATTCTTCGGTCGGCCACCAGATGGCGCGGAGGTCAGTCTGCAGGATAGAAGGCCGTTGGACGTCAGTTGTGAACGTGACGCAGCATTGACAATGTCACAAATTACGTGAAGAAACCCAGGGTCTGCTATGATTTATGAAGTATGAGGTGAGTGAAATAATAAAAAAATAAACAATATTAAAGAACCTCATAGTGTTATTTCCTATCTACATAACTTAATGTCCTAAAATAACTCAATTTTTATGAGGTAATACAACAGACTCACCTTATTTATTAAGAGCAACCTCATAATGTTACTTCCTATTGCAATTTTATAAATTCATAGAGAGTTTGTTGTATTTTCGATGTCCACATATATTTTCATATTGCAGATATATCTGTTGTTTATTTGTGGAGAAGACTTGCTTTTTCACCATTAACATAAAGTATGGCTAGACCAGTGTTGACCTATGCTAGTGAAGCATGGACACTAAAAAGACAACACGAAAGCAAAATAACGGCTTGTGAAATAAGATTCATGTGCAGAACAGTGGGTTACACCAGATGGGATTGGAAAAGGAACACCAATATCTTAAAAGAATTGAAGACTACGCCAATTTTGGAATTTATTAAACAGTACCAACTAAATTGGAAACACCATCTAGGAAGAATGAGTTCAAATCAGATCCCCAAAGCTGTTTATAATTATATACCAAGAGGACGAAGATCACTGGGCCGTCCTATGAAACGCTGGAGGGAAAATTTTCTATAGGATCATAACAGGCCTTGGCCTAATACTTGGAAGGAAGAAGAAGAAAGACATAAAGTATTGATTATTTACAGGCCTCATAGTACTGAATTACACGGTATGACAAAATAAACAATCACTAGCGCTTACTTTCATATTAATTCTCCTATTCACAGTAGTTTCTGTCGTATTAACCCATCAGCGTGGGAGGATTCCTTTGAATGGCATTTAAATTTGTAAGTTAGAAAACAAAATTACACAATTTGAAAATGAGTTACATTATTAATAAAAGGGTAATCTTTCCTCTACAAAATGATATTATTTAATCATTTATTTAGTGAACCTTTTCCGAAAAATAAGAACTAGCTCCAGTAAAGAAATAATGCGGGCGGTGCATGTCTCTCCTCGCTGATGGGTTAAGGCATCTGGAATTTTCAGGCCTGCTCATAATAAAAGCAAGACTTTACTTGAGGACCTGCCATAGTTAACACATGTCATAACGTAACTTGTAATTTTAAAAGGGCCTGTTCATATCTACAGCAAGTCTTATAACTACAACTTATCTTAACTCAGGTAGCTCACTCGGTTAGAGCATTCACCTAGAGTGCAAAAGGTCCTGGGTTCAAGTCCCAGTCTGAGCGTATAATTTTTCTCTTCAAATATGAAGATTTTCAGTGGAACACCAGTATTGAATCAGAGGTCGACAGATAAGAATCCATATTCTGTTATTTCTGCTGATGATGGGACTAGTCCCAAAAGCGCTACAGATAATTAATAATCTTGAATTGAGGAGACTGACCTTTTAGGTAAATATTTCATAATTTTATATTTTAAATATGAATCATCATAAGTAGCTCGCGTAATGCAGAGCCTTATATAACCTGCAATGCAGACAGACTGCTACCTCAAATTCACAATTATTATGAAATCATAGCAATAGGTCTAATCGCAATTTGCAGCAACCTTAAGTAGATTAAAAGACCAACATATAAAAAGTATGGATAGGAATTCAAATGCAACATTATAAACAAGATAACAATCATAACAAAAAATGCGTATAACAAACACCATCTTTGAATTAAATATAACAACCACATTTGAATTCTTACAATATAAAATTCAGAGGCGAAGGAGTGAAAAATAGGCACATCTCTGTTGAAAACATAAGAAAACCAACATATTAAATCATAAGAATTAACACCAACTCAATAAAGGTCTTTTTCAAACCTGACTTCAGCATTCTGATACCATAATCGTCAGCATATGGGTCATTTCATGGTTGCTTGAGTGACATTTTGACAATAAATTTTCTTCAAATTGATAAGTTATGCTGATTGACTAATAATTAATAAAAAAAAACTAAACTCCATGGTGCAACAGACTTTGAAAGACTTGGCCTACCAGCCAGCTGCTGGTCACGCATCGACATGTGTTAATCACAGAGGTAGATAATCATCAAGCCAGTGTAGGGGTGACATATGGTCAGTATGTCAGGTCCCCAGCCATTATAGCTGGTTTTCTCAACCTGGAGCAACTACTTATTGTAGCTACCCAAATTCCTCACTTACTGGCCGAAAATTCCATGAGAAAATTTCTTCCCCCATGGAGAACTCGAACCAGCATCAGTCCTGTAGCTCTGCACCAAGGCATCTTGCCTTAACCACTCGGCTATGGTACGGGACAAAAGTTAATAGTTTGCTCTTATTAATTATAATAATCTGTGTGTATACTAAATCAAGCATGAAATTTAAGTTGGTGAGAAAGAATATTCACAATAAAAATACAAGGGTTGTTTCTGATCTCTGATAACAAATGATTTTTAAGTTTTACTTTAAGAAAAGCCATGTCTCCATCATCGATCATGCTCTATTTGATGGCTCAGCATCGGAGTTTCCACTGCAGAAAACTCTTATGCAGCACAGCCATGTCTAGAAGTTCCTGCTCCTCTTTACACGCTTTCCAGAGACTGTCTATTGTTCTAGGATGTCTGTTTTCCAATGCCCTTTTGAAGAGTCCAAAGGCACAAAATTCCATCGGTGATGCATCAGGAGATTTCACTGGGATGTTGCTGAATTGAATAGCATGTATTCCAGTTTCTTGCTCCATTCTCTCCAGGAATGCCAGAGTTGAACCCGAAGTGTGACTGGAGGCCTTGTCTTGGTGGACCCAGACTTGGTTTTTGTCTGTACCATAGACAGCTGGGATTTTGGTCTGGTAAATTTGGGGTGAGAACGTCTTCCTGCTAGTACTGGGAGTTGATTTTGGCCTTTTTAGCTACTCTACAAACAGTCAGTTTTCCATTGTAGCAATATCCCGCGATGACCATAAATCCCTTGGAGAAACTTCCTCTGCATTCGGCATACCACTTTTGAAAATTTTTTTCACCCCTTTCTCTATAGTAAATTGCCCAGGGTTTGTTGCAGTCTCCTAGATAAACATATGCTTCATCGAATATGACCAAAAATGTCCATTTTTCTCCTTCCAGGTGCTTTACATAGAGTTTCCTGCTGTTGGTGCAGCATTCGGCAATGTGACGTGGCAACAATTTATGAACCCTGCTTTTGTGGCGCTTCTCCATGTTTAAATCTTTGTTTATTATGGTATTTACAGTTTTAAGGGATATTCCCAATCAGTTCGCAATCACCCTTTGTGTAGCAGGGTTACCACCAGAGATAAGGGCCTTGACCTTTCTGATTACATCTGGGGTGCAGGTAGTAGCAGGTCGTGGATTTGCCTGTTTTTTTTTTCCCCCCTTTTGGAATTAATCCCAAGCAACCCTTTCCCTTTTTATTAAGCACTGAGCTAATTCCACACTTTGACACCACAAAATTATGTTTTTTGCAAGCCTCAATAATTGCGGAATAACTATAATTAGCATCGGAAAGGGCAGTAATATACCCTTCCCAAAATGAGTATCTGCTTAGGCATTATGAGAGCAACATGCGTGCAAATGTAACAGAAGCAGTACACTGACTGGTTTGATCACCTTGCACACTCCTGTCCTGATGACTCACAGTCTAGTTGGCAAATCGTTCTCAGAGATCGGAAACAACCCTCCGTAAAATGTTAATTTTTAACTGCATGTGCAACAAATCTTTAAAGACAAAGGTAATACTTTATTAAAATGCATCAATTTAACATAATTATCTTTCACTTATAAAAAAATTCACATTTAATATAATAAACGAAAATTTAGCATTAATATACGGTAAATCATAAGTGTATTTTTTATTTAAAAAATAGTTGCATGCGTGATACCTCATGATTTACGCTACCATCAGTTGTGTCAGAAAGTTATTATTGACTGTTATAACAAAATGCTTTACTTATGTGGAAAAATCATTCTTTGGCTTTAATTGAAAATACAAATTTAAATCACCTGCAGGTATTTTATATTTTGGTATAGAGAGTCCTTTAACATTGAATGACCCATTCAAGTATTTGGATGGATCAATGGGTGGTAAAGTAAAGTAAAAAGTATTCCCACTACAGGCCTCAGGAGGCCCTTGGGGTAGTGGGAGGTTAAGGCTCCTACATTTTATATTATAATATTTTATGTAATAGTAATATTTTTTATGTTATTTCTAGGATTTTAGGATGTGGAACAGACTTGGAGCTACTCTAGCAAATGGCAGTCGATCAGAAGAAGCTGTCGATGCATATCACAATGCTTTGCAATTGTCACCGGGATTTATAAGAGCTAGGTAAACTATGTATGATGACTAATTTAAAATTAATATTGGGAATGTTAATGTGATAATAATTAATTTAATGTAATGAATTAATGTGATAATATTCCTTTTGTTCTTCTTCTTCTTCTTCAATGCCACCACATTTTCATTTCGACATTATGGTATTCTCTCCTGGCATGGCGTTAATGTAACCCACTTCTGAAGTTGGGTGCTATGCTGCCCCGATGATATATATGGTAGGTGATGGTGATGATAATGATGCACCAGGAGAGGCCTTAATCCTAAACTTAATGAATATGTTAGGTGATAATGATGGCTAGATGATGTTTGGGCCTTAAAGTTTTCTGACATTTGTCTTACAAGTAAGGAAACCCCCCCCCCAAAAAAAAAAAACCATTACCCAGGAAACTTGTCCCAACCAGGGATCAAGCTGCGTGACAAGGCAGCACACTATTTTGAGACCACAGCGATAGAACCTTGTAATGTTACTTCCTATTGTATTTTCATAGTCAGTGTATTGCCTGGGTGGGACATGAGATTAGAGGGAGAAAGTATTTCTAAAAGAGTTTTGTTGCGGAAACCTGATGGAATATGATTGAAGGGACCAGATGAATTTATGATGTAGAGGATGATTTGAGGATTGTGAAAGTGAAAGGATGAGAAGGTTAATAGATAATAGGGCAGAATGTAGGAGTATTGTTAAACAGATTAAAACTCATATTTAAATTAATATTGGGAAGTAAACATTATGAGGTTATTCAAAGTTAAAATTGGGAAACACATTATGAGGTTCTTAATTAATAAATTAATGAGTCATAATGGCGGTTGAAAATGAATGATAAGATCATTTAAAAACTATAGTTACCGTGTTTGAAAAACATGAAATATGAGGTAAGATGTTAAAATGACTCATTAATTATGAGGTTATATCATTAATAGTGAGTGGAGAACATATTTTTAACGACTGACCTCATATAATTTCAAATTCCTTTGATACCGGAGGTTTCAGACAATTTCTTGTCCCTCTTCAGTCATGTCTTCCACTGATGAAATTCTCTGGTTGTTGATTTCTCTATGGACGTCATCTCTTGTGCTGCCATCTTTGGTTGGGATTATAAACTTTGTAATTAAATTTTTATTCACCGGAATATCGAAGTTCATAGATCGATATTTATTCTTCTGAATGAATATCTTTTCCCAAATTGTCAATTCCAATGGTTTATCCAATTGAAGCAAAACTTTTGAAACAATTGGATAAACCGTTGGAATTGACAATTTGAGAAAAGATATTCATTCAGAAGAATAAATATCGATCTATGAACTTCGATATTCCAGTGGATAAAAATTTTATTTCAAAGTTTATAATCCCAACCAAAGATGGCAGCACAAGAGGTATTGTCCATAGAGAAATCAACAACCAGAGAATTTCATCAGTGGAAGACATGACTGAAGAAGGACAAGATATTGTCTGAAACCGCCGGTATCAAAGAAATTTGAAATTATATGAGGTGAGTCGTTAAAAATATGTTCTCCACTCACTATTAAGGTTAAAACTCGCTCTGAATTGTGATACCAGTTATTGAAGAAGATGAAATCTACATATTTTATAGCATAAAAATCCTGGGTCTAATAGTGGAAATAAAAATGTAATTAAGTGATCTATATAAAGAAGGATGTAATTTTGATATTGCAGGTATAATCTTGGAATTACTTGCGTGAATTTGGCAGCTTATAAAGAAGCGGCTGAACATCTGCTCACTGCTTTGAATCAACAAGCTGCTGGTAGAGGTATCCAAGGTCAGAAGTCGTGGTCAGCAATGTCTAATTCTATTTGGTCAACTTTAAGGCTTGTTATGTCATTGCTAGACCGACATGATTTATACGATGCATTGGATAATAGGTAAGATTTTTATGTAAATATCATAGCATATATTAAATTAAAAGATTCTTACCTCTCCTCACATTATTCTGTTAAGTAGATCGCGATTTCAGGCCTATAGCAGGCCCATCTTCAGTACACTGTTGTTGACCGGTGTTATGTCGCTCGGAAGAACCACTTCTTCTTCCCTCTGTTGGTGGACCGATGAACCTCTTGATAAGGTCAAAATTTGCGGGAACTTCGAAGTTCATAAGTTTTCCTTTGTTTTTCTGAATGTGGATCTTTTCCCAAACTGTAAGTTCCTTAGGTGAACAGATGTTTTTCACCTATAATGGTAAATTTTATAAACAAAATTCTGGGCTTTCTATGGGAAACCCTCTTTCACCCTTTTTGGCCAATTTATACATGGGAAGTTTCGAGCAGAAAATAACAAGAGGACATCCTTTGATCTTCAAATTTTGGACCAGATACGTTGATGACGTAATTGCTATTGTCAAACAGAAACAAATTGAGGATGCTTTGAAGCTTTTGAACATCCAGAGTAGAACGATAAAATTCACCATGGAAACTGAGATTGAAAGACAAATCCCATTTTTGGATCTTAATTTAACACGAAACAAAGAAAACAGGATAGAATTTGGAATATATAGAAAGAATACTCATATAGACAACTATATTAAAGCTTCGGGTTTCAACCATTTTGCTCACAAAGAGGCAGTGTTCAATAGCTTAGCATACAGATTAGTAAATATTCCTATGAGCCCAGAAAACTATAAAAGAGAAAAAGAATACATAATTAATGTGGCAACAGATAATGGTTATGATGAAAGCATGGTACACAGGAAAATAAATAAATTCAAAAGACAAAAATTAATTAATGAAAGCACACTGATAAAACAAACAGAAAAAATAAAATTCAAGAAATTCACTTACCATCCATTGAAACACTACAAATTTCAAAAAAATTTTCAAAAAGTTTAATATAAGATTAGCACCTAAGAATGAATACAGCCTTAATAGGATAATTAAAACCAACAAAAATGAAAAAATTGAAGAAGAAAATAAATCAGGAATTTATCAGATCAAATGTAAAGATTGTGACAAAATTTATATAGGAAAAACGAAAAGAAATTTGAAAACAAGGGTGAAGGAACATCTTAGAAATGTCAAAAATGGAGATTGGAAAAGTCAGCAGTAGCTGCTCATGCTTGGTACGAAAAACATCGAATTGAATCAAAAGCTAGTCTAATTAAACAAATAGAGACACCTAAGGAACTTACAGTTTGGGAAAAGATCCACATTCAGAAAAACAAAGGAAAACTTATGAACTTCGAAGTTCCCGCAAATTTTGACCTTATCAAGAGGTTCATCGGTCCACCAACAGAGGGAAGAAGAAGTGGTTCTTCCGAGCGACATAACACCGGTCAACAACAGTGTACTGAAGATGGGCCTGCTATAGGCCTGAAATCGCGATCTACTTAACAGAATAATGTGAGGAGAGGTAAGAATCTTTTAATTTAATATTGAATTGAACCTCACAGTGATAATTCCTATATAAAAAAAGGTTAATATCATAGCATATCCCTCCTTGTTTAACAGGTAACTTAACATTGTAGAGAAGAGGATCACTCTCTATGGACAATAGTAGTGGTAGTAGTTACATATCAGATTGATGGGCGGTTTTTCTGCCACTTGAAAAACTCTTACTGTCCAATGGGGCGGTACATCTGTCAAAGAATAACATAGGTGTCCTAAGGCCAGAAACCTCCTTGTATGAAACAATGTTCATTAATTTACTTATTTTTATCATAGTAATAGCTTTAGCTTCTCAATATTAATTTAATAAATAACTGTGTGGAATCTCTTCATGTCTTCTTAGGGTCGTATCTATGAATGCATTAGTCCGTAAAAGTCATTCTCTGCTGAGAAAGTTGCATCCGAAGACATTTATGCATACTCAAAAATCTGTTCGTGCGATAATAATTGTCAAAATTCCTAAGCTACCTGACGAGGTGACTTTGCAGACAACGAATCGTGAGCAACCCGATGGTAACCCTTGCCGCGTACCTTGCTGCTTTATCCAAGATGTCGGACCTTGAAGACTTCGATCATGTTTTCGGTATACGCAGAGAAGAAGTATTTGATAGAGTCTACCAAAATATTCAACTGGAAGAACAGGAGAATCGGCGTAATATCGCATGACACAGACGTCGTCGTATATGGTATTATTTGCGGGATGCAAGTGTAAATGCATTCCTCTAGCAGACGAAAATAACAGAACTGGTTTTATTGCTGACAATTCTGGGTAATTTCTTGCCAATATTACGAAAACGACGACTTTCATGCATGACCAGTTAGTGGGTCGCTAATTCGATCTTTGCACTTGCTCATGGAAAGTCAGCTCACTGGTGATTGGAAGTAATTTGAGTAGAGACTAATGTATTTACATGTGGCCCTTAATGTAGAACGCCCTTCATTGTATATTTGTGAATGATGATTCATTGCATTTGAATGTGGGACCAGTAGAGTAAGGTAAAGGAAGGATTTGTGCTGGGATGGGAATGAAGCCTGAATTAGCTCAGTGGACAGAGCATTAGCACGGAAAGCTAAAGGTTCGGGGTTTGATTCCCGGTTCAGGCAAAAATTTTTCTCTTTACCATTGATTACAATAATTTGTGTTCATTAATTTACTTACTCCTATCATAGTAATAGCTTTAGCTTCTCAATATTAATTTAATAAATAATGCTATAGCTGTGTGGAGTCCCTTTCATGTCTTCTTAATGTAGAAGCCATTCATTGTGTATTTGTGAATGATGATTCATTGCATTTGAATGTGGGACCAATAGAGTAAGGAAGTGGATTTGTGCTTGGATGGGAGTGAAGCCTGAATTAGCTCAGTGGTTAGAGCATTAGCACAGAAAGCTAAAGATCCGGGGTTTGATTCCCGGTTCAGGAAAAAGTTTTTCTCTTTACCATTCATTACAAAAGAGCAAAAGCTGGTTTAGATCCCGATTTTCCAGCAAGAGGTATGACATATTGAGTGAGCATTCAGATTTTTTACAGTAATTTATTAGTTTCATTAGTCGATGTAAGTTAACTTCTGTCTTATGTTTTCAATTTAATACCTAGAATTGTAGGTGGCTCTGTGGCGCAAGCGGTTAGACGCTATTCTCTCACTGCTGGGGTCCCGAGATTGAGTCTCGGTCACTCCATATGGGTTTTGTGGTGGACAGAATGTAGCTTGGGCAGGTTTTTCTCTGGGTTTCTCCCATTTTCCCCTGCCACAAATTTCATTCTATCATTTCTCTATACCCATCTCATCCATTTTGTTTCATTTCGTTCATCCACCCCTATGACGGTGTGTCCGTCATGGTCGACTGGCACCCTTGTAGTTCACAGACCTATAAATATAGGAGCGTCATCGCATCTCATTTCCCGACCTTACCCTGAGTTGGACACGAGTTGAGGATATCTATTTATTTATACTTAGAATTGTAGCATATAGTGTTAGGTCTATTTCATTAGAAGAGTCAAAATTATATAGATCTGTAGAGATGTCGGGTGTAAAATATGCTATGGCACAAGAAATTGGAGAAATTCAAAAGCATCGAAAAGGGAAACCTTTGCCAGATGAGCAGAAAGTTTGTATTCTGCGTATGTTCAGTAAGCTTTATGGGGTGTTGCTCAAAGACAAAGACAAACTATTGGAGTATTGTTTATTTTTTATCATTTCACTCACCTCATACTTCATAAAGTATGAGGTGAGTGAAATGATAAAAAATAAACAATATTAAAGAACCTCATAGTGTTATTTCCTATCTACATAACTTAATTAAACTATTGGAGTGTCTGATCAAGTATACATAGGATACAATGAAAGAAAATCAAAGTAGTCATTTCCAAAAAAAATAGATAAAAATCTTTACTTCTCAAGATCTTTATACTCAACATTTGGAATTCTTCATAGTTAAATATGAGATACATAGGAAAAACAAAAAGGAATTTGGACACTCGCACTAAGGAACATTTTAAAAATATTAAAAATGGTGAAATTGAAAAATCAGCTATTGCAGCACATAGTTTATTTGAGAATCATAAAATTGAAAAAGAAGCCCAACTTTTAAAACATTTGGAAAAACCTTTAGAATTGACAATTTGGGAGAAGATATATATTCAGAAGTGCAAATTTAGATCCATGAATTTCGAGATTCCTGATGAACGTGACCTCATCTCAAAGTTTATCAAATCAGCACCAGATGGCAACGTTTATTGATGGAGATTCCAACGAAAATCCAGTAGTCATAATGTCGGTTGAAAATGAGAGAGATCCTTCTCTTGAAAACTAGTTCCCGTGTTTAAAGAAACACAAAATATGAGGTAAGATGTAAAAATGTGACTCATTAATTTACAGATTTGGAATTCTGTTTTTCTTAAGAGTTCTTTGTATCTCAAAATCACACCTTTTTAGATATCTTTCAAGGAAACTGTCAACCATTGCATGCTGAAACCTACCTTGAAATTTTTCTCAGAGAAGCGTTGTGATGTATCAAGACTGTGTCCAAAAATTATCTACCATTTCTAACTGAAAGGCACAGAAATCAGTCAAAATCCAGCAATGACAAACCTAGTGTGCAAAGCTGATGAACTCCCTGAGGAGTAAAACGGAGAACAGGATGCATCACGGACGACTGGTTATCCAGTCTTACAATTCAAGAATTGTATTTCTTCCCTATAATTTAAATGGGAGATTTGGCACTGGATTTTAGTGCCTTGCAGTTAAAATTGGCAGATAATTTTGACATGGCCTTGGTATATCACAACGCTTGACTGGAAGAGATTTCAAGGCAGGTTTTGGCATGCGATAGTTGACATTTCTCTTGTTAGTAATGAAATAGAGCAGCAATATAACCTTTATTCTTATCTATTAATGCTATATGAGTATCTTGACTTCTTTGTAATCTCTTCTTTAAAAACTGTTGTGATACCTTTGGTGACCAATTATTATACCACTAATTATTATGGTGGTGAGTGATAAGAATCCCAAATTGCATCCACAACTCGTTATGGTAATGATTAGAGTCCGGATGTTAGGCACTTAAAAAGTTCAAAAAGGCACTAAAAAATGTTGTTGTTTTCAAATGCTGGGCCTTGACAATGAAGCCATTAGCATTCCTGCTCTCCAATATTTCTCTATGGTGGATCCAACAGGTAATACTTCACAGGTTTGTAGATGTTCTTCGTTCATTTCTTCATCTATGTTGCATAGAGGACAATTGGATTCTTGTAGATTCCTATTTTATATAAATGAATATAAAGAAATTATATGAAGACACAAATATAATTATAGATACTGGATTCAAAAGAACAGATGCAATCAAAACAAATACTGGATTACGACAAGGATGTAGTTTATCACCCACTTTGTGTAATATATATATAGACGATATTTTAAATAAATGGAAAGTTTTAGTAAATCCAGGAATAAGAATGGATAATAAAGTGTGCATAAATAATCTTCTATTTGCGACGATGTAATCATAATACAGAAAAATGAAGACGACTTACAGAAATCAATGCATGCATTAAATGAAATATGTAAGTTATACGATCTAAAGATTTCTGTAAGGAAAACGAAGACCATGGCTTTTAGAGGAAGAGATCCAGTGAGATCCAAAATTATTTTAGAAAATCAAAGTATAGAACAGGTGTCTAGTTTGAAATATTTGGGCTGTAATGTTGGCTATAATGTGGAAAGAGATATTGACTCCAAAATAAATAAATTTCAGACGGTGTGTGGAACAATACAGAGAACATTCAAAAATAAAATTAGAAAAGAAACAAAGATAAAAATGTATAATGTTATGGCGGTTCCCACAATATTGTATGGATGTGAAACTTGGGCTCCAGTAAAAGACAGAAGGATAGAATACAGACGGCAGAGATGCGGTTCCTAAGACAAGTAAAAGGATGTACAAGACTTGATAGAATAAGGAATGAGGATATAAGAGAAGAATTGAAAGTACAGCCTTTATTGGATAAAGTCACGAATTACAGACAGAAATGGATTGATCACATGGATGGAATGAGTAAGGAGAGATATCCATTGTTAGCAAGAAATTATCAAGCAAGAGGAAGGCGTGATGTTGGAAGACCTAGAAGACGTTGGGCTGATGCATTATGAAGTCGGAACGGGCAATTGCCTAATTCCTGGAGTGATGATGATGATATAAATGTTGGTTGGTTGGTTGGTATCTAATGTCGAGCACTTGATAATGAAATCATTCGCTCTCTTGCACTCCAATATTTAGCAGAAAGGCTGGTCTCTTCTGCAAAAGCTGGACAACGGAGGAGATGGTTTCTTTCCATATCTTCATTTAAATTGCAAAAAGGGCATTTAGGTGAATCTGTTATGCCAATTCTGTGTAGGTGTTTATTCAAGCAGTCATGTCCCGTTAACAGTCTGAATGTTGCTACTGCAGATTTTCTTTGTAATGTAGTAATGTCATAAGCTTGTAGATTTTCCCATTCCTTTCCAGATGTTTTGGTGGTGTATTCTTCTCTAAGTTTATTGATGTATTATTTGAGATAATTCTTTTGATAGAGTGAAAGGAAACTGGAGCAGAAGTTGGGTTTGAAACAATTTTGCTACCCTTCTTGGCTAGAAAATCGGCTATTTCATTGCCTGTCACTCCACAATGGGCCAGAATCCATTGAAGTACAACTTTTTTATGTAGACGGGATAAATGTTTTATCATTTTGTGACATTCGATAATTTTGATGCTTTTGGGTGTTGTGTCTCGTGTTATAGCAAGAATGGCTGCTTTGGAGTCACATAGAATTACAACTTTTGTAAATTTTTGGATGTGATATAAAACATTTTGTAAACTTAAGAAAATTGCTAGAATTTCGCCATCAAAGTTTGTTGAATTTGTGTTTAGTTTACGATAAAAGGAAAAAAGTGGACATACTGCACCAGCACCAGTGCCACCGTCATTTGGTAGGCTGGAGCCATCTGTAAAAATATGTATCCATTCAGGCGCTGGGTATCTTAGATTTATTATTTCCAGTGACATTTGTTTTAAAATATATGGAGGAGTTTCAGATTTCTTGATGTCTTCTGTTAAATGAAGGTTATATTCGATTTCTAAAAATTCTAGAGGGTTGTTTCTCATCTGCATATTTTCTTTTGAATGTGGAAGTTGCAATTTTTGTTTGATTTCTTGTACAATGCTTAGGAAGCTTTGCTGAGATTTTAAACATACTTGTGGTTTTCTTTGGGTCCAGTTATTATGGGGTAGCCTTAAAAATTTTTCATACTGTGTGACTGCTGTTTTCTCAATTTCAGATGCTATGTTTGCGTTATTTGTTAAGATTTGCATGGCAGTGATTGGTGTTGTTTTAACGGCTCCTGTTATCAGACGGAGGATTTGGTTCTGCAATTTATTAAGTTTTTCCACTTTAGTAGTTACTAGGATTTCTTCACAATATTGAAGTATAGGTTTTATGTACAATTGGTAGAAGGTGTTTAGGGTTTGTGTGTTGCAACCCCACTTTTTCCCTGCTAATCGTTTTAATAATGGTAACCTTGTTTCTATCTTTGTACATATATTTTCCATGTGTTTCTTCCATGTTAATTTTGTGTCCAGAGTTATTCCTAAATATTTTGCTTCATGTGTTTGAGTTAATAATTCACCCTCCAATTTCAGAGTGATGGGTAGTGGTTTCTTTCTTAATGTAAATAGTTGATAATTTGTTTTCTGTATATTTATCTTCATTAAGTTCTGGGAAGTCCAATTCTCTAACTGTATTAGTGATTGTTGGGCTATGGTTATTAATTGTTGACTTTGGTTTTTCGGTTTGGAGACCCATATTACAACATCATCAGCAAAAAGTAGGGTTTTTGTTTGGAGCTTTTCTATATGCTTAGGTAGATCATTAATGTAGATATTGAAGAGAATGGTACTGAGTACAGAACCCTGTGGTAAACCTCGATGTGTTTGTTGGTATTTAGAGAGGTGATTATTATACTTTGTAGTGATGAACCGTTGGATGAGAAAATTGCTGATCCAGAGTAGCATATTCCCTTGAATGCCTAAAGTCTGCATTTTTTCTAATAATTTATATCTCCAAATAGAGTCATATGCTCCTTGGAAATCAACGAACATTGCCAGAGTGTCTTCTTTTCTGTTGAAACTGTCTTTAATAGTGTTTATTTTTTATTATTTCACTCACCTCATACTTCATGTCTTTAATAGCTTGACTTAGGTGTACAATTTGTTGATTTGTTGATTGTAATTCTCTAAATCCAGCTTGATTGGGTGAAAGTAAATTATTGGTTTCTAAATACCAATTTAATCGATTTGAAATCATTTTTCCATAGTTTTAACAATTACACTAGTTAGTGCTTTTGGGGAATAATTTGAAAAAGTATTTGTTGATTTTTTTGTTTTCAAAATAGGTATTATAATAGCTTTTTTCCAATCATCAGGAACTTTTGTGTTCCAAGAAAGATTATAAAGGGAGAGCAATTGAGTTTTGGCTTTATTGCCAAGGTGTTTGAGAAATTCTGCATGTATATTATCTGCTCCTGGAGATTTGTTTGATTTTAAACTATTAATGGCTATGTTTAACTCTTTAATGTTGAAATTCTTATTAAAAATATTATCTTTTGTACTGCTTGTTGATTTTATGTAATTTTTTAGGTTCTCTTTTATTGTTTTTTGTTCCTTTTTGTTCTCTGAGGACAAAGTATAGGTGTTAGCGTAGTGTTTGTTGAATTTGTTGGCTATTTCACTTTCATTTGTAATCTGTTTGTTGTTGTGGATAAATGGTGTTTTTTGCCGTTCTTTTTTATTTTGTATATTGTGTACAAATCTATATGCTTTCTGGCCATCTTTCCTATAATCCATTTTTTGGAGGAAGTTATTAAAATTTTCTCTTTTATTGCTGTTAATTTCTTTTTTGAGTTGTGCGCACAGTTTTCTCCAATTTTGTACATCTTTTGGGTCTTTTGTTTTTTCTGCTTTATTTCTAGCGAGGTCTCGGTCTATTTTCATTCTTTCTAATTTTGAATTCCAGAAGGGTTTGTAGTTTTTAACTATTCCTCGTGGTATATATTTTTTTGCTGTTTTTAATATTATTTTGCATATAGATTTGTTAATTTGATCTGACTGAAGTGATTCGTTTAAAGGATTTTCAAATTTAGTTTCCAGTTCGTCTGTGTACAGTTTCCAATTCGCTTTTTTGAAGTTCCACCTGGGTTTAAGATGCATTGGAAGTAAGTTGTTATTCCCCAGTTGAATAGTAGCAATGATGGCTCTATGTCCTGAGCCAGGATCTTCTAAACAATTTGTTTTTTGGTTTTGGAGTATAAATTAGAAGATACAAAGAGTAAGTCAGGATTAGTTCCTGAACCAGAGTAATGTATATATGTTGGAGGATCCTCTTTGTTGTGTATTATTTCTATGGGTGTTGAATTTAATAAGTCTTCTACAATTTTCCCTGCATTATTACATTTGGTATAGCCCCATCGTCGTGAATGGGCATTAAAATCTCCCATTATAATTGTATTTGGGTTTATTGTAATATGTTCGAGATTAGGGGAGTTATTTGGTGGATTATAAATTGAATATATATTGTACTGAGATTTATTTATCCATACGTTAATTTTAATTATTTCAATTTTGTCTACAGTGCCCATTTCTTTGATAATTTGAACGGACGAAGTCATGTGTGTTCGAATTCCAACTAAAATACCACTACTTATTTGTCGTCCTTTAGGAAGTATGTGAACAGTAAAATCCTTGAAGTGGTAATATTGTAACTGTTCCTGTGTGAGATTTGCTTCTTGAATTGTGAATACATCAATTTGGTGGTCAGATAGCATTTTTGTAAGTTCAGTCTTTTTAGCTTGTGACAGTCCTCCAGTATTCCACTGGAGGATTTTGATCAAGTTTGGTTTGGTATATTTGTTTCCTTGAAGAAAGGTCCCCGTCCGGAGATCCGAATGGGGGACTATTTTACCTCCGGATTTGTATTTCTTTTTCCAAGGCTTCATGTTTGTATTGGAGTACAATAAACTAGTTGTAACCGTTTAGTAGTAGGCACCACATGTGGTGGTTACGTCACCCATAGAGAGAAAGTAGGTATAGGAAGGAAGGAGAAATGAACCCCTAGGCCTCGAGTACTCTAATACCATCAGGGTCGAAAGAAACAAGAGGTCAGTCAAGGGAGACTGGATAGAAAAGTTGAAAGAGGGAATTGGTATGGGGAAGAGAAGTAATACCAATACGGTCAAAAAAGAAAAACTCACCAAGCTGACCAGTGCTTGTTGGTGAGTAGCCCTTCCCTTTCGTTCATCATGCATAAGCATGATTACTAACAGCTGCACCACGAGAAGGTGAGGGATTGGACACTAGGTTACTGTCCAGGTCGGTTCCTTTAAGCCTTCGATGGAAGGAATTAAAGGGTCTCCTCTCTGTTAAAAACAGTAGCCTTTCAATGTTTGGCCAAATAGTCATGTTCTGTAAGCAGTCTAAATTTTGCTACTGTAGTTTTACGTGGAATTTCTGGAATAATATCTGGCTTCTTTACTAAAATATTCCATTTTTTGTCTTTGGCTTTATTACATAGGTCTTGGTTTTGTTTGATTTTATATTTGTTTTTAATTATTCTTTTTATGGATGCGAAAGGTAAGCTTTTAGTAGTATTCTGAATTAGATTGGAGCCTTTTTTGGCAAGAAAATCAGCAGTCTTATTTCCAGCAATTCCACAATTCCATTGCAATTGAATTCTTTTCTGTAGTTTTTGGAGTTGTTGAATCATTTTGTAGCACTCTTTAATTTGTATTGACTTCATTTTGTGTGAATTTATTGCATATATTGCTGCCTTAGAATCAGAGAGTATGACAGCATTTTGAAATCAAAATAGGCTCTTACAATAATGGACTACAACATAAAATTTTACAGCCTGTTGTAAAGATTATAAACATATGCTATCAATAGCATACGAACATATCAGAGATGATTTTGGAACTTGTTTTGCCTTTCTACAAAGAGCATACTTATGTTTTGCAGTGTGTACGTGCTGCGAAACATGGCACTTCTTCGTGCAATTCACTGAAATTTTACACACTTTGCAAAACAATGTCACTTGATAATATTTCCGCACCAAATTCTTTGACGAAATTGGCCAGTTTGTCTTTTACTCTTTTTCTCTTGTCCGTTCTTTAGGCATCGTGAAACAACTATTCTAAAGGTGGTCGCACAACTTTATCTTTGAAGCACCTGTTTGTGAACGAGGACTACAGACTGAATTCGGTGTTATCAACATAAAAAATAATATTGCCAGTCAGTTAAAAGTTTCTATATAATGATATGTGTCATGAGTTTGTCCATTTCAATTAATTTCATTGAAATACTAAGTTAATTTCGAGAAAAAATGGCAAATAGGCATTTATAGGCATTGTAAGCAGAAATAAAATTTTAGAGAAATCTAATCAATTTAAATATCTTTGATATTATCTCTCTATCTGGGATGAAAAATATATCCCTGAAAAAATTACTAATTATAATAAAAGTTTGGGAATTATTAATCAAGTTATGAAACCATCCCTTGTACAAAAACACACCAGATTATGTTTATATAACACTTTGGCTAGACCAGTGTTGACCTATGGTAGTGAAGCATGGACACTAAAAAGACAACATGAAAGCAGAATAATGTCTTGTGAAATGAGATTCATGCGCAGAACAGCGGGTTACACCAGATGGGATCGGAAAAGGAACACCGATATCTTAAAAGAATTGAAGATTACGCCAATTTTGGAATATATTAAACAGTACCAACTAAATTGGAAACACCATCTAGAAAGAATGAGTTCAAATCGGATCCTCAAAGCTGTTTATAATTATATACCAAGAGGATGAAGATCACTGGGCCGTCCTATGAAATGCTGGAGGGAAAATTTTCTATAGGATCGTAACAGGCCTTGGCCTAATACTTGGAAGGAAGAAGAAGAAGAAAGTAAGCTGAAATAGGCATTTATAGGCAAAAATAACTTCATGGAAAACAACTCTAGGGTCGTCAGTATGAACTTATATGAAGTCACTTTTACAATATCTATAATAAATAACTGTAACTATAGGGGCATCTCATTACTTTCAACTTCGTACAAAATTCTAACAAATATATTAGTAAGCAGACTTACTCCCTATATTGATGACATTCTAGGAGATCATCAATGTGCATTTAGAAGAAACAGGTCTACAACAGATCAGATTTTTAGTATAAGACAGATTTTAGAAAAGAAATGGGAATATAATGGTACTGTACATCAACTATACGTAGACTTCCATAAAGCATATGATTCAATTAAGAGGGAGAAGTTATATAGTATCCTGCTGGAGTTCGGAATTCCTAAAAAGCTAGTTAGACTTATACGAATGTGTCTAAATGGCTCAACGAGTAGGGTGCGTGTAGGCAAACAGTTTTCAGACACTTTTGAAATCCAGAATGGGTTGAAGCAAGGAGATGCACTATCTCCTCTACTATTTAATTTTGTACTAGAGCATGCCATTAAATCTTTAGAGAATGAAGAAGGCTTACAACTCAATGGTATTAATAAGCTGTTAGTTTATGCTGATATGTAGTACTACTGGCCGATAGCGAGGAGATACTAAAGGCCAACACGCACACACTATTGAGTAACACTAAGAAATTAGGACTGGAAGTAAATATCAGTAAAACTAAATATATTGTCACACGTAGAAATACATTATATAATGGAAATGGACAGCTAATGACAAATGAGGGAAATTTTGAGGAATTGGCTGAATTCAAATACCTAGGAACAATAATCACAAATAGGAATGAGATGCACAAAGAAATTAAACATAGGCTCAATTCTGGAAATGCATGCTATTATGCATTGCAGAGACTTTTGATGTCCCAACTCCTTTCAAAAAACGTTAAGCTGAAAATATATAAAACTATTATTCTACCAGTTATATTATATGGGTGCGAAACATGGGCTCTTACTTTAAGGGAGGAAAGGAGATTACGAGTATTTGAGAATAAAGTTCTTAGGAAAATTTTTGGACCAAAGAGAGATGAACAGACAGGTGAATGGAGAAGACTACATAACAATGAACTACATGGTCTTTATAGGAAGCCAGATATAATAAGAACAGTTAAGTCCCGTAGACTGCGATGGGCAGGACATGTTGCACGTATGGGGAGTGAAAGACGTGCATGGAAACTTCTTGTAGGAAAGCCAGAAGGAAAAACGCCCAGTTGGTAGACCAAGAATGAGGTGGGAGAACAACATTAACTATGATTTGAGGGAAGTAGATTATACAGGGAATGATTGGAAAGCATTAGCTCAGGATAGGGATGTATGGAGAGCTTATGTCCGTGCGGCCATGAATCTATGGGTTCGATAGTGCCAGTGAGTAAGTAAGTAAGGCATTTTGCCTAACATCCGATCTCTACTAATGATTGCCAAGCTCAATATTTATTGTGATAGCGTGACTATTTTTGTACTTTAATCAATTCTTGCTATCCACAAATAAAAACTATTATAGTATTATCCTAAACTCACCACTTGGCCATTGCACTCTCAGCATCCTACAGATGACTTGCGTGCTGTAAGGTTCATCCTACTCCCTCCTATTCCAAATTCCAGTGTTTTGTCTTGATATCCTTCCAGTATTCATTATTTTAACTTGCCATACCGTCTTATTCTATTATATGCCATTTCATCTTGTATCTTAGCTAACTTCAGCATTTTTCTTATTTTAGAGTTCTGTATTCTATATTTTATATTTTTTCCAAGCTTGCTTCTTAAAAACTCCTTCTCTGTTGATGGCTTCATATTAGAAGAGAAAAATTATACGCTCAGACTGGGGCTTGAACCAGAACCTTTGGCTTTCTGGGCCAGTACTCTATCGACTGAGCTACCTGAGCAAGTTCCAATCTAAACCCAAATTTTTCTCTTATACATGATGTTAATTCCCGTGCACCAAATGCTATGATAGCTTTTGCTTCTATCTTGGTCCTTTGTTACTGTCTAAGTTTCATAAATTAATATAGATTTAAAATTTGTTTTATACATTTTTTTCTTTTTTTTACAATTCTATCTTGGTCCTTTGTTACTGTCTAAGTTTCATAAATTAATATAGATTTAAAATTTGTTTTATACATTTTTTTCTTTTTTTTACAATTTAATGGTTTATCCTCATTCCACAAGAGGCATATAATTAAAAAGTAGCATTTGGCACTACTTTGTATCATTCTGCTTTTTTTTTTCTTATTTATTAATGTAACTTTCTAAATAAACTCTTTATGTTGTATCAGAAGACTATCTAGGCTATAAGAATCAAATGAATCGTGAATTCTTCTTACCTCATACTTCTATGTTTTTTTAAACCCAGCACCACAGTATTGGTGACTATCGTCACCATCATCAGCTGTTTTCATGACTGTCAATTTTTTCTTTTGCCATTAATTATCCAAACTGCTGTGTGGTGTTCTTTTGAAGGAATCATTTTCTAAACTGTCATCTGTTGTATTTTTGTAGAAGTTGATTCGTCAGGAATCTCGAAGTTCATGGTTCTGGTATTAAAAAAAACATACTAGAACCATGAACTTCAAGATTCCAGACGAACGAAGCTTGATTACAAAGTTCTTCAAAAATACAACAGATGGCAGTTTAGAAAATGATTCCTTCAAAAGAACACCAGATAGCAGTTTCGATAATTACCGGCAAAAGAAAAAATTGACAGTCGTGAAAACAGCTGATGATGGTAACAATGGTCGCTGATACTACGGTGCTGTGTTTAATAAAACATAGAAGTATGAGGTGAGAAGAATTCATGATTCATTTGATTCTTATCAATAAAACCTCATAATGTTAAAAATTCCTAAATTTATTATATCTAGGCCATGTCTAATATTTTAAGGGTTTAAGAACCAATGAAAAGTTCCAAGGTCAAGTGGCTTTTATTTGCATCTGCTCTATACTTCATTTGAAAGGAGTTAGGTTTTAGTATAAGGTAAAGATACCATCAGAGAAATTTAACTTCATACTATGTATGTTAACATGTTTTATTTGTTTCAGGGATTTAAAAAAATTGAATGACGAATTTGGAATAGAATAGAAAATTTGTATTAAGAAAGAAGATTGCACAAATTTGTCTACAGTACATGTAGTGGATTATGAAGGTGAATTTGAGTGAATGTAGCTTGGAACAAGATGTGACCAAATCCAATCAGCTTCCCTGTGTTATATTAACATATTATACATTTAAACTTTTCAAAATTTGTTTATTTTTTTAATATTCTTTTCCAATGATTTTATTGTTTGTTAGTATAAATCCGTAAATAGCATAGAATTAATTAAATATATGTACGAAATAACACTATGAGGTGTGTTTTAATTATTGTTAATGAGCTGTATATTTTGACTCACCTCATATTTCTTGATTTTTATGCAGACTAGTTTCGTCACATCTGTGCGACATTCTCGATGCATTACAATTAATATACAACTCATTAATAATTAAGCATAGAATTTTTTCGAAAATCCCATTAGCCTGTGAAATTAAACACAATTTAAGAATAACATCAGTATGGGAATAATGCTAAGAGTAAATTAACTGATTAGTAGGATGTGACAGTTTTCCATAAAATTTCAATCATTAGAAATGTTACGTAATATATTGGTTAAGATTTTCACGGCTATTGTTATGTATATTAAAATACCTTTTTGGGATTCTTGGCCGTGTCTTGTAGAGTTGTCTTCTCGACTTTTCATCTCCTGAAGACACAAGCAAAATCTCCTGAAGATGTTGCCCACAGAAGGTGATGAAATTTAACTTTTATAGGAATTAATCACTATGAGGTTTAATTTCACCATAAAGGTGATGAAACATCAAGAAGACAATCTACAAGACATGGCCAAGAATCCCAAAAAGGTATTTTAATGTAAACATTATGTAAGTTTGTAGGCTTGATTCTTATTTACAAAATTTATAGGAAGTAACACTATGAGATATTTTATCAAGAAATTTGTTATTTATACCTTACCTCCTAATATTTTACTCTTGTCTGGATATATTTTCAAAGGATATTAGCTTAACTTTCAGCTGTTGAGATTATCATTGGAAATCATATATACGAGGGTCATTCAGAGAGTTTTTAGACCTGACACTGTTTACGATAGTAAGATAACCGTGCCAGCAGCATCTTGGGAGGTCCCTTGTTAATCAGCTGACATAGTTTCTGCCCGCCTGCACCCCTCAACCCTTAGCAGCTGGGGTTCAAATGGTAGGGGGTGAAAGTAACTCTCAGTCTACAGCATGGAACTGCAGTGAGGACATTTTCGAGCAATAATTTTTTATTATTTTAAAAGTGGCTACAGACACAATCACTTGAAAGGCTTAGACAGGCTTTTGGGGACCTTGCTCTTTCCGTGCCGCAGTTTTCAATTGGTGTGCAGAGTTTAAGAGGGGTAGATGACCATCGATGGCAACGACTGAGAAAAACATTGATGCTGTAAAGAAGATATGCCCGTGTGACTTATAAAGACATTGAGTCATCCCTAAGGATTGGATCGGGGAGTGTTGAAAAAATTCTGCACAGCTATCTTAGGGTCAGCAAAGTGACATCTCGTTGGGCACCACACAGTCTCACTGAAGGCCAAAAGGGAATTCATATAGAGGAGAGAATTCATATTCATTAGAATCAGGAACCTGGTAGCTCAGTGGTCAGAGCACTGTAGTTTAAGAGGGGTAGAATCTCTCTTGAAGATAAAGAGAGGAGTAGGCGACAGTTGACTGGCAGTGACTGAGGAAAACATTGATGCTGTAAAGAAGATGGTGCGGAAGATGCCTGTGTTACTTATAAAGACATTGAGTCATCCCTAAGGATTGTATTGGGGAGCGTTGCAAAAATTCTGCACAGCTATTTTAGGGTCAGCAAGGTGTCATCTCATTGGGTGCCACACAGTGTCAGTGAAGACCAAAAGGGAATTCATATATAGGAGAGAATTAATTAAATATATGTAGGTATGAGGTTTGTTTTAATTATTAATGAGTCAAAGTATACAACTCATTAATAATTGAGAGAACTAATATTCGTTAGAATCAGGAACCTGGTAGCTCAGTGGTCAGAGCACTGGTGTACAAAACCAGAGACATCAAGTTCGAATCCTGATTTAGGCATATATTTTTCTCTTCAAATAAGAAAAGTAAGTAGACTTTGTTAACCAGGAAAATTGGACCATTTAGAGTGAGGGTTAATCTGAAACAAAAATTTTTAAATCACTCTGGCAGCCAACATTTTTTCACAATGAAACTTGGTATATGCCATTGAAATAAAATGGGGAAGTTATTCTCAAGAAATCAGCGAAATCTATTAGAAGTGTGAGTTTACCTGAAATTTAAAAATCACTCTAATAGCTGCCATGTATATTTTTTCAGAACAAAACGACATGTAATATTTGAATAAGAAAAATAAAATCCAATTTGTAAATCAACAATATCTGACTATAAATTGTCTTGCGAGGAATTCTCTTAGTTTATGCAGCTCCTGCATAACAGACATTTTCTTTGTAATGTGAATTGCAGTACCTCTTCTTTTTTTAATAATGGGATTGGTCTCTCTTGCTCTAAGCAAACTCTAGGAATAATTATAGGAATATCAAACAGAAAAGAGACATTGAATGTAATAACAAATTTAATGCTTCAACTTCGTTACATCCAGAAATTTTACATTATGAGACACTTTAAGACTATTGCCATCATCTTTAACACATTTCAAGTTAATGTGTTATTATTTCTTTTTTAATTTTATGTTTTTTTTATTCAAATTTGGTGGCATTAGGCTCAAGATAAAAGCAACAGTCATTTTTTTCATTAATTTTATTCTGATTTATAGATGCTTTAATATTGAATGCTGTTTGGAAATGTAATGGCAAATATGATAGCCAAACAGGGAGTAACTAATATTTAATTTTAGGAAGTTATATTTTGAGGTTATTTTAATTAAATTATTTTCAGTCTGATCATCTTACCTCCATATTAATGTTGATTTGTTCTTGGACATGTTTCAAAACAATTCTGTTTTATCGTCAGCTTGTCCAGACTGGTTAGATTTATGTTGCACACCCTGGATGTCGATGTCAGCTCCATCCTGTGGTTGGCCAAAGAACCTCCAAACAAGGTCATGCTCCGTCGGTATTTCAAAATTCATAACTCTGTTTTTGTTCTTCTGAATGTAGATTTTTCCCAAATAGTCAGCACTTTTGTTTTTCTAACTGTTTTAATAATTCAGTGTCCGAATTTATATTATGTTTTCAGACCACACATGAGCAGCAAACTGCAGATTTTTCTATTTCCCCATTTTTCATATTTCTTATGAGTTCTAGGGAGTAACTATCTGTTATTAAAAAATTGTAAAAAGAAACAAAATTTAACTTGTAAAATCTAATGTATGAAAACTGAAGTAAAAAGCAAATGCAGTGCATCTGATTTATGTAGTCTTGAAGATTGCCTACCTGCTTGCTGGGTGGAAGGACACGTATCTGCCTCTAACCGTACCTGCATGCTTTCACAAGTTTATTGTTAAAACTTAGGTATACGAGGGCGGATCGGAAAGTAACGCACAATAATTTTTTTTTAAAAAGTTTAATAGTAAAAAAAAGGAAAAAAATCACAAATGAACTTACATCTTTTACCTACTTTTCGACATAGTCACCAACTTTCTCAACACATTTTTCCCATCGTGTTACCAGTTTCAATATGACCTGTTCATAGAAGTCCGTTTGGTTGGAGTGTAGCCGTCTGCGCACTGCTGATTTCACTTCCACATCTGTCTCAAAGCGTTTGCCGGCCAGGAATTTCTTCATGGGATCAAACAGATGAAAGTCCGATGGTGCAAGATCCGGACTGTATGGTGGATGGTGGAGCACCTTCCAACCAAATTCGGCGATTTTCTGACGAACGACAGCAGCAACATGGGGGCGAGCATTGTCATGAAAAAGTTTAACGTTAATGTTGTGACGTTTGTCACGAATGGCACGACGCAACTTCACCAAAGTTTTAATGTAGGCCGCAGCATTCACAGTGGTCCCGTGTTCAGCAAAGTCCACCAATAAAACACCATGCATATCCCAGAACACTGTCACAAGCACTTTCCTGGCAGATTGAGTCACTTTGAATTTTTTCTTTACTGGGGAACCAGCATGTTTCCACTCCATTGATGCCTGCTTTGTTTCGGGCGTGTAGTGGTATGCCCACGACTCATCACCTGTGACGATTCCTTCCAGAAAGTCATGTCCTTGTGCGGTGTACCGCGTTAAGTGGTCCAAGCTTGCCATCATTCGCTGGCCCTTGTGGTCGTCTGTCAGGTTCTTAGGCACCCAGCGAGCACTAACTTTACGGAATTTCAAATTTTCATGAACAATATCGTACACTGCACCATAGGAAATGTTGAACTTCTGCGATAAGGCTCGCAGTTGCACACGCCGGTCGTTCAGAATTGCCGCCTCAATGCCTCTGACATTCTGCAGGATTGCTGCTGTTGTCGGCCGGCCGGAGCGTGGCGAATCACTAAGGTTCACGCGTCCCTCTTGGAAGAATGTGCACCACCTGGAGACATTGCTACGGTCCATACAATCATCCCCATACACGCCATGCATGTCCCTGTGAATTTCACTGGGTTTATGCCCTTTGGCCCACAAAAATCGAACAACACTTCTCTGTTCCTTACAGGTGGACGACTGTAGCATGCGCGCCATCTTTGTTGCATAGTTCAAGCTTCTCTCGCAAGAGGTGCACCTGAGAAAAAAATACCATCTGTAGTGAAAACTTCAAACTATATCTGTGAAATTTCAACATTCTAGCTGCAATACCAAGGCAGAAAAAAATTATTGTGCGTTACTTTCCAATCCGCCCTCGTACATTACATTATATACATTATTGTCTCTAAAGAAAGACACACTTTGACAAATTTATTATTCAAACACTATCATATCTAAGCTGACGATTTATGACTGATATGATGCTCTGGATATTAAGGTTTTTTTTTTGTGAGGCATTGAATTACAGTGTCTTGATGTGGGTGCTGTGTGTAATGTGATAGTACAACTCTTGCCAGACTCTGTACTAATGTCTGGTGTGACCTTAGAAATTTGTACTATGTAATGTACAATGATTTTCTCAACACCTTCCATATTTAACCTTTTGACCGTCGAGTTTCCCTTTTGCCAGCTGGGCTGTGGGTGCCAGGTTTTTTTAAATGTAAAGTACTACGCCATACTCTATAATATAAAGTATAATTTACTGTCTACATGCCATGCTAAATTGAATTTAAACTCACTATTATACATTTATTTGAAGGTTAGACGATGTTGCTTCCACTTGTAAAGATCCCAGGTTCGAATTCAGCACGGTGTCTTCATTGAAATTTGTTACCACTATCACTAAAACATTTATCCGGTTGAATAATTTTGATGGCATTATCACTAAACACTTATAATATTAAATATTGTTGAACATTTTTTATGGTCCTGGGTTCGAATCAATTCCAGTCAAACGCCTGTTTTATGCCACATCTTTCATCTGGTGCGACACGCCCACCACTGTCACTCACACCCTGTTCATTTAGGTCTACATCACTTGCTTTACTATTTACAGGCTTAGATTGTAATAACATTCTCTTAGAAACAGGACTACTATCACATTCGTCAAATGAATAACCATTTGATGAACTGCTACAGTCAGTTTCATCTTCTGATAAAACTGACACAATAAACTCGCGTATTGTATTTTAGTCATCTTCGAGACATTAATCGCTGTGTTTCACCGTACGACCTACCCCTTGGCCAGTTATCTTTTCAACTAAAAATAAAATTAATAAAGAGAAAATCCTGAAATTGCAATATTCCATAGCCAAGGAAAGAAACCTTGAAACATGAATGTACACCCTCCTTTAGAAAACCCTTTTACAACCAGCTTGTACCGTTATTCTGTAAGGGATGTGCAAAGTATTGCTAAGAAATTATGTACAAACACAGAACGAAAAATAATTTAGTTTATTGAAGTAAAAACTTCGGGAAGAAATATTTAAAATACTAAAATTGAAAACCGGAGCTTGCTGGGCTTGGCATACCGCTGTACACACACTTTCACCGGCGCATGCCGATGGTGTACAAAGGGCTAAAAACTAAATAAGTTGAATCCATTATTGTCGTACCTCATATTGGTTGATACTAATATGAGGTAAGATAACAACGGATTCAACTTGTTTATTAAGTAGAATCTCATAATGTTACTTCCTATTCTGGCCAGTCTAGATATCTAATGAAAACCTATGGTTAAAAATCAGTTGAACTTGAAATTCGGCATAGGAACTGGGATTGGCTGAGACTCCTTCTTCTTCTTCTTCTTCTACCTCCCAAGTATTAGGCCAGTGATCTTCGTTCTCTTGGTATATAATTATAAACAGCTTTGGGGATCCGATTTGAACTCATTCTTTCAAGATGGTGTTTCCAATTTAGTTGGTACTTATTATATTTGAAAAGAAAAATATACGCCTAGACTGGGGTTCGAACCCAGTACCTTTGACTTTCTATGTCAATGCTCTTCCATCTGAGCCACCTAGGCCTCCAATCTAAATGCGTATTTTTCTCTTACACATAGTTAATTCCCTAACCCCAAATGCTATGAGCCGTTGCTACGATTTTTGCAAATGGCGGCTTCTTTGTTAAGAAGACTTTTTATTGGGAATTTAAACATTACTTATAAAGCCAGTAGTGCTTCTTTCAATGTTAATATTATTCGTTTTTAAACACCTTAATGATGGACAAATTATATTTGAAAAGAAAAATATACGCCTAGGTGGCTCAGATGGAAGAGCATTGACATAGAAAGTCAAAGGTCCTGGGTTCGAACCCTAGTCTAGGCGTATATTTTTCTTTTCAAATATAATTTGTCCATCATTAAGGTGTTTAAAAACGAATAATATTAACATTAGTTGGTACTGTTTAATATATTCCAAAATTGGGACATACACTTCGCCAATCTCCAGATGACCCCGCCAGAATAGCATTGGATTGGAACCCACAGGGCAGCAGGGGAATTGGCAGACCCAAGATAACATGGAAACTAACTGTTCTCACAGAAACTAAAAAGATGGGGAAGACTTAGAATGAGATCGAGGAACTGTCCAAGAATCGAGGCACATTGAGAAGTTTTCTGAGAGCCCTATGTTCCATGCAGGAATGATGAGAATTTTGATTGATTGACTGATTGTATTTTCACCTTCCATACCTGTCTGGTGTAATATTTCCAGCTCGCAAGAAGGACTTTTGAGGACTCTGTTGGAAAATTTCCTTTATGTCCTCAACACAATATATTAGAGACTGCTGAATGTCTATTTCTTTTTTCTGGAGATAAGCTACCAGTTGTGACAAATTAGTGATGTCATTTCTCTATGGAGGTAACCTGATTTTTTAATAAAAAAAAAGTAAAGTGATCCCACAACAGGCCTCAGGAGGCCCTTGGGGTAGTAGGAGGTTAAGGCTCCCACTTTTTCTAGACAATCAGCACTTTATGTCAGCCGGGTTGTCAGCCCTGCATGACGGCCGCCTTTACCCCAGAACAAGCGTCTGGTACTCATTTCAGTTAGAGGCTGAGTCGACCCCAGGGCCATAGTGCCGCCAGAGGGTTTGGGTCAGTTTTTAAAAATCCTGACCCCAACGGGACTTGAACCCTCGACCCTCCGGCTTGTAGCTCAGTGCCTTAACCACTACGCTACGGCGTGCCCCCGATTTTTTTTAATACAGGGTTCAAAATTAACAGTACTCTTGCATAGCACAATGATTTCTATCAATTTGCAGAACACAAAGGCATTGTTGCATACAGCGCAATATGCAATCAACAGAGGAAACTGGAATGTAAAAAAAAAAATATTAGTAAGAAACTAGTGTTCAGTGCATTATATTATGGGCCATCAAACTTGAGTTTAGGTTAAATTAAATGCTTCATACCTCCCCTTGTCCACTGCTGTGGTCTCGAGGTAGCGTGCTGCCTTGTCACACAGCAGGCCTGGGTTCGATCCCCGGTCGGGGCAGTTTTTCTGGGTGAGGTTTTTATCAGGGTTTTTCCTCACCTGTAAGACAAATGTCAGGAAAACTTTAAGGCCCAAACGGTCCCCAAAATCATATGGCCATCATCATCATCATCATCCTTCACCAGTGTGGAAAGCAACGAGAAGCTACCACACCTACAATTCCCTAGTAAAGCTGCAAGCATAGCATGAAAATGCTACGATTGCAGTGAAGGACCTGCCTTCGGGCAGAATTACTATGGATGAATGATACCTCCCCTCATATTCAGTCTTCTAACTAGACTATGGTTTCAAATCCTTGGCAGATTCATCTTCAGTACCCTCTCAATGACTGATGTTATGTCGATCAGAACTAACTACGGTCTACTTAGAAGACTGGATATGAGGTGAGGTATGAAGCATTTAATGTAATCTTAAATTAAACCTCATAGTGATTTCTTCCCATGAAAGTTCAACATTGAGTTTAGGTATTATAGTGTTTGAATTATAAATTTATCAAAGAGTAATTTTCTTTAGAGACACATTGTACATATTAGTTCTAATCCTGCTCATAGAAGATGCTGTATATGCTATTCATTTTCTCTTATGTGTGTTTCACATCTTCTCAAGAAATGTTCATTAACACACAATAGTTTATTTAGGTAAACTTTTATCACTCAAGATAAATTGAAATAATCAATTTAGTTGGTCAAATTATATTTGAAAAGAAAAATATACGCCTAGACTGTGGTTTGAGCCCAGGACCTTTGACTTTCTATGTCAATGCTCTCCCATCTGAGCCACCTAGGCCTCCAATCTAAACGCGTATTTTTCTCTTACACATAGTTAATTTCCTAACCCCAAATGCTACGAGCCATTGCTACGATTTTTGCAAATGGCGGCTTCTTAATTAAGAAGACTTTTTATTGGGAATTTAAACATTACTTATAAAGCCAGTAGTGCTTCTTTGAATGTTAATATTATTTGTTTTTAAACATCTTAATGATGGACAAATTATATTTGAAAAGAAAAATATATGCCTAGACCGGGGTTTGAACCCAGAATCTTTGACTCTCTATGTCAATGCTCTTCCATCTGCGCTACCTATGCTTCCAATCTATTTCAAATATAATAAAATCAAATGTTTCATACCTCTCCTCATAATCAATCTTCTAAGTAGATCGTGATTTCAGGGTCTTGGCGACCCCCATCCTCAGTACACTCTTGCTGACTGATGTTATGTCGATCAGAAGAACCACTTCTTCCCTCTGTTGGTGGACCGATTATCACTCACCTCAAATTCTTGTTCTTTTTAAACTAGTTTCAGAACTTTCTACTTCAGTTCCACCTTCAGTATTTTGTGATTGTTGTTTTGTCGTCTTGAAGAGCTGCCTGTTGTCCTGTTAGTTTCCTTTCCTATTTACCTTATTGTTTCACTTCCTATAAATTTTGAGAATTATATTAGATATGTCCACCGTTGTGGTCTTGAGGTAGCACGCTGCCTTGTCATACAGCAGGCCTAAGTTCAATTCTTGGTCAGAACAGTTTCCTGGGTGAGGTTTTTTCGGGGTTTTTCCTCACCTGTAAGACAAATGTCAGGAAGCTTAGGGCCCAACGGTCCCCGAAAATCATCCGGCCATCATCATCCTTCACCGGTGTGGAAAGCAATGGGAAGCTACCTATAATTCCCTAGTAAAGCTGCAGAGCATAGCCCTCATCTGGAATTACTATGGATGGATATTAGATATTAAAGCATCTATAAATAACTGAAATAAAAAGAAAACAGTTTTTTTTTGTTACATATGGCTATTTTTAAGCTGAATGATTAATTCATTAAAGCATCTAATGCAGGTGTGCCAAACTGATTTGGAACCACAGGCCATTTTGTATATTATTAAACATCTCATCTCTTGAACTGGCATTTCATCAGATATGAGTAAAGGGTTTACACCAAATGCCTTGGAGGCCACATGATCTACAGACCTTGTTATTGCTAAATCTATCAATGTTTGGCTGAGTTGTTACTTGTTACCAATTCACATATAATGCTGTTTCAGTGGAAATAAAATGTTCAAATAATACAATATTTAACCAGAAACACATCAAGCCAACTCAAAATACTTCATGAATGGTAATTATTTACCTCTTGTTAACCAACAGTTTTGTTTATATGAATCATGAATAATGAACTATTGTATTTGAAAAGAAAAATATACGCCTAGACTGGGGTTTGAAAGAAGCACTACTGGCTTTATAAGTAATGTTTAAACTCCCAATAAAAAGTCTTCTTAATAAAGAAGCTGCCATTTGCAAAAATCATAGCAACGGCTCATAGCATTTATGGTTAGGGAATTAACTATGTGTAAGAGAAAAAATACGCGTTTAGATTGGAGGCCTAGGTGGCTCAGATGGAAGAGCATTGACAATGAAAGTCAAAGGTCCTGGGTTCAAACCCCAGTTTAGGCGTATATTTTTCTTTTCAAATATAATTTGTCCATCATTAAGATGTTTAAAAACGAATAATATTAACGATGAACTATTGGTTCATTGTAATCATGGCGTTAATCATTAACAAATGGTATATTAATTTTTCTCTTCAAAAATTAATTTGTTGTTCGGTATGAGTGTATACATTTACATAAACAACAAATGGTATGCCTAGGTGCCATTTTTAAATTATGTTTCCTAACAATTCTGGAAATGTATGCTATTATGCATTATAGAGACTCTCGTCGTCCCAACTCCTTTCAAAAAATGTTAAACTGAAAATATATATTCCTATTGTTATTCTACCAGTTATATTATATGAATGTGAAACATGGACTCTTACTTTAAGGGAGGAAAGGAGATTACGAATATTTGAGAATAAAGTTCTTAGGAAAATTTTTGAACCAAAGAGAGATGAACAGACAGGTGAATGGAGAAGACTGTGAACTACATGGTCTTTATAAGAAGCCAGATATATAACAAGAACAGTCAAGTCTCATAGACTGCGATGGGTAGGACATATGGCACAAATGGGGAATTAAAGACGTGCATGGAAGCTTCTTGCAGGAAAACCAGAGGGAAAACTCCCAGTTGGTAGACCAAGAATGGGGTGGGAGAATAACTAACTATGATTTGAGGCAAGTAGATTATACAGGGAGTGATTGAAAAATATTAGCTCAGGATAGGATGTATAGAGAGCTTATGTCCATATGGCCATAAAACCTCTGGGTTTGATAGTGCCAGTGAGTTAGTTAATGTCAATGTTAATATTTATACTGCAAGCCCCACAGCAAGCAATTATATTTTAATTTTATTCAAATATACACATCAGCCTTAAACTTAAATAGCTGACATAAATATCTCGTACTAAGATTAAATTAAAATGTTTCATACCTCTCCTCATATCTAGTCTTCTAAGTAGACTGCAGTTTCAAAGCCTTGGAAGCTTCATCTTCAGTACTTTGTTGTCAACTGATGTTATGTCGATCAGAAGAACTACTTCGTCTTTCCTCTGTTGATGGACCGATAAACCTCCGGATCCAGTCAGAATCTGCAGGAATTTCAAAGTTCATAAGTTTTTCTTTCTTGTTTTAAAAAACAAGATATGAGGTGAGGTATGAAGCATTTTAATTTAATCTTAAATTAAACGTAGTGATTTTTTTCTATGAAAGTTCAATCTCACACTAACCTTAAATTTATCTAGCATTGGTTATTATTTAGGTCTCATTTTGATTAGGTTCTATGTGGGAAATTTAGTAGAAAATGTTCTACTTCTGATGTATAAGCAATAATACTTCAATATTTGAAGATAAAATGTTTTGCCCATACTGGGATTTGAACCCAAGGTTTTACTTATCAGTGCATGAGACCACTATGCCACACTTTGAATAGAAATTTTTCTCTCTTATACAAACTTGTGTGCTCGAGGCATGAACATTCCTTCTAAATGCCTCTTCAAATTTTTATTTGTCCTTTAGTATGAGCGATAAATTTATATAAAAACATTGTAATAATATTACAGTAAGAAAAAGTTGAAACATTTTAAGTAAAATTTTAACAAGTGAAGAAGACAACCTCTATTAATCATCTTCTTCTTCCTTCCAAGTATTAGGCCAAGGCCTGTTACGATCCTATAGAAAATTTTCCCTCCAGCGTTTCATAGGACGGCCCAGTGATCTTCGTCCTCTTGGTATATAATTATAAACAGCTTTGGGGATCCGATTTGAACTCATTCTTTCAAGATGGTGTTTCCAATTTAGTTGGTACTGTTTAATATATTCCAAAATTGGCGTAGTCTTCAATTCTTTTAAGATATCGGTGTTCCTTTTCCGATCCCATCTGGTGTAACTCGCTGTTCTGCACATGAATCTCATTTCTATTAATCATAATTATATTTAAGTGAAGTGCCTGAAACAAAAGGGCTATTGTGATAGAATAAATAATGCAAAATACTTTTGCCATATTTCAGTTTTGCTTTACATATACACATATCATCATCATCATCATCCTGCTAGGTATTAGTCCTAGAAGAACTGTTACGGCCTGAGAAAGCGGTTTTCGTGCCATCTTTTCATAGGTCGACCAAGTGACCGTTTCCCATTTGGACAGTAGTTCATTATTGCCTTGAGGATCCTGGATCTAGCCATTCTTGAGACATGTCCCTTGCAGTTTAGCTGATATCTGGAGATGTAGTCCAGCATTGGTGACATATTAAGTTCTTGAAGGATTTCTACATTTTTCTTTCGATCCCATTTGGTGTAGCCAGCTGTTCGGCGCATAAATTTCATCTCACAGGCTGTTAGTCTGCTTTCATCTCTCGTCCTTATAGTCCACGCTTCACTCCCATAACATAGGACTGGTCGAGCCATTATTTGATAAAGACGAGTACGAGTTGATTTTTGCACTAATGAAGGTTTTAAAACTCTATTAATGATTCCCATTGATTTGTTGAATTTCACAATTTTCTCTGATAAATCCAAATTTTCAACAAAAGGGAGTTTATATCCTAAATAAGTAAACTCATTAACTTCATATGAAGTATGAGGTGAGTGAAATGATAAAAAATAAAAAATAAACAATATTAAAGAACCTCATAGTGTTATTTCCTATCTACATAACTTCATTAACTATTGTTTATTTTTTATCATTTCACTCACCTCATACTTCATAATTTATGCAGACCCAGGGTTTCTTCACGTAATTCGTGACATTGTCAATGCTGCGTCATGTTCACAACTGACGTCCAACGGCCTTCTATCCTGCAGACTGACCTCCGCGCCATCTGGTGGCCGACCGAAGAATTTCCAAATCAGGCCTCTTTCTTTATAACCGGGTATTTCAAAATTCATAGTTGTATTTTTCAATGAAAATACAACTATGAATTTTGAAATACCCGGTTATAAAGAAAGAGGCCTGATTTGGAAATTCTTCGGTCGGCCACCAGATGGCGCGGAGGTCAGTCTGCAGGATAGAAGGCCGTTGGACGTCAGTTGTGAACATGACGCAGCATTGACAATGTCACGAATTACGTGAAGAAACCCTGGGTCTGCATAAATTATGAAGTATGAGGTGAGTGAAATGATAAAAAATAAACAATATTAAAGAACCTCATAGTGTTATTTCCTATCTACATAACTTAAACTCATTAACTCTCTCTAAAATTTTGTTATTTAAACAAATTTTGCTTGGTATTGGGAATTTTCCACAAAAGGCCATTATTTTAGTTTTATTGGTAGATATTTCCACTGAATATTTCTGGGCTATCAAATTTAAATTATGTACTGACCATTGTAAATCATCTTCAGATGTTGCTAGTAAAACAAGATCATCTGCAAACATTATTATATCTAATTTTAAATTATTGATAGTGATACTTCCATGTTTTGTTTCTCTAAAGTCTTTTACAATGGCATTCATATATATGTTAAAAAGTAGATAGGAGAGGCCACAACCTTCTCTGGTTCCTGAGTTTATTTCTTTCCACTGAGTTATTTTTTCTTTTATTTTCATTTCTGGCTTTTCCTTTTATCAGGCTTGAAAGCAATTGAATGTCCCACCAACTAGTTGCTAGCAAGGAGGTGGTAAGTCCAGCGATGGGGTTGCCATCTTTAAGCATCTGGACCTGCTTCAATACTGCATTTACTCAGTATTAGTTGGAATGGTTATACCGCCATGACTCGGTCCCCAGAACCTCGTTTGTTAAAACAGATTGCACCACGAGAAGGTGAGGTTGAGAAGTGAGTAGGAGAGGTTATATGAGACACTTCACTACTTCTTGCAACCCTTTAAAAAAGCTAACTAAAAGTACTCACAGTGGACTGGTGGTTGTGCTCCTTGTCTCTAGTTCCAAGGGTCACAGTTTCAAAACACCCGGGATCGATGGATTTTTTTAGGACGAAAAAATCCAAGGAGCAAGTCTTCCAGGAGGAACCTTAGGCCATGTGTCCAGAGTCTGAAGATTTTTCAGGCTTGTAAAAGATCCTTAAGACTGAATAAAAAGGTCTCTAAGCAAAATTTATTAATCTAACATCCTAGTAATACCTTAGTTGCTTGTTAGATGTCTCGTTGAGTTGGTGTGTTGACTGCATGTTTTTCATGACATCTATGAGCAAATAAGGTAACTAAAAATTAACTGAGTTTGTATTTTTTAACATTCTTACCTCATATGATTGTTTAGTTGGATATATGTTTCAAGGCTGTTGACCCATCGTCAGTGTTGCACAAACAAGAATGGGCGCATTTAGTGGGCAATAAAGTGTTTTAGCAAAAATGACTGCCATTTGTAGCGGAAATTTAAGGAGTTTGTTGAATGAACCGCCAAATTTCAATTTGTTCATTGGCTCATTACTCATATTACTACGTGATGCTATTGAAATTAATCATAATACTAATAGGGATATACAGAATTTATGATTTATTTTAATGTATGTAATTTATGAAATTGACAAATAGATCGTTTAAAATAAAATATTATTATAACGAGAAAATTTGTATTTTTTAATTATTAATATATCAGGCGGCTCCGTGATACAAGCGATTAGATGCTCGCCTCTCACCGCTGGTTTCTTGAGAACCTTATTTATAATATTTATTATTAGTTTAATCTTATTAATTTGTGTTTCAGTAAGAGTAGCTTTTTTAACTTTAGCATCTGTCACTATACGTGGATTTTGTAGTGGAGGAAACGGAGTTACGGCAGGTTCTTCCAGGGTTTCACTCATTTTCCCCTACCACAATTTCATTCCATCTTTCCCCATTTTCATCTCATCCATTTCGTTCATCAGATGTAGTCAGCCTGTACCCTTGTTAATTACAGACCTCTATAAATATAGGGGCTTAATCTAATCTCTCGATCTGACCCTGAGTTGGACACAACTTGATATTATTTTATTATATTAAAATATCACTCCTGCAAATTCCCTATGTGATGCATATATTGCTCCTTCATCACATAACATATATATTTAATAACCACACTAAAAGTATTGCCAGGGCAAATTTTATTCAATTGTTCAACATTTGACACTTTTAGGCCTATATTTAAGTCTATGAGGATTAGGGGTTACATTAGAAAACACAGGAAATATAGGCATATGTGCAAAATTAATGTAAGTAGTGCAAGACATGGCCTAAGTACAGCAAAACAATTAATTAAAGGAAGACATCATTGTATTTTTTCAACCTCAAACATACTTAATCTTTATTTTAGATTTGTTAAGGAATAGGAATGAAAACAAAGAAGAATATAAATTTATAATAATTTAAATACAGTTTTCTTATTAGTTAATTAAATTTTTTTGCGTCATCTGAAAATATGAATTACTTACAAGAGTAACTACCATAATCTTTATGGCTAACGTAAAGTCAAAAAATTATATGTAATTTCCAACCATATATGTGAAATTCTGTCATAACAGCAGTTAATTATAGATAACCTCTCACTCACCATACTTAAAGACATTATTTAATATCCATCCATAGTAATTCTGCCTGAAGGCAGGTCCTTCACTGCAATCATAGCATTTTCATGCTATACTTGCAGCTTTATTAGGGAATTGTAGGTGTGGTAGCTTCCCCTTGCTTTGCACACTGGTGAAGGATGATGATGATGGCCATATGATTTTGGGGACCATTTGGGCCTTAAAGTTTTCCTGACATTTCTCTTTCAGGTGAGGAAAAACCTCAACCAGAAAAACTGCCCTGATCAGGGATTGAACCCGGGCCCGCTGCGTGACAAGACAGCACACTACCTCGAGACCACAGTGGTGGACTTATTTAACCTTTAAGCGCCCAAGTTTAAATGGCCAGGTAGCGGCAGGCTGCCCGGGTTTAAATGTCCACCTAGCTTTTAAACTCCTTGGCTTTTGACTATATCTTTGTTAATTTTATTAACTCATATTTTAAAATATGTGGGGGTCACAAACATCAAACAATGTTTAAAGTGTTAAATATTATTGTAAAATCGGTGGTATTCACGGCAAAAACCCGTAGTGATATTTTATACCATAGAGATAATTTTTAAATTCACGATAGTTACCAAATAACTTTAGGGACTTTAGAGTGTTGTGAATCAGATCAGAAGTGAAAAACTGTATATAGATTTAGGTATATTCTAACCCTCGTTAATTCTTTTGTTTATTATGTTGCATCCGGTCAGTTTTCCCCAAAGCAGGAAAGTTTTGAAAAAAAAACAGGTCACATTCCAACCACAGCCCTTATTCATTCACAGTTTTGTGACTCAGAGTGAAGTTTACGATATGTCTAATACAAAATCACTACGTTCCACTGAAATACAAGACATTCTCGGATTGTGACAATGACGAAAACGATGTCAATGACATCACAAGCTACAATCAACTGACACTTATAGCTGTGACACACCTGACTTTTGTCAGGTCTTGGGTTCGTGAAACTAGAATTGACAGCAAAGAAAAATGTACTCTTTCCCCTGACATGACAGAATCTAAAATGTACATTTTTCTTGGCATAATTATTCTAATGTGAAATGACGTGTTGTGGGATAGTAAAACCTAAGAGAAAAGGGATGCCTAATAATCTAAAAATAATAATAATTCCATGGTGCGACAGGCCTAGAAGGCCCTTAGCCTACCATCCAGCTGCTGGCCTCATACTCACATGTGTCAATCACAAAGGTAGACGATCATCAAGCCAGTGCTTGGGTGACATGTGGTCAGCTTGTCGAGTCCCCTAGCCGTTGTAGCTTGTTTACTCAACCAAAAAATTATTTTTTCATTTGTTAGACTTGACCATTCTATATAGTTTTCTTCTTCTGACTTCATTGGTGCCAAAACAACAGATAGAGAATTCCAACTTAGACTTGTCAGAGACGTTTTGCAACAGGCTGATAGAACACCCTGTAGACGACTCCCTGGATAGACCTAGTATATTGAGTACAGACATTTCGTTATTTGAAGTCAACTTTAGTCAACATTGGGCCAGAACAACACATAGAGACTTCCGACTTAGACTTGTCACAGACTTTTTGGAACAGGCTGGTAGAACACCCTGTAGATGACTCCCTGGTCGGTAGACATAGTATATTGAGTACAGACATTTCGTGACTTGAAGTTAACTTTAGTCAACATTGGTCGGTAGCTTTACAAAGACTAATTTGTCGTGTGTGTTCGGCACGGGGAATCAGAAAACGTGTGCAAGTGAAGTGTAAAAAGTATGATGTCGGTTTGTGAATTGGTGATTGTTTCGAGGCTTATCACACAAAAACAAACCTTTAATAAACAAATGCTATCTTCACATCACGTTGCCAAGCATCTGATAACCCTGAAAAAAGGTATGTTACAAAAGTAGTATTATCCAGTATAATTTCAAGCAACCAAAAAAGTCTGCCTGCTCAGAACCCATACGCTGGGTCTGCGGGCAGACTGGACGTACAATTTAAAACCCAGCATATGGGCTCCTGGGCGTTTAAAGGTTAATATAATCTCTAACATTAGCAATGCCACTTTCTTAGTAAAGTTAAGTGTTACACTAAATAGTATATCACTGAATCATTTACAATATATGAAAAACATTTACCACCAAGATTAATGGTAGCATACAGTGAATAGCAGTATTCCATAAGAGAGACTACATGCATTTGAATTAAAAGATATAAGACCACATTTCATTTTACATTAAATTGGAAGTTAAAGTGAAAATTATTCATACCTGGTTCAAGTAATGGCTCTCAGTATCTCAATGATAGGACAGTATATAAATTTGGAGATTAAATAATAGATCAGCTGTGATTAAAATCCAATGTTGAGTGCAAATTTTTCTGTTAATACATTAACCAACTCTAGCTGTAATTTAATTTTATTAATGCACATTACACTAGAGTATTTGTATCTTCACTGGTCAAATTTAGATAAATCTAGAATATTTTAATATTTCAATTCAAGTTATGGCCGATACTTCACAAAGCTCTTTATTCAGAAAAGATTACAAACATAAGATACACATTAAGGTAGAATTATTTATGAGGTGAGTGATAAATAATTCTATCTTAATGAATATACCTCATAGTGAGAATTCCTAAAAAAAAGTAATAATAAGATACACAGTTCATCTCTTTGTCCATTCCACAATTTTCTTATTGTGTTACATATTTAAAGAAGAGTACAAATGTTTGTTTTATTTGTAGAGAAAATTGGTTCGACAATCACTGTAGCACTTCCAGAAATGACCCCATGAACACAATCATAAGATTCTAATTTATTTCATATATATCTTGAAATTAAAAATTATAATTAACTTTGAACCAGATATCAGCGAATGAATCATCTGGGGATATAATTTTCATAATAGAAACATTGACTCATCAATAACACAATGATCTACATGAAAAGAAGAGGTTATACTCATAAATTCTTGATGTTGATAACAATCTTAAAATTATCACTGTATCACTTATGTTCATCTAAAAGGATTAACCACCTCGAATAATTCATATATTAATGTCCAGACGTAAATAATACAAAATTTGTACATCAAACATAAATTGTTTATAGACAAAGACACCATCTTTAAACTGAATGAACCAGCCAATGACAATGGATGCAGAGGTTTCTTCTGTCTGCAACCTACTTTTACTTCGCTGCAAGTCCGCTAGAGCGCTTTATTGCCCGCTGACTGGTATGCTGCAGATAGAGCGCTTTATTGCCCGCTGACTGGTATGCTGCAGATAAAGCGCTTTGGCCGCTGAATGCCCCCAATGTTAAAAAATACTGCTTCTTCTTCCTTCCAAGTATTAAGCCAAGGCTTGTTACGATCCTATAGAAAATTTTCCCTCCAGTGTTTCATAGGACGGCCCAGTGATCTTCGTCCTCTTGGTATATAATTATAAACAGCTTTGGGGATCCGATTTGAACTCATTCTTTCTAGATGGTGTTTCCAATTTAGTTGGTACTGTTTAATATATTCCAAAATTGGCGTAGTTTTCAATTCTTTTAAGATATCGGTGTTCCTTTTCCGATCCCATCTGGTGTAACCTGCTGTTCTGCGCATGAATCTCATTTCACAAGCTGTTATTCTGTTTTCATGTTGTCTTTTTAGTGTCCATGCTTCACTACCATAGGTCAACACTGGTCTAGCCAAAGTGTTATATAAACATAATCTGGTGTTTTTGTGTACAAGGGATGGTTTCATAACTTGATTAATAATTCCCAAACTTTTATTATAACTAGTAATTTTTTCAGGGATATCCTTTTCATCCCAGATAGAGAGATAATATCCAAGATATTTAAATTGATTAGATCTCTCTAAAATTTTATTCTGGAGACAGATTTTAGTTTGTATGGGGTCCTTCCCATGAAATGTTAAAAAATACAAACTCAATTATTAATCAAAAATTAAATTCCTAATGATTTTAAAATAACAATTAACTCCTTACAAAGGAGAGGCTATGGCTCAAAAATGGACTATGCCATTAAAAGAAAAATGACTCTCACTTTTTTTTTGTCTAGTATATGTTATTAGATTGAATTTCAGTTTGTTAGCTTTTTAAGATGTCTGTAATGGAAACTTGGCGATTTTCAACATTTATTAAAACTTGATGGTGTTCATAACAATGTTTGACATCCTGAATATAATAAAGATAATGTATACGGAGGGTTGTTTCTGATCTCTGATAACAAATGATTTTTAAGTTTTGCCTTAAGAAAAGCCGTGTCTCTACCATTGATCATGCTCTATTTGATGGCCCTTTACCCAAGCTATGGCTCGGCATCGGAGTTTCCACTGCAGAAGACTCTTACGCAGCACAGCCATGTCTAGAATTCCCACTCCTCTTTACACGCTTTCCAGAGACACATGCCTTTTTGAAGAGTCCAAAGGCACAAAAGTCCATCGGTGATGCATCAGGAGACTTCACTGGGATGTTTCTGAATGGAATAGCATGTATTCCAGTTTCCTGCTCCAGGAACGCCAGGGTTGAACCCAAAGTGTGACTGGAGGTCTTGTCTTGGTGCACCCAGACTTGGTTTTTTCCTGTACCATAGAGAGCTGGGATTTCGATCCAGTAAATTGGGATGAGAACTTCTAACTGGTAGTACTGGGAGTTGATTTTGGCCTTTTTAGCTACTCTACGAATGGTCAGTTTTTCATTGTAGCAATATCCCACGATGACCATAAATCCCTTGGAGAAACTTTCTCTGCATTTGGCATACCACTTTTGAAAATTTTTTTCACCCCTTTCTCTATAGTAAATTGCCCAGGGTTTGTTGCAGTCTCCTAGATAAACATATGCTTCATCAAGTATGACCAAAAATGTCCATTTTTCTCCTGTCAGGTGCTTTACATAGAGTTTCCTGCTGTTGGTGCAGCATTCGGCAATGTGATGTGGCAACAATTTGTGAACCCTGCTTTTGTGGTGTTTCTCCATGTTTAAATCTTTGTTTATTATGGTGTTTACAGTTTTAAGGGATATTCCCAATCTGTTTGCAATCACTCTTTGTGTGGCAGGGTTACTACCAGAGATAAGGGCCTTGACCTTTCTGATTACATCTGGGGTGCAGGTAGTAGCAGGTTGTGGATTTGCCTGTTTTTTTTCCCCTTTTGGAATTAATCCCAAGCAACCCTTTCCCATTTTATTAAGCACTGAGCTAATTCCACACTTTGACACCACAAAATTACGTTTTTTGCAAGCCTCAATAATTGCAGAATAACTATAATTAGCATTGGAAAGGGCAGTAATGTACCCTTCCCAAAACGGGTCTATCTGCTTAGGCATTATGAGAGCAACATGTGTGCGAGTGTAACAGAAGCAGCATACTGATCGTCTCGCACGCTCCTGTCCTGATGACTCACACTCCAACGTCACAATCTACATGGCAAATCATTATCAGAGATCGGAAACAACCCTCCGTATTTAATAATAATGATAATATTAATAGCTTTATTTCACTTGGCAGAGTAAGACTTTAAGGCCTTGTCTGCCACTCAACCAGGTTTTAAAAAAATACAAAAAATAGTCTTACATCTAAATTACAATAAACATGAATGATTACATCGTTTATATATATATATACAATACAATGTATTATATTTGAAGAGAAAAATTTTCGCCCAGACCAAGACTCAAACAGTACAATGTATATTTATTGCAGTGACTTTGCTATAATTACCATTGATTTCGAGATTATGCATTTGAATTCAGGTGGTGGTTAGGGTTCAGGATTGTTCACACTTTACATAACTTAACTTTTACAAATCTGAATTGTTCATATATTTGAATGATTGTTATTGATCAAAATTGTTACTTGACAAGTAAATAATTACCTCATGATATCTTACCTAACACTTGGCACAACTTGTTTTGTTAACTTTTGACTGGAATTTGCATGCTAAAATATTAAATGATGTTGTTAATATGTAAATTGATATACCTCAGGCTAATCATCTCAATCAATTCTGAAGAGAAAAATTATATGCTCAGACCGGGACTTGAACCCGGAACCCTTGGTTCTTTAGACCAAGTGCTCTACCATCTGAGCTACCTGAGCAAGTACCGATCTAAATGCAAATTTTTCTCTATATACTTTGTAATTCCTGCCCACCAAATGCTATGAAGCCTTTGCTTCTATCTTTGCAAATGGCGGCTCCTATATTAAGAAGACATATTTGGGAATTATACATTACATTATAAATACCAGTACGGCTTTTTTTTATGTTTTTATTATTAATTTCTTACATCTCAATGATGGATAAATTATATTTGAAGAGAAAAAATATTAATGTAATGTATAATTCCCAAATATGTCTTCTTAATATAGGAGCTGCCATTTGCAAAGATAGAAGCAAAGGCTTCATAGCATTTGGTGGGCGGGAATTACAAAGTATATAGAGAAAAAATTGCGTTTAGATCGGTACTTGCTCAGGTAGCTCAGATGGTAGAGCACTTGGTCTAGAGAACCAAGGGTCCCGGGTTCAAGTCCCGGTCTGAGCGTATAATTTTTCTCTTCAAATATAATTTATCCATCATTGAGATGTATGAAATTAATAATAAAAACAGAAAAATTTCTGCCTGAACTGGAATTTTAATCCAAGATCTCCAGCTTTATGCACTGGTGCTCTAACCACATGAGCTACTCATGTAACCACTATCCTCACATAATTGATTTATACGATTAGTCTGAGTATTTTAATTTACACATTAACATTGTAATTACATTATATTTGAAGAGAAATTTTTCTCTTCAAATGTAATATATCCATCATTAAGATGTATGAAATGAATAATAAAAACATCATAATAACAATTTATAGCTTAAATAAGTGTAAAAAATACCATCATAATGTTTTCTTGATTTAAAAGCAACCCTATTGAAATTTGTGAATTAATGTATTCACATAGAATTAAGTTTCATTGCTATTGTGATGTAGGATAATGAGAGAAAGAAGTTTGTGTCAGGATAGAAGTTGCCTGGAAGTGTGTAAACCTGTAAGTCTTGAGTTCAAATCCCACTTCAGACAGAAATTTTTCTCTTTGGAATTATTAGATTGTTATATTTTTTATGGGGGCAGGCAGCAATAGAACATGCAAAGGGTCACTTGCAGCCCACCAGTTTGACACTCCTGATCTAATATGTATGTTTGGAGTTTTGGGGTAAGTGTTCCTAATTGGTGCTATAATTATGCATTCGTATTGATTATTGTAATGTCTGAATTTAAACAAATTATTTTGATGTCGTAAAAGTTGTTGAACCTGTATAGAATTTGGCTCTATCACATAACAAACAGGTTAGGTTTATTACTTTTTTTTTATAAAAACTAATATTTTTACCTCCTGTTATTTGCTTTGTGAAACAGTAAATGTAGTGGCATGTGTGAAAGCACATACAAGCCGTTGAGGCTTCTCGTTAAATGGCCTTGTGGGGCCCAATCCCCTTCCTGTCCGAGTTTTTGAGAATATAAATTGCAATGTGTCTATCTATACCATACATTCCCCTGTTGGGTAAAGGTGCTCCCTTGCAAGAGTTGCTTTACCAAGGCTAATTAATTATGCTTCATATAATAAAGTTGGGAATTTTTACATTATGAGGTTTTCTTAATTAAAATCAAACAAATCGTGAATTCTTCTTACCTCATACATCTATTTCCTTTTAACACAGAACCTTGAGTATCGGCACACCTCATTTCTATCCTCAGCTGTTTTCATGACTTGATTCATTATGCTGGTCATTTTCTAAACTGCCATCTGGTGTTGATTTGATTACAAAGTTCTTCAAATTAACCAGATGGCAATTTAGTAAATGACTGGCATAATGAAGCATCGACAGTCATGAAAACATGCTGCGGATAGGGAATGGTGTCTCTGGAGTCTTAGCAGTTCTGTGTTAAAAAACATAGATGTATGAGGTAAGAAGAATCCACGATTCATTTTATTTTAATTAATTATGCTTATTTCCATACAGAGTTCTGTGCTGTAGCTGAACGATTCAAGGCATCATGCCTTGGTGCAGAGCTACAGGATTTTTCACTGGTTCCAGTCCCCATGGGGGAAGAAATTTTCTCATGGAATTTCGGCCAGTATGGGATTGGTTTCCACCCAGCATCAAGAGGAATTTGGGTAACTACAATAAGTAGTGGCTCCAGGTTAAGAAAACTGCTATAACGGCTGGTAACCACGTGTCATCCCTATACTGGCTGGATGACAATCCACCTCTATGATTAACACATGTGGATATGATCCTTCTAGACCTGTCATGCTATGGAGTTACCTACAGATATCAGGAAATAACATGGTTACCTCATGGTAGATAAGGACAGAGGGAATCTTGTTAATCTATTCTTGCATGTTACTAATTAGATGACTGTATTTGACACAGTCAGACATTTAAGGCATTAATAGTGAGTGGAGAACTTATTTTTTTAATGACTCACCTCATACATTTTCAAATTTCTTTGATACTGACGCTTTCAAACAACATCTTGTCTCTCTTCATTCGGGTGGCGTCCATGGATAAATGTCCCTCTGCCCTGGTTGTTGATTTTTCTATGGACGTCACCTCTTGTGCTGCCATCTTTGGTTGGGATTATAAATTTTGAAATTAAATTTTTATCCACCGGAAAATCGAAGTTTATAGATTGATATTTATTTTTCTGAACGAATATCTTCTCCCAAACTGTCAATTCCAACGGTTTATCTAATTGTTTCAGAAGTTTTGCCTCTTTTTCAATTTTATGATGTTCTAGCAATGTATGTGCAGGAATTGCTGATTTTTCAATTTCACAGTTTTTAATATTTCTAAAATGTTCTTTAGTATCATTGATATTAATGTTCTGAAGTAATAATGTGCTATGGAGAGAAACCGATTTCAAAGCAAATTAATGGGAAGAAATGAAGGTGATACTCTGGGGAGGAAAGAAAAACGAGCACTGAACTGGAACCCATAAGGTGAATTGCAAAATAGTCAAAAATCTGTGCCGGACTTATTTCATGTAAAACACCTAATTGTAAAATGATTGTAACTACATTTCATCATGATTAAATGTAAAATGTAATTGCAAATCAGTGAAATCTGGCTGTTAGAAGTGTGGTTTTATTTGAAAACCAAAATTTAAAAAAAATTCTCTAGCAGCTATGTTCCCCCCCCCCCAAACAAAACTACATATTGATGGTGGACAATAAAACCTCGTTAACTCCATTTTGGTAAATTTTACAGGAGAAACAAATAACTGTATAAAACAATTATAAAAATTGATACAGCAATAGTTCCTACATATTTTACTACAGAATACAAGTCAAGTTATTAATAAATTTGAAGTTCGTGTTCTCAACAGATTATGCATCACATATTTCTGTGCTGGCTAATGGAGTTATATGGTTTTCAATGACTGATGGAGTTACGAGATTATCATTGCCTACCGTCGATACATAATTTGAATAAGAAAAGTAGGATTGAATTTGTTAATAAGCAAAATTCAACTCTGAGAAAATTAACAATTGAGTTAGAAATTAACACCTCACCTCATAATTGTAGAAAAAATCTGAGAAAGTTACTTAGGTTATGTAGCTCATTCTTTACAGACATTTTTAATGTGGCCCCACATAGCCTAGAAGTTACGAGCTGCCACTGCAATAAGTATGTGATTAGAAATAGCTACTAACATTATGTATATATAACAGTTACTGGTATGGGAGTTGTAATATATATGTAGCCAAACATTGCTGCTGATTTTATCTAGTATCCAAGAAGGGATGAAACTAATATCAATTCATTATTCAATAAAAAAATATATAAATAGTACATAATTTTACTTCATTATTTTCAGATTCTTGTTGGACCTTATCCTCAGCAATAAAGATGGCTCGAATTATGTAATATTTTAATTCAGGTATCCTTCTTAACTTGATGGTCCAAAATTAACCTCAACTCCCCTCACAATAGTCTTTTATTGTCCTCTGCTTTCATTTTCCAGTTCTTCAATCCTAAATTTGCAGTGTCCTTAACATCTATATATCTACAATGATGTAACTGTCCAATGTTCCTCTCCGTTGTTAGGAATTACTAGATTAAGTTAATTTAGTTATGCTTGATGTTTGTATTATTAATTTAACACTTCTCACTGAGGGATTTTCGCCCAGAAAATTTTTTTCTTCAAATATAATTTATCCTTAGAAGTGTTAAATCAATAATACAAACATCAATTGAAGCCCTACTGCTTTATAAAGTAGTGTTTAAATTCCCGATAAATGTCTTTTTAATTAAGAAGCTGCCATTTGCAAAGATAGAAGCAAAGGCTTCAATAACATTTGGTGCTGAGAATTACAACGTATATAAGAGAAAAATTTGCATCTAGATCGGAACTCGCCCCGATAGCTCAGATGGTAGAGCATTGGCCTAGAAAGCCAAAGGTCCTGGGTTCAAGTCTCGGTCTAGGCAAACAATTTTCTCTTCAAATATTAGTTATGCTTGTTTGCCCACAGATGTCATGAATGGTTTATATTCAACATACTGACCCAATGAGACGCCTAGATATTTTTAGGATGATCCAAATACAATGAAAGTCTATGGATCCATAATAAATTTTATAAACTTGCTAACTATATCAGTAAATTTTGCTTAGAAATTTTACATTCAGGCTTAAGGATCCTCTAAAAGCCTGAAAATCTTCAGACTCAGGGTCATGGCTCACAGTCCCTCCTGAAGGACTTGCTCCTTGGATTTTGTATTCTAAAAAGTCCATTGATCCTTAGGGTATAATCTTCTATTCAAATATAATTTCACCTTCAATGAGAAATGTTAAATTTATAATAATAACATTGAAAGCAGCTCTAGAAGTTATGACCAGTTACATGTTCTTATTAAGTTATGTAGATAGGAAATAACACTATGAGGTTCTTTAATATTGTTTATTTTTTATTATTTCACTCACCTCATACTTCATAATTCATAGCAGACCCTGGGTTTCTTCACGTAATTTGTGACATTGTCAATGACATATAACATATCCAAATGGCTTAACAATAAATTTAAAGGTATGGAAAAATTTGAAAATTTAGCAGTAGAAAATTCTTACCAATTAGTTGAGAAATTAGAAAATGTAGAAATAGAACCTTCAGAAAGATTGGTCTCATTTGATGTTACTTCATTATTCACAAACATACCGACTGACACAACTTTGAAAATTTTAGAAAAATGGTTGAAAGAAAACAAATTAGATGATGATAGCATTAAAGAATACATAAAACTAACAAAATTATGCTTAAATCAAATGTTCTTCACCTTTAGAGGAAAATACTTTAGACAAAAATCAGGACTCGCAATGGGAAATCCATTATCACCATTCTTAGCAGACATGTTTATGGGGAATTTTGAATGTTATGTAACTAAAGCACATCCTTTGATGTTTAAATTTTGGAGAAGATACGTAGATGATATTATAGCAATAGTAAAAGAGAAACAATTAGAAGATGCCATTAAACTGTTAAATATTCAAAATAAAACAATCAAATTTACAATGGAAATAGAAAATAATCATGAAATACCATTTTTAGACCTTAAATTGATTAGGAATGAAGAAAAAAAGAAAATAGAATTTGGAATCTACAGAAAAGAAACTCACATCGACAATTATATAAAAGCTACTGGATTTAACCATTTTTCACACAAACAGGCAGTATTTAATAGTTTAACACACAGACTTGTGAATGTCCCCATGAGCAAAGAAAATTACAATAAAGAGAAAGAACACATCATACAAATTGCTAAGGATAATGGTTTTCACAAGAAAATGATACACAAGAAAATAAATAAATTCAAAGAACAAAAAGTCATCAATGAAAGTACTCTTCAGACAGATAAAAATATAGGCAAAAAATTCAAGAAGTTCACATACCATCCTTTCGTATTTGACAAGTTTCAACAAATTCAACATTAAATTAGCACCGAAAAATGATTACAGCTTAGGTAATTTAATAAAAACCAACAAAAATGAAAAAAATTGAAGACTGCAAAAAATCGGGAATTTATCAAATTAATTGTAAAGATTGTGAAAAGATATACATAGGAAAAACAAAAAGGAATCTAAATACAAGATTAAAAGAACACCTCAGAAATGTTAAAAATGGAGAAACCGAAAAATCTGCAATAGCTGCACATGCCTGGTCAGAAAAACATAGAATAGAAACCAAAACAAAATTACTTAAACAATTGGAAAAACCGAAGGAACTCACAATTTGGGAAAAAATTTACATATGCAAGAATGAAAATACAACTATGAATTTTGAAATACCCGGTTATAAAGAAAGAGGACTGATTTGGAAATTCTTCGGTCGGCCACCAGATGGCGCGGAGGTCAGTCTGCAGGATAGAAGGCCGTTGGACGTCAGTTGTGAACGTGACGCAGCATTGACAATGTCACAAATTACGTGAAGAAACCCAGGGTCTGCTATGAATTATGAAGTATGAGGTGAGTGAAATAATAAAAAAATAAACAACATGTTCTTATGTTTCTCTATATTTTGGCAAGTTACATTATTTAGTTCATTACAACATTTTTAGATTTTTTCTTCTTAATTTTCCTAACAGTCTCCTATTAGACGTTTGAGTTTGTATTTTTTAACATTCTTACCTCATATGGTTGTTTTGTCGGACGTATGAGGTAAGAATGTTAAAAAATACAAACTCAAATGTCAAATTAAACCTCATAATGTTACTTCCTAATGATTTTAAAATAATCTCCTATTAGTCTTTTGTGAAATAATGTTCCATGCTGAGTAAGAGTGGTTGGGAAGAAGGATGATCATCCAGAAAAGTTTCACTATATTTCTTGCATTGTGTTGGCTATATTAAATAATACAATTTTAATATAAAATATACAATTTTAATGGATTGTAATGAAATTATTTGAATTACAACAAAGCATCTTCTGTCTTATGTATTCTCCTATGTCAGCTTGATGGTAACATATTATGGACATCGGATCTGAGTCCTTACATTCTGCTGTTGATTTAGCCGCTACACCAAAACCCTATTGAAAAAATAAAACATATTAGACAGACTGAAATATGAGAGAAATTAAATGTACATAAACTAGAGAAGAAAATCATAATCACAATGAACAATGGCTTCTATTAGAACCCTCTTCCAGGCTTCTCTATCACTAGCAACCTTTAATTTTGTACTTCCTCAGGTGCTACTGAACTCATGGCAGTCTTGGTTAGCCCACATTCAGATTTACTCTATGTAACTTTCCTAGGAATCTCATGTTCAGATTCATACCCATCATAATCTTGGTGAACAGATTTACTCTATGTAACTTTCCTAGGAATCTCATGTTCTTTGCAGATTTTTAGAGCAGCTTACACATTATATATATTTTCTTATAGACAACATGGACAAATTTATTCTGGTCTTTATTCTTGTTCTTTAGGATACACCCGTGAATATTTATTAGTTATGCCCTTTGCAATCTTGAAACTTTAATTGATGTTATAAGATCAGGAGACAAGCCAAGAGGTTCAAGGAATGTAGGAAGGCCAGTGAAAAGATGTGAGGTGGAACAGGCAATTTATGCCTAGCCCATGAAGTGAAAAAGAAGATCAGGAGACTTAATAACTAATGGAGTTCATGGTTGAATCTTCTCTCATATAGAGCCGTATGTTTTCCTGAGTATTTTGGTCTCAAGTATTCAGTTTCGATATATCACTGGTTGACCCAGTGTCCATGTTTGAACTGCCATACATTAACATCTTTGCACAATCTACAATATATATATCACAGCCTTTACATTATTTTTATGTCAAATTTGTTTTTTCACTATTTTTCCTAAAGCAGGATACCAAAGAATAGACAAAAAACATAACACAGAAATAAGACAACAACTAAAAGTAGAGCAATTAAACACAACAATAGAAAAATACAGAACAAACTGGAAAGAACACTTGGCAAGGATGACTGAGAATAGAATACCAAAAGCAGCATACAGCTATTCACCACGAGGAAGAAGAAGTTTGGGAAGACCAAAGAAAAGATGGAAAGAGCAGCAATTTGGAGCCGGAACAGGCTAGTAAATAAGCCTAATTAATATTTAATTTTAGGAAGTTATATTTTGAGGTTATTTTAATTATATTATTTTTGGTCTGGACATCTTACCTCAATATTAATGTTGATTTGTTCTTGGACATGTTTCAAAACAATTCTCTGTTTTATCTTCAGCTTTCCCAGACTGGTTTTATTTATGTTGCATTATGTTGCACCACCTGGATGTCGATGTCAGCTCCATCCTGTGGTTGGCCAAAGAACCTCCAAACAAGGTCACCCTCCATCGGAATATCAAAATTCATAACTCTGTTTCTGTTCTTCTGAATATAAATTTTTTCCCAAATAGTCAGCTCGTTTGTATTTTCTAACTGTTTTAATAATTTAGTGTCTGAATTTATATTATGTTTTTCAGACCAAACATGAGCAGCAACTGCAGATTTTTCAATTTCTCCATTTTTAATATTTCTTATGTGTTCTTTGGTTCTAATTTTTAGGTTTCTTTTTGTTTTCCCTATATATATCTTTTCACAACCCATGCATTCAATTTGATATATTCCTGACTTTTTATTTTTATCAGTTTTTTCATTTTTGTTGGTTTTTATTAGTTTATTTAAACTGTAGTTATTTTTTGGTGCTAATTTAATATTAAACTTCTCAAATATATTTTGAAATTTATTATGTACCCAGGGGTGATATGTGAATTTCCTATATTTTTTCATAGGTGGTTCTTCTTTTTCAAGATTACTTCTGTTTATCATTTTTTGTTTTTTATACTTTTTCTATCCTTTTATGTACCATTTTTTCATCAAACCCATTTTCTCTTGCTACTTTGATTATGTGTTTTTTCTCATGTTTGAAATCTTCTTCGTTTAAGGGTAAGTTTACCAATCTATGAGTTAAACTATTAAATGCTGCTAATTTATGTCCAATTGGATTGAACCCTGTTGATTTTATAAAATTTTCCGTATGAGTTTCTTTCCTATGAATCCTGAATTCAATTTTTCTTTTTTCTTCGTTTCTGACCAATTTAAGATCCAAAAAAGGTATTTGTTTATTGTCTTCTATTTCTTTGGTGAATTTAATGTTTGTACTCTGTAAATTTAATAGTTTTAGGGAATCTTCTACATGTTTTTCTTTAACAATACAAATTATATCATCAACATATCTACTCCAAAATTTAAACATTGTGGGATGTGCTTTAGTGATTTTACATTCAAAATCGCTCATAAATAAATTTGCCAGGAAAGGTGATAATGGGTTTCCCATTGAGAGCCCTGATTTTTGTCTATAGAAACTCCCATTGAATGTAAAAAACATTTGATCAATGCATAACGCAGTTAATTTCAAATAATCTTCTTTGATCTCTCTGTCTATGTTGTTTTTTCTTAACCAATTGTTCAATATCTCCAAAGTTTTTTGTTTCGGTACATTTGTGAATAGTGAAACTACATCAAACGAAACCAACCTATCTGTGGGTTCAATTTCCACTTTTTCTAATTTCTTAACTAATTCCAATGAATTTTCAATCTGCAGACTTTCAAAATTATTAATTCTTTTAAATTGATTATTCAGCCATTTCGAAATTTTGTAGGTTGGTGATCCAATATTGTTAATTATTGGCCTCATTTTGTTTCCCGGTTTGTGAATTTTTGGAAGTCCATGTATATTAGGGTTTCTTGGGTTGCTTACTTTTAATTGAAATTTTTCTTTCTTGGATAGAATTTTAACATTTTTAAAACAGTTTTCCACTTTTTTTATGGTTTTTGGTAGGGGGTCATTCTTAATTTTTTCATACTCTTTTTCTTTCAAAAGTTCTTCCATTCTATTTTGATAATCTTCTTTGTCCAGAATTATAATTTGGTTACCCTATTATAATTCTGGACAAAGAAGATTATCAAAATAGAATGGAAGAACTTTTGAAAGAAAAAGAGTATGAAAAAATTAAGAATGACCCCCTACCAAAAACCATAAAAAAAGTGGAAAACTGTTTTAAAAATGTTAAAATTCTATCCAAGAAAGAAAAATTTCAATTAAAAGTAAGCAACCCAAGAAACCCTAATATACATGGACTTCCAAAAATTCACAAACCGGGAAACAAAATGAGGCCAATAATTAACAATATTGGATCACCAACCTACAAAATTTCGAAATGGCTGAATAATCAATTTAAAAGAATTAATAATTTTGAAAGTCTGCAGATTGAAAATTCATTGGAATTAGTTAAGAAATTAGAAAAAGTGGAAATTGAACCCACAGATAGGTTGGTTTCGTTTGATGTAGTTTCACTATTCACAAATGTACCGAAACAAAAAACTTTGGAGATATTGAACAATTGGTTAAGAAAAAACAACATAGACAGAGAGATCAAAGAAGATTATTTGAAATTAACTGCGTTATGCATTGATCAAATGTTTTTTACATTCAATGGGAGTTTCTATAGACAAAAATCAGGGCTCTCAATGGGAAACCCATTATCACCTTTCCTGGCAAATTTATTTATGAGCGATTTTGAATGTAAAATCACTAAAGCACATCCCACAATGTTTAAATTTTGGAGTAGATATGTTGATGATATAATTTGTATTGTTAAAGAAAAACATGTAGAAGATTCCCTAAAACTATTAAATTTACAGAGTACAAACATTAAATTCACCAAAGAAATAGAAGACAATAAACAAATACCTTTTTTGGATCTTAAATTGGTCAGAAACGAAGAAAAAAGAAAAATTGAATTCAGGATTCATAGGAAAGAAACTCATACGGAAAATTTTATAAAATCAACAGGGTTCAATCCAATTGGACATAAATTAGCAGCATTTAATAGTTTAACTCATAGATTGGTAAACTTACCCTTAAACGAAGAAGATTTCAAACATGAGAAAAAACACATAATCAAAGTAGCAAGAGAAAATGGGTTTGATGAAAAAATGGTACATAAAAGGATAGAAAAGTATAAAAAACAAAAAATGATAAACAGAAGTAATCTTGAAAAAGAAGAACCACCTATGAAAAAATATAGGAAATTCACATATCACCCCTGGGTACATAATAAATTTCAAAATATATTTGAGAAGTTTAATATTAAATTAGCACCAAAAAATAACTACAGTTTAAATAAACTAATAAAAACCAACAAAAATGAAAAAACTGATAAAATAAAAAGTCAGGAATATATCAAATTGAATGCATGGGTTGTGAAAAGATATATATAGGGAAAACAAAAAGAAACCTAAAAATTAGAACCAAAGAACACATAAGAAATATTAAAAATGGAGAAATTGAAAAATCTGCAGTTGCTGCTCATGTTTGGTCTGAAAAACATAATATAAATTCAGACACTAAATTATTAAAACAGTTAGAAAATACAAACGAGCTGACTATTTGGGAAAAAATTTATATTCAGAAGAACAGAAACAGAGTTATGAATTTTGATATTCCGATGGAGGGTGACCTTGTTTGGAGGTTCTTTGGCCAACCACAGGATGGAGCTGACATCGACATCCAGGTGGTGCAACATAATGCAACATAAATAAAACCAGTCTGGGAAAGCTGAAGATAAAACAGAGAATTGTTTTGAAACATGTCCAAGAACAAATCAACATTAATATTGAGGTAAGATGTCCAGACCAAAAATAATATAAATAAGCCTAAACTGTGAAGAAGAAGAAAAAGACTATTTTTGCTACTTTCTTCTGACTATAAAGTATATACAGAAAGATCCAAAGAAGGCACTACCAAACATTCAGCATCTCGACAAGCAACCGTCACCAGACAGGGAGTAGCTGTTCATCAAAACTCAAAGGAGTTTGAAAAAGGAGGTAGATCAAAAAATTAAGTAGATATTTCATTAAAACAAAAAATTAAACTGAAATAGAAAAAAAGTATTTTCATCAATTTTTAAGGTAGATGTTGGTAATGTCCCTCCTGATCAAGTATTTCTGAAATTGATTAATAAATTCCAGAACACTTTTTGAAGTACTGCTAGTGATATTCTGCTGATTTCTCATGTAATTGCAGTTTTTAATTCATCCAAACTGTGTGAATTATTATGATTGCATGCCCCTCTTCCATTCCCTATTTGTGCTACATATCCTGCCCATCACAATCTTGAAACTTAACTGTTTTTAATACTCCTGGTTTCCCATGAAGATCATGTAACTCACCACTATGCAGCTTTCTTCATTTACCTGTCTGATTGTCTTTCTTTAATTCAAAAATTTTCTTAAAAACCTCATTTTTATTTTATTTTCTCTTAAATAAAAGACCATTTTTCACGTCCATATAATATAACTGGTAGCTTGCTGCTTTGTCACGCAGCGGGCCTGGGTTCGATCCCGGTCAGGGCACTTTTTCTGAGTGAGGTTTTTATCGGGGTTTTTCCTCATCTGTAAGACAAATGTCAGGAAAACTTTAAGGTCCAAACGGTCCCCGAAATCATATGGCCATCATCATCATCATCCTTCCTGGTGTGGAAAGCAACAGGAAGCTAGCACACCTACAATTCCCTAGTAAAGCTGCAAGCATAGCATGAAAAATGCTATGATGCAGTGAAGGACCTGCCTTCGGGCAGAATTACTATGGATGGATGGATGGATAATATAACTGAAAGAATAACCATTATACATATGTTCAGTTTAACATTTTTAGAGGAGTTCCCTATACTGACCGGATAATCATCCACCTTCATGATTAACACATGTGGATGTGAGGCGCTGGTAGGTCAATGACTTCTAGGACTGTTACATCATGGAGAGAGAACATAAAATTTGAAGAAATAAATACTTACTAGAGGTAAATCACTCATAGAGAGAACAATAACACCCTGATATCTTGGTGTATTTTCTGTTATTCTCCCCAAACCAGACTTCAATACATGATGGCCATACACAAATTGTTGTTCTGCTGAAGGCTTCACCCATACTTTATACTGTAAAAAAAATTACACTCCAAAATTTAAGTTATGGACTTGCAAATCTTACAATATAGTTTACATAAAAAAAGTCAGAATTAGTTCATCTTATAACATTAGAGTGTCAAACTAAAAATAATCATTTATTGCATCTCTTCAATAATTAATTATAACTATGTAACGTACTCATGTCATCAGCTATGTAATGAATGAATGTTTTGTAAAAATGTGTATTATTTTGCAGCACTTTGCATTCCACTACTTACTTACTCACTGGCACTATCGAACCCGTAGGTTCATGGCCATGCAGACATAAGCTCTCCATACATCCCTATCCTGAGCTAATACTTTCCAATCATTCCCTGTATAATCTACTTCCCTCAAATCATAGTTAATGTTATTCTCCCACCTCATTCTTGGTCTACCAACTGGACGTTTTCCCTCTGGCTTTCCTACAAGAAGCTTCCATGCACGTCTTTCATTCCCCATACGTGCAACATGTCCTGCCCATCGCAGTCTACGAGACTTAACTGTTCTTATTATATCTGGCTTCCTATAAAGACCATGTAGTTCATTGTTATGTAGTCTTCTCCATTCACCTGTTTGTTCATCTCTCTTTGGTCCAAAAAATTTCCTAAGTACTTTATTCTCAAATACTTGTAATCCCCTTTCCTCCCTTAAAGTAGCAGTCCATGTTTCGCACCCATATAATGTAACTGGTAGAATAATAGTTTATATATTTTCAGTTTAACGTTTTTTGAAAGGAGTTGGGACATCAAGAGTCTCTGCGTTAATTTAATTTCGAAGCATGAAGAGTTCACTGTCCCACACTACAGCTAAGTGGTGTAAGGCATTCTGCCTTGGTGCAAGAGGTAAACTTCTGCTGAATTCAATCCCCATAGAAGATGATATTTTCTCATGGAATTTCAACTAGTATGGGACCAGTGACCACTCAGAGAAATTTGGGTAGCTATAATAAGTGGTCCTTCACCGGTGTGGAAAGCAATGGGAAGCTACCACACCTACAATTCCCTAGTAAAACTGCAAGCATAGCATGAAAATGCTACGATTGCAGTGAAAGACCTGCCCTAGGGCAGAATTACTATGAATGGATGGATAATAAGTGGTGACTTGTAGTTGAGAAAACTTGTTATAACGGTTGACCACATATCATTCCATACTGGCTGAATGATGGTCCCTCTATCTGATTAACACATGTGGATGTGAGACTAGCAGTCAACTAGTATGCCAAAGGTCTTCTAGGCCTGTCACATCATGGAGTTTAGTTGAGTTCATAGAGATCCACACTGACACCTGGAAGAGCAATATGGTTTAATGCCTACTCATCTGTCATTCAAGCATTCTGTCAACAGTTTCGATCCTGTGACAAATTGTCACTGTTGAACTATGTATTAAATAGATTTATGTGAAGGACTGAGTGTACATAGCAATAAAAGCAATGTACAACTTTAAAACAGCTAAGCAAATTGTCCCTTCAAACAGCTATGAAACTGTTCCATGTCAAACTAACACCCACTGCTACATGTAGCCTAAAAAACATATGGACATACCTCACAAAAGACAGCTGTCAGAGCCTAAGAAAATCATAGTAACATACCTGAAGTAGGCAAAATCTAAATTCACAACGTACCATCTAGCATATGTCATGGCCAGAGAATTATTCTATATAGAAGAACTCAAACTGCTTCAGTGATCTCTTACAAGAATTACTGTCCAAAAGAGAGAAATCTGGGGCGAATCCTATTCGATTAACTCTGTGATATTACAAGACTGGATGCAAGAAAATTATGAACTGAAACATGCGTTCACCAGATTTGCAGTGCATGGTTTCCATTATATGATTTGTGGAAACAAGATGCCACCAACCAGGCCCAGACGGTGTATGTAAGTACTGCAGGAAGATGTGCGATAGATACCATGTGATGACATGTAAACGAATCGCTGATGAAGTTCTGCACCACTACCTCTTAGAATAATTCAACTCTTGCACATTGTGCATTTGTCTTTCTTCATTAATTCATTACCAATATATTCTTTGCAATCGGCCGCGGTGGACTAGTGGTTATGCTCCTTGCATCTGGTCCTGAGGGTCGCGGGTTCAAACTCGGCCGGGGTTGATGGATTTTTTAGGATGGAAAAATCCAAGGAGCAAGACCTCTTGGAGGGATTTTAAGCCGTGGGTCCCAAGTCTGAAGATTTTCAGGCTCGTAAAAGATCCTTAAGCCTGAATGAAAAGGCCTCTAAGCAAAATTTACCTAATTTTCCCATCCTAGATGTCAGTATGAGGTGGAACGCTGACCACGGACCACTTAAGTGACATCTATACGAAAACAAGTGTAACTAAATTAGTATGGTTCAAATTCTTCCCTGTAGGGGGAGAGCGCCTAAATCTCTGTTAAGGGAAACATGAGCTTACAAGAATATTCTTTGCATTTACAATTTCTGTCATCTACTCAACATAATCATGTATAATAAAAAATGGCTCAACTATAGATAAGTTCACATTATGCTACACCATGCAACATTCACATACCTTGTTCTTTAACTTTCCGTACTACATTCTTATGATACTGTTGCTCTAGATACTTTTTCCATCTTTACTATACTCAGACCAACGGATCTATGCCCCTGTGGTGCTGGCATCGTTCTTAGAAAAGTACACGTCAACACTCTCACCATTTCACTACACTCCCCTTCCACTATGTCAAACAGCAGCCACAGTAACTTATTGAGTAGGGATGTTGCCAAACTCCCCCCAGTGTTATGGCTCTTGAACATTAAATGATGCAAGGTTGGAGTCGAGTTGACAACGCTGAAGTGCAAGAGAGAGAGAGAGAGATAGGAATACAGGGAGGGAAATGATTTGCCAAGGGAGAATAGGAAGTAGGCTTTAGTTCTCATATCTTACGGAGGTGCAGATCCATTGGACAGACAATAATATTTCTTAGTATTTTAAACGTTTTGATAACATTTTTTTTACAATTATTAAATATTTAGGATAAGGTGTACTTACCGTCGCACATAAATTCTTCTCTAAGTTCTATAGAATCACAGTGCGCATGTGCTAGTGCTTCATGTAATCCCAGAAAGATAAATGTAACCTCCAGCAGTTGGTTGTATATGTATGTGAAATCAGTATGACCAACACTGACACAAAATTCCCAGAACTTGTGTAAATATGTATAATTAACACGAAATGAACTAGTGGAAATATGATTTTTATGTGGTAAGCGTCCGACATTTTGAATTTTTCATAGAATAACAGATATGAAGAGGTAATTTATTTTACGTATCAAATCACATTTAAAAAGCAAGGAACCTAAAAGCTAACCAAACCTAAATCAATTACTGTAACACAAATCAATTACTCTAACATAGGTGAAATCCAGGGAACATGGAAGGGATGTTGGCAACATCTGGAGTATTTTGGGTTGTTGATGGTGGCAACGTTGGACCAACATGGGAAGAGGAGGGAAAATAGCAGAAAGTAGCAAGTAAGCAATGTAGCACGATCATGTTTTACGTAAATATATAAATATAAAAAAAAGACCGCTGCAACATTGGAATATGTTTAAAAGTGTTGCAAAATGTTTTAAAGTGTTTAGTGCATCAGTGGCATAAGAAATAAGATTGAAAATTTTGTGCGACGGTCTGTACACCACACCCAATATTTATCTAGGTATGCAAATTGTTTCATTTACATCAAATGATATTTTCAAAGTTGTACAGAATTGTATGCTTAAAGAAATTTCTGCTAGATGGCAGAGATATCTGTGAAATCCGAACGACCAACATTCACAATTAATTTGAAAATATATTTTAAGAAATGGATGTTACCAGTAGCATACATCAGGTTAGTTTATAATTCATTAAATGATATGCATATAATTTATTTTGTTAGGTTAGGAAGGGGAACTTGGATAATCTTTTCATTAAGCGCAGTGAGAATTTTTTCTAAGTCCCAGGCAGACACCACGTGCATGCGACAACAAACGTGAAGTGGTTTACTGTATGGAATATCGCAATGCAGCCAACATTATACATGCTATTTAACAAATCTAAAAGCTAACCTAACGCAATTTAAGTACTCTAACCTGTGAAAGACCAACCTAAAAGCTAATCTAACACAATTTAAGTGCTCTAACCTGTGAAAGAATGCAAAGCCCAAAAATAAATAGTAAGTTCTGAAATTCTAAAGTACATACTCTATGTTGGCTGCACTGTTGTTGTATAGAATAATCGTTAAAATTAATATGGCTGCCACATTTTCATGTTACGTATATAGTTAAATATCATAGAAAAATATGCTGAAATAATCATTAGAAAAATGTACAATTTATTGTAAATATAACCTGTTGGCACATGCGCATGGTGTCTACCTGGAACTTAGAAAAAATCTCACTGCACTTAATGGAAACATCACCCGGAGAAGTTGGTGTACATCCAATTCTTATAAACATGTTTGGGAATTTATTGCAAAGGTTAGTCATACCAATTTCACACATATGTCCACCATCGAGCAGAAGTTTCTTTAAGTGTTTGCACACGTACACTACTATGATTCTGTATAGCTTAGAAAAATTAATTGATCGAAATAATATACATTTTTTCCCATTGTTGCACTATTTACTTTCTCTGTTTCTCCTAACATCCTAGATAGTACTGTCATATATGGAACAAGTTTATAACCCTTGTGCAAGTGCACTACTATTCTGTACAGTGCTTAGAAAAATTCAAATGAGGCATAAACTGCATTTCCTCCTAACAATTTCAAAATTATATCTGCTATGTATTCTAAATACATACTTACTTGAGCATATGGAGCCAAATAATTGAGAGCTGTAATATGAAGCCTGAACTTCCCAGTTTTAGTAAACTTTCCGAAACATGTTCCCACGCTCACTAGATTTTCTGGTGGAATAGAACTGGAGAGTTGTAGTATTTTCTCTGATACATAGTAAACTCTGTTTTTCTGTTCTCTGAAGCAGTACGTACCGTCAGGACGATCTATCAATAGTTTAACATTGGAACCTATACTGAAAAAAATAAATAAAAGTAAGCAATGTTAGAACTAACCTAAAACATTTTAAAATTGTTAATCTGGTATCTGTAATACTCACTATTTCGACAGTTTGTCAAAAACTAATGTTGTTTTTTCGTCCGATAGACGCTTCATTATTTAAAAAAAGTGAATGTCAAAAAACGTTAAAATATAAGTAAACACACGTGCTCTCTTAATATATTGGAATTCATAACACAGAACGACCACAACCAATTCTATGACCAATAGCGCATATTTAAACAGGCTAGCCAACATACGAAAACAGATTAGATAAAAAATTCCCTACTATATGTTTGTTGGTGCTGCCATCTGACCAATAAATTATAATCGAATCATATATGGTGCGTAATTGCGGTAAATATAAAATGTCGGCAATAACTAAAGAAATCTTTATCCCTCTTATAGATATAATTTTTTAATCACCTTTTTAATTATCCATCATTCCTAAAGGGTAATTAGTCAAACAACCATACATTTTTGCTCGGTACTCCCTCTTTTTTTATGTCCGGTTGCTAAAGTAAGAATTGTTTTTATACTTTGTGTGGTTTCTATATTTTAAAAAAATATAAGTATAAAATGTACATTTTAAGTGTAATGGAATCAAGATATAATAAATGATCTTATCTGTGGTAAGTACATAATTGAAAACTGTAAAAAATTAAATAATTATTATAAAACATTTACAATACATTCAAAATGATAGTATACATTTTTTAATGGAACCGTAAGAGTAAGATATGACAGAAGTTGTGTAGGGTCTTTAAAAACTTGGAATATATAATGGAAAATTAAGATCATGTATACAGAAAAATCCAAGGAGCAAGTCCTTTGGGAGAGACTTTAATCCATGGTTCCCAAGTCTGAAGATTTTCAGGCTCATAAAAGATCTTTATGCCTGAATAAAGAGGCCTATAGATTACAGGTCCACCGGTCAGGACAGGCTCCTGGGTGAGGTTTTTTCGGGGTTTTTCCTCACCTTTAAGATAAATGTCAGGAAAACTTTAAGGCCCAAACGGTCCCCGAAATCATATGGCCATCATCATCATCATCATGCTTATCATTATCATTATCATCATCATCATCCTTCACCGGTGTGGAAAGCAACGAGAAGCTACCACACTTACAATTCCCTATTAAAGCTGCAAGCATAGCATGAAAATGCTATGATTGCAGTGAAGGACCTACCTTCAGGTAGAATGACTATGGATGGATGGATGAATGGATAGATTACCGGGACTATTGTCATCCAACTCCTCTCAAAAATCATTAAACTAAAAATAAATAAAACTGTTATCCTCCCAGTTTGTATTATATGGATACAAAACATGGACTCTTACGTTAAGGGAGCAGAAAATATTACATGTGTTTGAGAATAAAGTTCTTAGAAAAAAATTGGACCAAAGAGAGATGAACAGTCAGGTGAATGGAGAAGACTACTTAACAGTGAGCTACATGATCTTTATAGGAAACCAGATATAATAATAACAGTTAAGTTTCATAAACTGTGTTGGACAGGACATGTGGCACGAATGGGGAATGAAAGAGGGGCTTGGAAGCTTTTTGTAAGAAAACCAGAGGGAAAATGCCCAGTTGACAGACCAAGAATGAGGTGGGAGAATAACATTAACCATGATTTGAGGAAAATAAATTATACAGGGAATGATTGGAAAACATTAGCTTAGGACTCAATAACTATTTGACTGATTTGAATGGGGGATTTCACCATCATTTAGAGGATTTTTCTGGGACAATTAACGTATGTAACATATTACCCTACGTACTAAGTTATAGGGCTGGAGCTAAAAGAAAAGGACATCTGTATACTAAAAAAGTAGTTTATGTGTGATAGTGCATTTTGTTGTACTTACAGCAATGGTGACCATGTTCATCTTCATACATTTTGGGGTTACCAAGCTAAATAACTATATTGTAATATTACATATTACAAACCTCGTACGGGAAGTAATACCACTACCATTTATGTACACTACATATAATGTTTATAAGTAAAGTAATCCCACTACAGGCCTCGGGAGGCCCTTGGGATAGTAGGAGGTTAAGGCTCCCACTTTTTCTGGACAATCGGTAGTTGATGTCAGCCGGGTTGTCAGCCCTGCGTGACGGCCGCCTTTACCCCCAGAACAAGTGTCTGGTACTCATTTCCGTTAGAGGTTGAGTCGACCCCAGGGTCATAGTGCCGCCAGAAGGTTTGGGTCAGTTTAAAAATCCTGACCCACCGGGACTTGAACCCTCGACCTTCCGGCTTGTAGCACAGTGCCTTAACCAATACGCTACGGCGTGCCCCATATACAATGTTTATACAAAATATATATCCAAAAGGTAGTATTAATATACATTATATGAAACAAATCACTGCATTTTAAATGAATTGAACTTTATTTGAAACAATGTAGAACAATAAATACGTACTTGCCGCCATTTAATGACTGATTGGTATCACGGTCTGCTGTAGTCTCAACTAATAAATATAGCCCACACTGTTAACGTTAGTCAGTTGTTTGTAACGAACGCAAATATTTCCAAGAAATATGTTATTATTTTTACTATAATTTATTATTTTGAAAATACCATCGCGCTAAAAAATAATGTACAACGCACGTTTGTGAACTGTTTTACAGAATCTCGGAAATTAAAAACACCGAGCGATAGTGAGGTTTTTAAACATTTCCCCACTTCCCAATCTCGCATCGTAATATACTATTTTTGGACGTTTAAATGGTTTATGCTACCTAAACCATAATGAATACACCACATTAATATACACAGAGTTGAATATCTAAAAATAAAGAACCCACAAAAAAGTCCGCGAGAGCATATGGATAACTCACAAATACCATTTTTGTCTTTCAGCTCATTGATGCTTAGAAGATCGGGATGAGTAGATTCCCGGGCAAAGCTGAGTAATCAGGACGGGGTCTTGTGTTTGACTTTCGTCGGACTTTTGTCTTTGCAATTTGCATATTCCAAATTTACGATACCACTTCGCTTAAAATGGAAAATCTTGTTCCAAGGCTTCTTCGCTTTGCTGGTGAGGAACAGAAGTCCGAAAATAACAGATGAACGATTGTGAGAACGACGAACTGGGAGCAATATCAATCCCCATTTTGTGGGTCAAACTGATAAACGTTGGAGGCCCTTCAGTCACCGCCCAAACGCAGAATTTGCTCAAATGTTGAGTTTTGCGCGGGTTTGATGTTTTGACAAAGGGTTTTCTTCGAATTCGCCCAGCGGTCGAAATTCGATCACAATTCATTAAATATTTAAGTTTGTCACAAATACATCATTATGCATTAATTTTTCATTTATTTTAAAAATACAAACGATAGGCAATATGTGGTTTTAGCTTGGCTAAGCCATATTTAAAAAACAATAACGTGTCATTTGACATTTGTATACTATTTACATTTGCATTTGGCCTATTATTATGTGTACCGGGACAGCAACGGGAAGCTACCACACGTATAATTCCCTAGAAAAACTGCAATGATAGACCTGCCCTCGGACAGAATTACTATGGATGGATATATATATATATATATATATATATCTCACAACCGGTCCTCCAATGTTCTATGTCGAGACATAATTGAAGTAGGTGCGAATAAGTAAATATAAAAAAGTAATGAAATTACTGAAACCAAGATTAAACAGGGTTTAATATAAATGTAAATAATAAAATGTACTCATTTTTTTAAATCACTAATATTAAATAGGCGAGAGTAAGTGAATTCACATTGCTGCTGCCTAGAGCAAATATTGAAGTTGAAGAACGGTACCGACCTTACGAAGGTCTTGACCCGATATATTGAGGTGCTTGTAGTGAAGTGGCGGCGTAGTTGGGTGCTTGCTGTGAAGAGTGCTCCTCTAAACAGTTTCTTCTTCAGGTGGATGTTTTCTTAGAAGAACTGCTTAAGCTTGTCGATCTTAAAAAGGTTTTTCTTGTAGTTAATGGATATTGCAGTCTAAGTTCTGGATGAAACTTGAGAATTCACGAAGGATAGTGTGGATTGAAGGACTTGGGGGTTTTGAAGGATGGTGGTAAGGAGAATAAGGAGGGATTGGAGAAAATTCTCCGGTTTTGGGTTCTGAGAAGGCAAGGGAGGGAAGTTTTCTTCTGTCTTTCGAGGTGTTCTTGGAGTGATTTCAGGCTTCCTCGTGGTAGATGGTTGACTTGTTTCTTGTGTTTGTCTCATTTTCAGATACTTCTGAAATGAGGGACATTTTCGATGACTTGCTGCATGATCTGCGTTGCAGTTGGAGCATTTGACTTCCGTCTGGGTGCAGTCGGAGACTCTGTGGTTTCCGGAACACCTGACGCGTTTTGTGTCTCGGAAGCAGAATTCTGCAATGTGTCCAAAGCCTTGGCACTTGAAGCACTGGGTGCCTCCTGTGGGTTTCCTGTAGGGTTCCAATCGAATACGGATATTGAATAGCTCTTTTAGATCTTCTTCAATTTTTTCCTTGATGTCTGCTGTTTTGTTGAGTGTAGGATGTAAATAGGAAGCTCTATCTTCTTTTTTACTCCATCTATGTAGACTTGTTTTTCGATGCTTCTTAATTCTTTGACGGGCAGGTTCCTATTCATGATTTCATCATATACTTCTCGTGTTGTGATGGACTTAGGAAGTCCCTTCACAACTAATTTGATGATAGGAGGCCTGCCATAGCCATGGGTGTAAAACTGAGTCTCGGATTTCTTGAGCTCCTTGTAAGCTCGCCGATAGGCCGCCTTTGTTGAGGTCCTAATGGTGAGTACGCCCTGGTTGTACTTCATGTGTACTTCTTTCTTGTTTCCTGCAGTGATGCGGCAACGATTTACTTTTTACAACAATGAAATTTCAGCTATAAACGTAAACAAATGAATGAGTATACAAATGAATAACACACATAAATTCCTTAGAAAAAGATTATTTTATCTTGTTTAATCTAATTTATTTGTAACACATATTATACATAAATTTTATTTTCCTACACTCCTTCTCTATATGAACTTTAATTATCCCAAGTATCACACTCCTCCGTGCGCGCAATGTGCTTAAAAAGAGTGCCAAAGTTTTTCCTTCACGTATTAATATATTGATTACTATTTTATTATTGATCTCACGAGTAAAGACAAATGTCAGGAAACTTTAAGCCCAAAAGGTCCCCGAACATCATCTGGCCATCATAATCATTATAATATTCGCCCTGATATTGAGGTCATTCCTTATTCGGGGAGGATCCTCCATGTCCTTGTGTGATCAAAAAATAACGTGTGATCCTTAGTTAAAATCTCTCTCCCGACAGATCGTGCCACTGTGAGGCCCGCTTGGCACGTAAAAGTAGGCCTACCTATAAGGTGACAGGTAAATCTGTATCAATGGAATGAAATTTATTATTATTATTAGTAGTAGTAGTAGTAATACCGTCTATTACATAAATACTATATCGTTTATTTATTCACATACGGTACTTTACTAGATCAAGTTGAGACCATAAAGTCTCATTTTCCACTTCATTGAGCACATTGAATTAAGATGTTTGTTTAATGCTCTAAAACCTCGATTGTACGCAATACAACTATCTAGGTAATAGCCGATGTAACTGCAACACCTACGGAAAATGTGAATTGGTTTCATTAAAGTAAACAAAGTATGCATATAATCAATTGATTTGGCGTTTACTTGATGAAAATCCATATTTTATGATGTAAATAAAAATAAAATTGTTGAAGCTTTAAACGATTTTCATATTTATTTAAATATAAATTCATTACAGCTGTTTCGGTATCTTCTTCAAACGAATACCATGATTACAAATTAATTTTGTTATTATATATATACACAGCTGTAACGATTTTGCATTTAAATAAATATGAAAATCGTATAAAACTTTAACAGTTTTATTTTTATTTAATTAATATCAAATATGCATTCTTCCACCAATGGCGGATTTTCCTAATCTCGTAATTTCACAAGAACAGAAATATGATCTGTTTTCAAAGCATATTAAACTTGTAAATTTAACAAATTTCTTTTAAAATATATTTTAATATTTCAAATTTTACAAATGATCTTAACGGTGTTTCGTCATGAATTTTAAAAGTATTGTTTCTATGAATGTAATGAACTCCTATGTAACATTATTATAGTTATGTTATATTTTTAGTTTTGTAAATTGATTAGTAGAGTGTTCATTTCTACAATTCCTAAATGGGAACACCATTCACTTTGAATACTATTTGCATGCTACTCCTCTTTCTTACATCTGCCCTTACCAAACAGAACTGATTTTATTTTTCAAATTGCCATTAATATATATTTTACGTTAGTCCATCCATAGTAATTCTGCCCGAGGGCAGGTCTTTCACTGCAATCATAGCATTTTCATGCTATGCTTTGCAGCTTTACTAGGGAATTGTAAGTGTGGTAGCTTCCCGTTGCTTTCCACACCGGTGAAGGATGGTGATGATGATGATGATGATGATAAGGATGATGATAATGATAAGGACCGGATGATTTTCGGGGACCGTTGGGCCCAAGCTTCCTGGCATTTGTCTTACAGGTGAGGAAAAACCCCGAAAAAATCTCACCCTGAAGCCTGTCCCGACCGGGAATCGAAACCGGACCCGCTGCGTGACAAGGCAGCACGCTACCTCGAGACCACAGCGGTGGAATATACATATGTTATATTGTAGATTTGCGCGGATATAAGTATGATTAAGAAAGTTTTCTTGGGTTTTCCGCGTCGTGGATTTAAGGTCGGCCTCTGGCCACTATTATAATTATCATTGATAATGATCAATGGTAATGGCATGTGGGATCATGCCGAAACGTCGGAATCAAGGCCGACCTTGAATCTATGACGCGGAAAACCCAAGAAAACTTTCTGAATCATATATATATATATATATATATATATAATGCTATGATTGCAGTGAAAGACCTGCCCTCGGGCAGAATTACTATGTATGGATATATATGAGTGTGAGTTTGTCTGTGTGTCCTTTATGGACTCAAAAACTACTTGACTGATTTGAATGGGGTTTTCATCATCATTTAAATATTTTTTCTGCAACAATTAACGTATGTAGACTAACATATTACTATACGTACTATAGGGTCGGAGCTAAAAAAAAAAGTAGCTTTTCGGACGCTTAAATGGCTTATTCTGTCTAAACCATAAGAAAACACACCAAATTAATGTACACAGCCTCTATAAATTCTACAAAATAGTTAGCCTATGATATATATTTTGTGATATATTTTTACTTGTAATAAAAATTTAGATAAATATTTCATTTTGATATTGATTTATTTTAAAGGTTCAGAAATCCACAAGAATTCACTATTACATTTTTAAAATTTGTTAGGTTGGTCACCCTATTTGATAACACATAAATATAAGAGGCAGAACTCCTTGCCACAGAGTTGATGCCGCATCGCCTTAACAGAACGTCTGACGACCTCCAGAAGAATGGGTTGGTTTGGTAAGAATTGTAGTTTGTATTAATCTCCCCTCCATCTCTTTTCTCTTGTTACAAAAAATTTGTAATTTGATATAACACATGCATTACTTTCATACTATTTTTTAAATGTAATTGTTAATTATCGTGTATCTTCTGGAGAATAGAGGTTTCCTAACTTTTTTTAAAGCCCTTTTTTAGAATAGAGCTAATACCGATGATTTTCCTTACGAAATATGTGGATAAATCGTTATGAACAAATACCCCCCTCGAAAAAATCGTTCGACATTTTTCGAAGAGTAAATACTTTATATTTTTTTGTTAATATTTTCAAATCATTAACAAATTTTGACTTTTTTTAAACAGTAGATGTGGTATTCTATAGTTACACATTCATTTTATTAAATATTTGGTAAAATCTGAAAAATCAACTCTTTGTAGACATAGTTAGAGGAAACATTCTGAAGAATTTGTTTTTAACACGCCAGAATTAAACACTTGGAAATTCTAGTGTAGATGGGAAAACAAAATGTTGCAGTACATCTGAATATTTTAATCTTATTCAGATTCAACCAGATTTTAATAAAACTTTCGGGGATTCTAGCGCAGATGGCTTGATAGCAATAGTTTATTGAACATCCAACAAAAATAATAAAGTTAATTAAAAATAGATCAATAGTTACGACGAACGTTTTTATTTTTCTGACAAGTTCTTCAAATACTCGGATATTTTGAATTAATCTACTTCTACCGCTAATACTCGCGCTGGCGAGTTACAAAAGCAGAAATGAGTTTTCCATAAATCTCCTGGAATCAGTTTGTTGGCTTGTAAGAGAGGCGAGATGATAGATACCTTGTTTCCATCTTTTATAGCCGCGCCCGTTGAACAATCAGCGCAAATACAATAATTCTATCGGAAACTAAAGAGTCAATCCGAAAATGTCGTGTTCTGAATTGTTATGGCGATAGAAATAAGTTATTCCGATGATGTTTGAGACTTTACATTTGTTTATCCAACATATTAATTTAAAGCTAATTTTAAGTCTGGTAAATCCCTAGTTTATAAAGGAGCCACCACTGTTGTAGAATGCTATTGTTTAGAGGATTTTACAGTATGTAGGCATACTGATCAAAGAAAAGTAAAATTAGCGAAAAAAAAAAGTTACAAGTGGAGATAGAACTTCCTGGATCGTCGGTCCCGCTAGTTTAGTGGTGACTATGTTCGCCCGTTTCCGAGGTTCGTGAGTTTAGATCCATCCGGGATCGATGCACATTTTCAGTGCGTAAAAATCCTGGGTATGGCTCCCTTCAGGTGAGATGTTAAGCTGTGGATCCCATTTTATAGGTTAAATGACACGTACAAGTATCTCTAGCCTCAAACAAAAGGTCTCTTAGCAAAATGTTACCCATTTCACGCTTAGCTTTCAACTATTACGATAATGACCCGAACTATTAAATAGCGTAGTTATCAGGTTACGGCGTAAAAAGTGAACAACCGAATTTAGATGTAATTTTGGTTTTAAAATGAAGCTTAGGAACATTAAAGACGAAAACGCGAAACAAATTTTCGGATCATCCAGAAACAAACCTGAGAATAATTTTTTTTTTAAGCACTGAACAATACATGTCTCACTATAGTTTACTGTATGGGACATGTCAATTTCGATGTAATTTTGCTTTTAAAATTAAGCTTGGGATAACCAAAGATGGAAACATGAAACAAATTTGCAGACAATAAACAAACCATGAAAATAAAATTGTTGAATAACATTTTTAAACACTACACTTCTCATTAGTTTGCTACACGGGACATCGCAATTTCGATATAATTATGGTTTTAAAAGTAAGTTGAGGATCGCCAAAGATGGAAACAGGAAAAATATTTGAGGAACATCAATAAAAATAACTAAATTAATTTTTTTAAGCACTACACAATCACATCCTATTAATTTACTATAGCCTATATTTTATCAAATTCCTTGCTACAATATAACGTTGAGCAACATTCTTTTCTTTGCAGATGATTACATAAGGTCCAATACAACGCAAAGTGGTGAATTTAGATATATCATAGATACAGGAAATTCAATAAAATATTAAAAATATAATATTAGTGCCTGATAAATCAGTCGTCCTCGATTGCACATTGTTTATTAATATTTTGTATACAGTTGAGGATCGAGTATTTGAATTCACAAAATCTCTAATTTACCTGCTGGTGGAGTTACGAGGTTTTGGAGTAACAGTGACGATATAGCAGAATGTTGGTTTATTGCAATAGCTATTATTATATTTGATAAAATTTGTATTTTTTCATTATGTGTGTGAAACGTTTATTTAAATTTCTCAATGTTGGACTTGTCTTATTCTGCTGTCATTTCCTTACAAATATGCAAGTGGCTGAATGTAACACGTTTTTACATTTATATATAATAGTAATAGGACTTGTGCTCCTTGCCTCTGATTCCGAGGTTCGCGGGTTCAAACCCGGTCGCGGTCGATGGGTTTTTTAGGACTGAAAAATCCAAGGAGCAAGTCCTCCGGGAGAGACTTTAATCCGTGGGTTCCGAGTCTGAAGAGTTTTAGGCTCGTAAAAAACCTTAAGCCTGAATAAAGAGGCCTCTAAGCGAAATTTAGACATCAACGTCCTAGTAATACCTTGGTTACCTGTTAGATGTCTCTTTCGGTCGGTGTGTTGACCGCATGCCATCCACGACATCTATGAGCAAATAAGGTAACTAAAAATTAAACTTGATCTAGTATAGTAACTTGTTACAAAGGAGAGGCTATGGCTCAACAATGGGTTACACCATTATAGATTGATAGGACTTTATTAGAGTAAAATTATATACAATGGCTTTTTTTTAGAAATGAATTGCAAAGGCAAGTCGTATCACACCTTGTCCAGGAATCTACCTATGTTTATCCAGTTTTCCAGATTTGCCATTGACTTGTAGCATGCCAATCTATCACAATTTGAACTCTGAAAGCTTTCTGGCAACAACTTATGCCATCGAATATTACAAATTGTTACATTTTCCTAGTATATGTATTTTGTCTTCAGAATTTGCACATTGAAATGTAAGGAGTATATCTGTAAAAAATGTAAACATTTGAAAATTATTTGCTATTGTTAATTTTAATTAAATGGAATTTTATTTGGCTTTGTTAAAATGTAATTGCCGTTACAAACTTAACAGTACATATCAAAAGAAAAGGTATAAGATGATGGGCAATGGCATGCAGGAATGAATGTACACAGAAAAAAATTAAGTACTATTTTTTAAAATTAAGAAATGTTTTTATTAAGCCACTGTTTGAATAATTTAATAAAAATTTACCCCCCCTGTTGGGAAATAAAATACACTGAAAAAATTAAATACCTGTGCGATTTGAATTTGACATTAATGTAATTGACATGACATAAATGTATAATTATAAATGGTTTTATTAGTTGATAGTATAGTGTGTAGATGTACCTCCCTGAAAGTAATCTGGCAGCGCCCATGTATAAGATATAAAAATATAACAATAAGAAATATAAAACATCTGTAGTGAAAAATTACGTAAAATGCATTTTTTTTATCCTGATGAAATTATTGCCAATTACTGTGATTTCTTAATATTCATATAGAACTCTTGGGTGAGGCAGTAGTTAAGTCTAATATTTGATTTTTTTAAGACTGTCAGTACAACAGAACTGCAGTTCCTCTGGCCCCTAACATTAAAACTGTGACATCAGTGTTCTACAGTTAAATTGTTTTTTTAAGTAGGGCTCGATTGATTCATATTGCCTTTTGTTTTTAACTCTGTTGTGTAATTTTACAAATTAATTTAATTATTAAACAAACCTCTTAATTCATAAATTAATTAGTCATTTTTTACATCTTACCTCATATTTTATGTTTCTTTGAACACGGAAACTAGTTTTCAAGAGAAACATCTCTCTCATTTTCAACTGACATTATGATAGTTGAAAATGAGAGATGTTCTCTTGAAAACTAGTTCTAATGTTTAAAGAAACATAAAATATGAGGTAAGATGTAAAAAATGACTCATCAATTTACGAATTAAGAACCTCATAATGTTATTTCTAATATTTAACTATCAGTGAAAACTCTTAATGTTACTTCCTATTGTATTTTAAAATAATTCAGTAGGCATAATTTTAGCTAATGTTTCAATGTTGGTAAATATATTGGAAAATATTGTAATATGTCCATCAACATACAAATTTCAGTATTATACATTGTGATACAGAAAATACCATTAATGTGAAATAAAATTTATTTTTGCTTCATTAATAGATGTGTGTCACTGCTGTGGTCTCGAGGTAGTGTGCTGCCTTGTCACGCAGCTGGCCTGGGTTCGATCCCCGGTCGGGCAGTTTTTCTGGGTGAGGGTTTTTATCAGGGTTTTTCCTCACCTGTAAGACAAATGTCAGGAAATCTTTAAGGCCCAAACGATCCCCAAAATCATATGGCCATCATCTTCATCTTCATCATTATCATAATCATCCTTCACCTGTGTGGAAAGCAATGGTACTCACTTCCATTAGAGGCTGACTTGATCCCAGGGCTATGATATTGCCAATTTAAAAATCCTGATCCTACTAGGACTTCAACCTCCAACCTTCTGGGTTGGATAATTTGAGGGAGAATTTAGCCTATCACCATATTTATGGTGTCAAAATGTAGGAGATATTAGATATGTACCAAGTAATGGCTGCTTCTTGAAGTTCTAGAAGTCTTAAATTGATATTACTTAGGCTCTGACAATGAGTCTTGCTCCAAATTAAAAAGGAAATATTATTGGAAATATTTCTGAAGGATTGAATGTGATGATTATTTTTCAGATTAATTCTGATAGGTTTTGATGTTGGATAACTCGGTGATTTTCATGTTGACTCTCTTAAAGGAGACTCACGGTATTTAAAATACTACTTAATTGTAGAAATAAAATTTATATTGAATTAATTTATAATATTTATTAATTTCATAAGGCATTTCTGTTTCTTCCAATCAACTGTTTGATTTGGTGGATTTGTTTCAACTCTCCACTCACTTAATTTTCTTTTATATAAATTATGAATTATATAGAATATAATTTATCCTTTTTAATTTAGGGAAATTTCAACAGATATGTGGTTCAATAAGAAGATATTTGAAAAATAAGACCACAAGGGAAACTCAATTAAAATTTTACAAAACAGTAGCCGTTCCAACGTTAACATATGGGTCTGAGACTTGGCCTTTAACGATCTCTGATGAAAATAAAATTGAGACAATAGAAATGAGATTTCTCAGATCAGTTGCAGGTGTATCTCTAAGAGATCAAACGAGAAGTCAAGATATCAGAGATGAATTACAAATACATAATATAAAAGAGAGAATACACAGAAATAAATGTAATTGGTTTGAACATATACAAAGAATGCCAAATAATCATTTAGCAAAACAGCTGCTTCATTATAGGCCTCTAGGCCGAAGAAATTTAGGACGACCAAAACGTCATTGGAAAGACAACCTGCACCTGCAGCATATAGTGCACCAGGGAGTGGAACAGGCCAACAGGCCCATACCTTGAAGATGATGATGATGATTTATCCTTCAGTGAGAAGTGTTAAATTAATAATAAAAACATCTATGAATTATATATTTATATTTAAAATATTTAGCTGTTTTTCTATTCTGTTAATTATTGTTATTAGTTCATGTTATTTAAATGAATCTTACCAATGCTGGGATTCCAATTATGAATATTCTCACGTACCTTGTGTGCCCATCTTATACAAGCTGCTTTGATGAAATGGATAAATTATATAGAAAATAATTTTGGAGCAATTATTTAAGCAATATCTAAGTAATTATCCTAGAACTATTACTTAATTATTGAGACCACTATTTTATGCAAAAGATAAATTTATATGAAATACAGTATTTAATTCATTACAAAGTTAAAAACTTGGGAAAAACTGCACTTGAACTAGTGTGAAATATTTTCAAAGTCCGATAGAACAACAGTGTGCATGCGCCAGAGTTTATAGAGCCAGCGATAACCCACAATTGAACTACATATCGATTATCATCCTCGATTACTATGCATTGCTATGAAATTTAAATGACCAATATTTGCAATAAATCCCTAAATCTATGTTAAAAAATATACTAATATTAAAATTACCAAACGTTATTAAAAATGGGCGTAAGCTTACTTGTCACTACCTAATGCTGATCCAACCAGCGATAACCCAAAACAGCAATAGAAAAATCATAGACTAAATAATATACTCTGTGGAGAAAATAGTTAGCATCACAACATTGTCTAACAGTGTCATAATATTGTGATTTACATATTTAAATAAATACTTCAAAATTGTCTAATAATGTTATAAAAAATTGTTTGAAAAAGTTTAAAATATTAAATAATGTTGGTGAATACAGAAGAAGAACTATAGTTTACAACAATATAACCAAAAAATCAAGCGCTAGTAGAAGTGCAGTTGAGCCAAAACTTGTATTAAATGTTTGATTCAACTTTAGATTCATTTCCACATGATTTTCCATACTATATTCTTGTAATTCTGTTGCTCTATATATTCTTCCATCTTTACTAATATTTAGTACTATTTTAAATGTTTTACAACAATACTTAAAACAATTTTTTACCGTTCTGGTTATTAAATATTTATATACACTCTTTGACAAAAAGTCATCTCTTGAACGCACATTACTTCTAAGTCATACTCGGCACAGTGCTGGGTTCAAACTAGGAAACTAGTCATAATTGGGCAGTCCCTGAGCTACTGTGTTATGTGGCATGAACTGAGGACTTTCCTACATGTCCTGATAGGTCAGCGGTAAAGCATGCGGTCACTGTTTCTGTTAAACCTCTCGACCATGGAAACACACTAATCCAAACTCTCTTTAATGTTGCTTGAGTGTGCACTGTGTTAACTAGCAAACAACCCAGTACAATTACTGAAAACGTGTTGATGTGAATATGGCTTCTGCGAGTACTCATGAAGTTCCCCGATCGATTGATAGAATCAGCGGATGACTCATTTTTTCTGTTTAAGGGTGTACATAATTAAGGATTTCTTAGCAAGTTTTACAGAACTGCAGTGTGCATGTGTGAATGCTTAATGTAATGTCCATAAGATACCTGAATTTCACACCATATTTCAAGAATTTAACTTCATTTTGTTAGGTTAGAGTTAGTGTACATCAGAATAGTATATATTTTATTAAATAATATGCATGTAATTTATTTTGGTAGGTTAGGAAGGGAGAAGTTAGTGTTCATCTATTTCTAATAAATTTTTGGGAATTTATTGCAAAGGTTGGTCATATCAATTTCACAACTATGTGGTGCCATCTAGCAACAACTCGTAAACCTTTGTAGGACTTCATAGATATGGTTTCACTTAGCGTCAACTTTATAAATGTTTACACATACGCACTGTTATTCTGTAGGACTTAGACAATTAATGGTCAAAATCAAACTAAAATTTTTCCAAATATTTTAAAGGAAATAAAATATTCCTTTTTAATTTAAGATTTAAATCTCCTACTTTAAATTTTTTTTTCTAATGTCACCAGGTTGTCTTTTATGACATTTCGGACTTTCTCCCCTAGCATTGGCAGAATTGTAATCCATTTCTTAGGTTGGGGCACCTGGAAGGCGGAGTTACGCTACCCTGATGGTATGATTGTGATAAATGATAATGAAGCACCATGAGAGTTCTTAACCTAAATTCCAGTCCATAGGCAACCACAGAAATAATTCCCTTTAAGGAAAAATTCCTATGGTTTGACCAGGAATTGAACCTGGGACCTTCTGAAATCAGTCGGGTATGCTGACTGCTAGCCTTTGAGGCTGGTCTAGAAATTCATTTTCTGATTGTGTAATGGCAATCACCATCTTAATTATTATTCATCATGAGAGATTTTCATAAGCGAGTCATAATGCCAATCTTTCATGGCCATCTTCAACATAATCATCACAACCAATTAACCATCTATCATTCATGATTTCTCCCCCCCCCCATCTATTCTTTTATCCCACTTTTTTTATCTTAACTATTGAACCTGGATTTAATGATGTGAGGATGTAAGCTGTTCATACATCCCTAACCTGGTTTAAAATTTCCAACAATTTCCTGTATGATTCTCTTGCCTCTAAACTTGGTTAATGTAATTCTCTCATTTCATTCTAGGCCTGCCTACCTACTAGATACTTTCCCTTTGGTTTTATTTCAAAGAAGTTGCCATGCTCTTTTCATTTCCCATTCATGCCACATGTGGTGCCCATTGCAATTTGAAACCAGTCATTATTATAGCTAGTTTCCCATAAATATCTCATTACTGTTATGTAGTTTTCTCCATTTACGTGTCTCTAGTAATGTATTTTCCTGAGCTCTCTATTACTAAACTCATCTTTTCTGCCTCTCTTAAAGTAAGATTTATTTTCATCTATATATCTGGAAGAATCACTGTTTTGCATAATTTTAGTTTAGCGATTTTTATCAGGAGAATTTAGGATGACAGTGTGTTTCTATAATGCGTAATTGTATTTCATATGTTTAAAGTTTTCTTAATTTTTTTAAGATGTCAAGTTTATTGGAGACAAGACAGCAGAAGTGAGAGATGCCGTTAAGAACCTTGCCACTGTCGATAGTCAACACAAGGTCATATTACATGTAACAGTTTAATACCATATTTATTATTGCAGTAATTTATTTTACAGGTGGATTCCATGTTAAATGATATAACATAGTCCTATGTTTCATTTAATTGAAACTTTTAAATAATTGTGAAGTTTTTTTTGTAAAACCACTTACAGATGGTAATGTAAAGTGATCCTTCTTCAGGGCCATAAGAGCAGCAGTTAATAGTAGGTTAAGGCCTTCCATCCTTCTAGGCAATCAGCATGAGATGGCAGCTGGTTGCAAGGCTTTACCCCAGCCAGATAATACTGATCTGTTAGAGGTTGAGTCAACCCCAGAGCCAGGAGGATCATATCTGTTTAAAATACTGCAGCCCATTCTTGTCATAGCCTCTCCTTTATAAGGAGTTACTGTACCAAGTTATTTTAGTTACCTTATTTGCTTGTAGATGTCATGCAGTCAACACACTGACCCAATGAGACATCTAACAGGCAACTTAAGACATTGATGTTGGTAAATTTTGCTTAGAGGCCTTTTTATTCAGACTTAAGGATCTTTTACGAGCCTGAAAATCTTCAGACTTGGAATCCACAGCTTAAAGTCCCTCACAGAGGATTTTCTCCTTGGATTTTTTGTCCTAAAAAATCCATCGACCGTGGCCGGGTAATGACCCTTGGAACCAGAGGCAAGGAGCATAACCACTAAATCCAACGAGGTCAATCCAGAATGATTATGGCAGCAGTTAAAAAATTCTAACACCTTTGGGATTCAAACTTGTGATATACCAGGTTGTAGCATGCCTTAATCAAGTACACATTGGCATGCCCCACCTAGAGACATTACTATCTGTAATATAGGGAAAGATCAGCTTTATGTTTAGTATATTTAAAATTTTTATTTTGATTAAGGACATAATTTAAAAAAAAAACAAAATAATCAGGAAAGGAAAATAAAAATCTCTAAAGTTTTGTAATTTAGTTGAAAATAATAAGTGTAGACAATTACCAGTACACTTGGGGACATTAAAATGTCTTTCGTCTAGCATCATTATTCGCTTGAAATCATGGAAGAGACATGATATACACTAGTAGTGTTTTATTGCTGCATTTCTCGAGTCTTATTTACTATGTGAGCTATGAAATTAATGCAAAAATGTGATAAGTGCAATATAAATCCCATTGTCAGTCTTAATTTGAATGATTACATAATGATCTTGCCAGTGCTTGAGATGGAATTAAAAATTACAGCAGAGGTCAGAGATATATTTATTAATTGGATTTAGTTCTTTTGGGAACTAGGATGAATGAAGCCTGTACTGTACTAACATAAGTAGTGAAAGGTAGTAAGTAAAATAATAGACCAGTTCTTTAATGGGGAGATGACATTTCCCCAAAATATATATAGTGCATTTTTTATTTCTCTTCCCTTATTTACTATACCTAACAGTATTGCCGGAAGTGTATGTACATAGTTATTTTGTCAAAATGTTTTTAGAAACTCTTGTTATATGCAGTAGGCTATTCAGAGTGATTCCAAAATGTACTGATATGCTTTCACAAGTTATTTAGGGATATATATATATTATCCAGCATTTACAAATCCCATTTCACCTTAAGGTGTCAAAGTTGTGGAACATTATATAATTTTTTCTAAAATTTAAGTTTTTTATGAATCTTATGTATGAAGACATTACTTTTTTTTTCTGTTGAAAGCACTTTCATAATGGGTGGTTCACTTAAACAGATGATCTTACTGAGAAGAGGTGATTTCATATTTTTTTACTCCAGAGCAAATAACAAAGATAAACCTCAAGACTCTGGCTCTTAAATACCACAATTATATTTTCATTAATAATTAAATTGTTTTCATTACCTCACCTCATAACCTTTTTCTTCTAGATTGCAGTTTCGGAGCTTATCTCCATCATCAGTAGCCTCTGGTCAACCGGTGTTATGTTGTTTGTTGGTGGTTTTCTTCTTACTGTAAGACATTAAATTGTCTGTAAGAAGAAAACTGCCAAGAAATGACATAACACCGGTTGACCAGAGGCTACTGATGATGGAGATAAGCTCTGAAACTGCAGTCTAGAAGAAAAAGGATATGAGGTGAAGTAATAAAAACATTAATTTAATTCTTAAATTAAACCTCATAGTGTTCTTTCCTTGTGAAAGTTTAAATATATATATATATATATTTTATTTATTTATTTATTTATTTATTTATTTATTATTCATTTTATATGTCTCAATGATGGATAAATCATATTTGAAGAAAAAAATGATATGTTCAGACTGGGGCTTGAACCAGTATCTGTGGCTTTCTAGGCCAATACTCTACTGACTGAGCTACCTGAGCAAGTTCCAATCTAAATGCAAATTTTTCTCTTATATATGCTGTTAACACACATTTGTACACAAATTATTTAGTAAAGAGCTACCATAACCATGGATTCCTTATATCAAAACACTTGAAAAACATACCTGAACAACTTGTGAAAATTTGTCGGTAGAGTTTGGATTTACCTTGTATTATTTGTATGTACCATCTTTATGGAAGCTCCTATTAAGGTGAGCCCCACGGACAAATTTTCTCCTCTCCCCCTAACTATTACATTGTAATAGTAAACCTGATTATATTTAATTTGAGTGGTATGAAATAAAGAAAATATTTTGAAATCAACACATCTATAATACATTATAATAGTAGAAAGAAAACATTTTGAAAAGGTGTTAATGATAAGAAACGGGATCCCACTCCACCTCAAGCACTGGGTCTTGCACACTAAATTTTATTTTACAGAATGATGTTAGTAAAATACTGTATTTAAAAGTTTGGAATGTTTTTGTTGAATTTATGGCTATCTATGCCAGAAGTCCACCTGTTAATGTTCAGAGAAAGAACAAGTGACAGCTAGCATCATGTTAGATAACATAATGCACATTTCCACTATCAGATTGGGTTTTTATACTTATTCACTCATTAGTAAGTCCTTATACCACAAAATATTCTATACTAAATTTAATTTAATTAGGTGAGAGTGGGGAAGTTAGTGTACACCAGATTAGTTTATTGGTAGATTGGCTATTCCATCTGAATTGCTAATGTATTTAATTGTAAATATGGTAATTTTATACTAAAATTACCTGTATTTCTCATTCAATTTAAAGCATTTCACATTTTATGGGATAAAATCGTCTATATTTTACTCAGTAATTCTGTGGCCACAGAGTAAACATATGTAAGTCTAAAAACATAACTTTTCACGAGCAACTTATTAATATAATATTATAATGATATTGTAAAAAGAAAAATTGACTGAACCAGGAATCAAACCGTGGACCTCTAGTTCTCCAGACTAGTGTGCAGCCCACTACACCATTCTAGACCTGGCACAAACATTAACAATTCATGGTTTGATTCCTGGTTTAGACATTAATTTTTCTTTTCACAATATCATTATAATATTATAATATGATCTATTTTTTTCAATCAACTTTTATAGGAATTAATCACTATGAGGTTTAATTTATGGTGAATTTAAATGTTTCTTACCTCTCCTCATATAAATTTTCTAAGTTGATTGTGATTTAGAGACCATAACTGTCTCATCCTCAGAACTTTGTTGGTGACTGGTGTTATGTCGATCGGAAGAAACTCTTCCGATCGACATAACACCAGTCGCCAACAAAGTTCTGAGGATGAGACAGTTATAGTCTCGAAATCGTGATCAACTTAGAAAATTTATATGAGGAGAGGTAAGAAACATTTAATTTCACCATATGATCTATTATTGGAACTGTGTTAAAATAACAGTATTGGAAAATGTTAAATAACTTATTAATAATCAGAAATTTTAATTACTTCTGACGAGATATCTACCATAATACTTGAGAACTTTACCCTTATGATAGAGGAAGAAAAATTATATATTTCTGACCCATTAATTTACAAAATTAAAATCACTAAAATTGGACTTATGTAAATTTACCCTATTACCATAGAATTATTCACATATTGTAAGAGTATTTTTTTATTTCAATATATGTAAGTGGACTCCTGGGATAGAATCCTAAAACTTTCTAAGATTTATTTCTGGGAACAACTTAAATTCTTTGTCAGGTGACATTTTTTTTTTTTTTGCATGAAATTTTAAAGTAAACACGAGACAGAACTAAATGAATGAGTCATTTTGAAAAGGGATCATCTCAAATTTTTTTTTAAATTCACTTTCTTCGTTATTCCATGTTTACCTACCTACTTCTATTGTTTCCATGTCAGACTGGATCAGCTACACTATTCTTTACCACTTTCTGACTTTATTTAGTACCAATTTCAGATTCAATGCTTTATCCTGAACAAGTTGAAACAGTTTTTTTTTACCTCTCCTGTAAAATTTGATCAGCTGTAGTTGATCCCTTTTTGAAATGACTCATTTAAATAGTATACAAATTTGAGAGCTAGGCTAAAAGTGTTGCTGATGATTAAAATAAGTCCATCTATTTATATTCTCTAGATGATTTAATGTCTCCCAGTGTACAGGAACTATATTTTAGATTTATTACTACAAAGTAATGGCAAAAATTTAAGTATATAAAAGCATCTTAATACCTTTTTGCAGAATGACATTTAATTACAATAAAATGTAAATTTCATTTAAACAATTGATATTTAAAAACTGCTATATTTTTAAACTACATTATTTAAATGTATATTAACCCATTTACTTCAGTTATAAATGCCCAGCAAGTAATCCAACTATAGACCTCAGGAGGCCCTTGGGGTAGTTTGAACTTAAGGCTTCCCCAGAACAAGCATCTGGTACTCATTTTTTAGATGCTGAGTTAACACCACAGCTATGATGCTGCCAGAAGGTTTAGGCCAGTTTAAAAATTCTGACCCCACTGCGACTTGAACCCCTCCACCTTTATGGCTTGTAGTGCATTGCCTCAACCAACTATTCTATGTTGTCTTGCCCAACAAGTACTTTATTTAAATCAGAAAAGTACCATGTTGGAGTTTTTCTCTATTTTAAAAACTCTAATCTCTAAGTTGAAAACCAAGCCACATTTTTACTATAGTAAATGTTAACTAAGTCCTGCATCATAGCTGAGTGGTTAAGGCAGGATGCCTTATTGCAGAGCTACAGGACTTGTACTGGTTCAGGTCTCCATGAAGGAAGAAATTTTCTCTTGGAATTTTGGCCAGTGGGGAACCAGTGCCCACCCAGCATCGTGAGGAATTTGGGTAGCTATAGTATGTGGTGGCTCCAGGTTAAGAAAACCAGCTGCAATGGCTGGGGACCTGATATGCTGACCACATGTCACCCTTACACTGGCTGGATGATAGACTACCTTTGTGATTAATACATGTGGATGTGAGACCAGCAGCTGGCTGGTAGGCCAAGGTTTTTTAAGCCCCTTGTGCCATGGACAAAAAAGTTAACTAAAGTTAGGAATTTAATGTTGCATTTTAATTGCTTGGGTCATTAGCATAAATTCAAATCTAGGCATGAATAGACCAACAATTTATACAGGGCCCTTGGCTTTCCTTTCATACTAAAGGGAAGCCATTGTCATGATTTTTGCAATATAAATATATCCATTGATGTCAGCTGGATTTGAATATTAGATTCACAGTTATGCATGAAAATCCAAGTCTAGGTACAAAATTAACTGAAGAATGCCCTCTTAACGGATATGAAATATTTGAGAAATGCATTGATTTGAGTTTTGCTCATGACCTAAATTGACAGCCATAAAATAGATTAGCTACACCTTGTCTTCTGAGGAAAATGGGTTAATAGTACTGAAGATAAATTGAGATGGGTATCTTTTAAAAGTTGCAAATGTTAAGCTAGCTTTCTAAGAAATCAGATGGCAATAAAAATTTTACATGCAGGTTTACAAGTGCCAAACATGAAAGGTGTTAAATATCTATTAGGATACAGAAATTAATTTCCATTCTTTTCTTATATGTGGAATTCACCCATGTTGCAAATGGAATTTGTATTTCAGTGAGAATTGTACTAGAAATTAACACAAGGTAATTCATATAAATGAATTTATTTTTGCATCTGTCTTCATAAAACTCTGATTTTCACAGACTAGTTTCTGAAGCCAATCTCTTCTATTGTCAGCCTTGTTGAATATGGAAGGGATGTTTTCAAAAACTAGTTCTATGAAAATTGTAGTTTTGAGGTGAGATGTAAAAATATTAGATTTGTTTATATGAGAATATGTATACTATAATGTAATCAATGCAATAAATTTAAAAATGAATTTTTTTGTGTACTTTTCTGGAAAGTAACCTTAACATATCCTTATTGACTTTCTTCTGGAGTGAGTTTTAATCATGTTGGACTTAGGACGATTTTTTTAATAGCTTTTTTTCCCTATTTTATATCTAGATGTTCATATTAAAGCTTCAAATTTTGCATTGTAAAACTTTAAAACTAAATTTGAAGGTCTAATTCCAAAATTCGAATGAAATGTTATGTATAAAATAGAAGCAGTACTTAAAAATCGTATAAATGACACTCTAAGATGCGGAAATTGCCTTAAAAAAAACACCCTAAGTCCCACACCTGAAAACAAAAGTAGCAGTCTAGCATTGAAAGGATTATGATAATTAGGGTAGTGCATACATACAAGAGAAATTTTTTTTAAAAAATCAAAAATATATTTCACAGTAAAGTGATAAAAATAGTACAAAATTAAGTTTACAAGTATTTAGAACAAAAGTTCTGCTGAGAATGATCAGTGCTGCTGCCACCAACCTAAAACAAATCATTTACTTAAATAAGCAACTATAAACAAAAGCATTTAAAATGTTCTGAACATATCTGCCAATAATAGATTTCAGTCAAATCTTTAATTTATTCAGGTCAATGATTCAATCTCTTTGTATGATATCACCAAGACAATTTTGTGGATTTTTTTTTTTTGCAAATTTAAATGAACAAATTCAAAATTCGAATTATGAATTTGTTCATTTAAATTTGTAAAACAAAAAAAAAACAGAATTGTCTTGGTGATGGTAAGTATGTATTATAAACAACCATGCTAAATGTCTTTAAAATGATCTCACACAAGGAGATTGAAACATCAACTTGAATAAATTAAATATTTGACCGAGATAACAAATAATTGTTATTAACTACTCTCAAGGAATAATATTAATAAAATAAATATTATACATTTATATAATTTATACCAATACATAAACTTGAGCAATGTGCCACTATGGTTTTTTTAATCAAAGACCTCAAACTTAATCTCCTAACCTCAAATCTGAAAATTTTAGAATCCCACCAGGAAACAAGCCCAGATTCTTTGGTAAGAACGCAGACATGCTGTCATCTGAATAGAGTCATTTACATAATAAATAAGGCAAGTCTGTTGCATCTGACCTCATAAAAGTTTAGTTCTTTTAGGACGTGTTTCAATACACGTTTATCAACTTCTATGAGATGTTTAGGTTGGAATTAATTATTGTAAAAATTATTACTGAGAGCATGTCACTGAATAGTTTGTGCCTGGTTAATAGACCTAAATGTATAAGATCTAAAAAAAAATATTATATTCTACCAAATTATTATTTCTTGTTAAGGCTAAAATAGGTCCTGATAGTCCAGTGGTTTTCATAGTAGCATATAAATTCTAAGCAATTGACTTCCTTTGGAAGGGAAGTAAAAATTCACCCAATGCTACCAACATTTATTTAGCTAATTTAATCAATTTTATCTATCCTCCATAATTTTGTACCATATATCCTTCCAATATTACATATCAGTACACTACAAGGCAAAAGGTCAGGGTTTTGACTCCCAGTGGGTTCAGGATTTTTAAATGATCCAAACTCTCTGCCAGCACCATGGCCGTGGGATAGTCTTAACCTCTAACAGAAAAAGTACCAGGCGTTTGTCTAGGAGTAAAGGCAGTCATCATGGAGGGCTGCTAACAACCCAGCTGTCATCTCGTGGCAATTGTCTAGAGAAGTATTCTCACTACCCCAAGGGACACCTATGGCCTGTTTGTGGAATTACTTTACTTTTTATTGTTCCTATCAAACTAAAGTAATGTAGCACAGTGATACCTGCATATGGACCATTTCACTGCTATCCTGTGATTTTCATAATTAATGCATATACTACAATTAATATCCCATAAAATTTAACTATAAATAATATTTCCAGACCAAACTGTCATCTTTCTGTTTCATCAAAATACCCCCATTTCTTACATCAAAATTTTCAATGTTTCACCCCATAACTATCTCATTGGCACTATAAAAGAGGAGAATTATGGTTACACAAACAAGCTCTCCATACATGCCTATCCAGATATAATATTTTTCTAATCATTACCTGTATAATTTACCTCCCCCAAATCACGGTTAATATTATTCTCCCACCTCATTCTTGACCACCTACTGGGCAGTTTTCCCTCTGGCTTTCCTATAATAAGTTTCCATGTCCCTCTTTATATTGTCCATTTATGCTACATGTCCACCCAAGAAAGTGTCCAAGAAGAAAATTTCTCAATCAATTTCAGCAGAATATTGGAATCAGAAATTTCAGGAGGTACAAAAACCAGCCACTATGTTGACACATACTACAACTATAGCTAAGCAGTTTAGGAAATGATGTCTTGATGGCACATGGGGGAAGGAATTTTCTTTGAATTTCAGCTAGTACAGGACCAGTGCCCACATTGCATCATGAGGAATTTGGGTAGTTACAATAAGTAGAAGCTCCAGGTTGAGAAAAAAAGCTGTAACAGCTGGGAGAACTGATGTACTGACCACATGTCACCCTTACACAGGCTGGATAATTGTCTACCTCTGCGATTAACACATGTAGAGCCTTAACCCCCTACTAACCCAAGGGCATCCCAAGGCCTGTAGTGGGATTACTTTACTTTACTTTAGATTTGAGGTCAGCAGCTGGATGGTAGGTCAAGGACCTTCTAGGCCTGTCATGTCATGGAGTTTAGCTTAGTTTTAGCCTTTTGTGGCAGAGAGCTACATGGTTTTAACTGATTCAAATTCTATGGGGGAAGAAATTTTCCCATGGAATTTCAGCCAGTATAGAAAGAGTGCTCAGACATCATGAGGAATTTGGATAGCTAAAGTGAGTAGCAGCTCTCCAGGTTTAATGGCTGGAGACCTGACATGCTGACCACATGTCACCCCAGTACTGGTTATATGATTGAACACCTCTGTTATTAACCACATGTGGATGTGAGGTCATTTTTTTTTCTATATTGACAAAACATATTTATTGAGTATTGAATAGCACTCATAAAAAATTGTTCTCCCAATAATAAAGTAATTCTTCCAAGTACTCACCAGAAAGTCTTCGAGTTTATATTTTGCTTCACTGACATCAGTTGAGTTGGGCCATAGAGGAGCCATCAAACTGTAGCCTTGGAGATTCATGGACTCATCATAATTGAGATGGCAGCAATCAGGAGTCTTCGGTTTATGCTGCAATCTGAAGCTCCAGTAATGGACACCTGCATCTCCGCATCTTCATCCAAGTCCCAGCAATTTGTATCTGAAAAGACAAGTACTGTAAACTCAGAGGTGCAGATCACTTCATAAATATACATGTATATCATTAACATTTTGACATTCCATAACATACTTGGTTAAAGCAATACAAGTACAAACCCAGATGATCACAGTTTCAGATCTCAAATGGGTCAGGATTTTAACACTGCTCTAAGCTTTCTGGTAGAACTACGACCCTAGGATCAACTTGACTTTTAACTCTAAAGAATATCAGACTATATTCTGAGAGTGAATAAAGCTGTCATGCGGACTGACAACCCAGTTGACATCTCGTACCAACTGTCTAGAAACGTAGAAACCTTAACCTCCTACCAGCCTAAAGACCGAAGGTTTCCAGTGGGATTACTGTTTTATATCATTAACATTACATACTTCATATTTTCAGCTTTTTATCCTGTTATGCCCCCTTTGGTAACACTATCTTACCTGAGTCCTACAAACTCATTTAACTTCTTTGGTTAATAATCTATTATTGTCAAATGTATCATCCATTCTTTACACATAGAGCACCATGGTACCCAGGAGCTATTTTAGGGGGATTGAAGGTGTGAACAGTCCTGCGCTGTAGCCAAGTGGTTAAGGCAAGATGCCTTGGCGCAGAGCTACAGGACTTGCAATGGTTCGGGACTCCATGGAGGAAGAAATTTTCTTATGGAATATCGGCCAGTATGGGATTGTGCCCACATAGCATCATGAGGAGTTTGGGTAGCAACATTAAGTAGCAGCTCCAGGTTGAGAAAAACAGCTATAACGGCTGGGGGACATGACATGCTGACCACATCTCAACTCTACACTGGCTGTATGATGATCTATCTCTGTGATTAACAAATGCGGATGTGAGACATTCTAGGCCTGTCGCGCCAAGGAGTTAGTTTGTTCCTGCAAATATGACATTTTTAAAACTTGCTTAGAGTGTATTACTGCTTTCTCTAAGAACTTCAAGTAATGAATATAGTAACTGCTCTACAATTTTATCCATTTTAATTAATATTATATAACTAATTATTATTAAACTTTGTTTATTGAACTTTCATTAATAATGTAAATGTAATATAAAACATTTAAAACTCTTATCTAGAATACAGTCCACCACTATGGTCTCGAGGTAGCGTGCTGCCTTGTCACGCAGTGGGCCCGGGTTCGATCCCCGGTCGGGGCAGTTTTTCTGGGTGAGGTTTTTATCGGGGTTTTTCCTCACCTGTAAGACAAATGTCAGGAAAACTTTAAGGCCCAAACGGTCCCCGAAATCATATGGCCATCATCATCCTTATCATCATCACCATCATCCTTCACCGGTGTGGAAAGCAACGGGAAACTACCACACCTACACAATTCCCTAGTAAAGCTGCAAGCATAGCATGAAAATGCTAGGATTGCAGTGAAGGACCTGCCTTCGGGCAGAATTACTATGGATGGATGGATGGATGGATGGATGGATCTAGAATACAAATGATAAACATTGTAATATGTAATATTTTGTTGTTGTTCTTCTTCTTCTTCCTTTCATGTGATAGACCTAGTGGTCTGTTACGGTCTCAATCCAAAGTTTGAAGGGTGTGCCCAAAGATCTCTTGCCTGGTGGCTGGTAATTTAAGATTTGACGTGGTATTCTTGTTCTGCTCATTCTTCTTACATGAGATTTCCAGTTGTTTCTGTATTTTTGTACATATTCCATGACTGATTCTGTTTGTAATTCTTTGAGAATCTCAGAATTCCTTTTGGTCTGTTTGGTTTCTAAGTGAAACCATCATTATCTCGTATCACAAGCCACCACTGATGGTATCACTTAAGTTCTTTAAATTGCAGAAGGGTATTAGAAGTCGGCCCCGGTGGTCTAGTGATTGTGTTTCTTGACTCTAGTCCCGAACGTCACGGGTTCAAAACCGGCCGGGGTCGATGAATTTTTAGAATGGAACAATCCAAGAGATACATCTTCCGGGAGGGACTTTAAGTCATGGGTTCCCAATCTGAATATTTTAATGAAAAAAACGCAAGTCTCTGTGCAGAATTAAACCAATACCCATGCAATATCTTAGTTGCCTACTAGAGGCCTCATTGAGATGATATGCTAACCACATGTCACTTGTTGACATCTGAAGGTAAATAAGCATAACTAAATTAGCATGGTTCAGAAACTTCTGCTAGGGAGCACCCGTGTCTCCATGAGGGACGTATGGGGTATATACACATTATAATTATGTTTAACGTAGAGTATATATATATATATAGTTTTTCCTCACCTGTAAGACAAATGTCAGGAAAACTTTAAGGCCCAAACGGTCCTCGAAATCATATGGCCATCATCATCATCCTCCTTCACTGGTGTGGAAAACAACAGGAAGCTACCACACCCACAATTCCCTAGTAAAGCTGCAAAGCATAGCATGAAAATGCTATGATTGCAGTGAAAAACCTGCCCTTGGGCAGAATTATTATGGATGGATATATATATATATATATATATATATATATATAATTTGGATTTTTTTCTATTCTGTCAATATACATTATAAATTCTTTAATATGACCAGAGTTTCTAACTACAGTATATGAGGTCTCGGATTCGATCCCCAGTCAGATCATAGGAATTTTTTAAAAGAAATTATTCTTGTGGTCGCCCATGGTGTAGAATTTAGAATAAGTTTAGGTCTAAGGACTCTCCTGAGCTTCATTTATCGACAATCATATAATCGGGGATATCGTACGTAATTCCGTCTTCAGGTGACCAACCTCAGAAATGGTTTACAATTTCGTCAATGCCAAGAAAGCCAGAAATGTTGTATAGACCTCCTGATGGCATTGTGCAAAAAAAAAAAAATATATATATATGTGTGTGTGTGTTAAATATAATCGTTTCTAGGTGGTCTAACGGTTACCACGCTCGCCGCTGATTCCAAGGTTTGCGAGTTCCACCCCCGTTCCATTAGATCTTTAAGGGCATAAAAATCCTCAGCATTGGTTTCTTCAGAATGGGAGTAAAGCCGTGGGCCCCGTATCGTATATTTAGAATGCAGAAGATGAAACATGATTTTGAAAGGCCTTCATCCATTTAACCATTTGATGGAGTTCATTAAACAGAAGTTTAATTTAGTTCAGGACGACTGCTATTTTAATACTGTTTAATACAATTGACTATTACAAAGATAAATACCAACTAGATAGTATAACTGTCACAGGATTGATGATCGGGGCAAGAGGTACTATACCAGGATTCCTAGCCAAATTTTGGAATTCCTTAGATTTGGACAGGGTATATCTTTCTAAAATTGCCATCGCTGCCATTAGAGGATCAATTTCAATGTTAAGAAACCATTTTTACAAAATTTCTACTTTGTAGTATGTATACTTCAATTAGGCCTACAATTTGATTTTTTTAATGTATTTACAAAATGTATTTCATAAACTCAAAAAATTAATTGTATCACTTTGTCCTTGAGGCAATCCCCTAATGAGGAAAGTTGTATATAATAAATATTATTATTATTATTATTATTACTATTATTATTATTATTATTATTATTATTATTATTATTATTATTATCATTATTATTATCATTATTATTATTATTATTATTATTATTATTAAAATATTAGTTTTTTATGCGCGAGCATCCCTCCTCCCCCTTGTAAAACCAGGCTTCAAGCAGCGATTTATATTGCAGATATTGGATTTTTAAAATATGTGTAGAAAGTATTACTGTTTTTATCTAAGGAATTAAATAATGTACTGGTATATATTAACCAATCTACAATTTAAGCCACTATATTAATAATAAATAATTCATTAAGGAACTCGGTGGCATTATCGAACTGCAGGGTCATAGCCGTGCGGACATAAGCTCTCATACGTTCCTAATGCTTGCCAATCATTCCCTGTACAATCTACTTCCCTCAAATCATGGTTAATGCTATTCTTCCACCTCATTCTTGGTCTACCGAGGTGTCGAATGGTGGATTAGGAGACAATTGGAACGAGGCATATTCACTGAAATGTTTTAATTCTGTTCTCCAGGCAAGTCGGATGAAGAATGTGATTGGATGAATGTATAGAATTTAAATTTCATGTGCAGCTGGCAAAAATTAAAATGGCCGATTTCTTTAAAACTAAAGTATTGTTCGAGTGTACTACTCAGAGAAAGTTATACTATATGTTGCTGGACCACGATTTGAAGTGTCCTGATATATCCATCCATAGTAATTCTGTCCGAGGGCAGGTCCTTCACTGCAATCATAGCATTTTCATGCTATGCTTGCAGCTTTACTAGGGAATTGTAGGTGTGGTAGCTTCCCGTTGCTTTCCACACCGGTGAAGGATGACGATGATCATGATAATGATAAGGATGATGATGGTGATGATGGCCATATGATTTCGGGGACCGTTTGGGCCTTAAAGTTTTCCTGAAATTTGTCTTACAGGTGAGGAAAAACCCCGATAAAAACCTCACCCAGAAAAACTGCCCCGACCGGGGATCGAACCCGGGCCCGCTGCGTGACAAGGCAGCACGCTATCTCGAGACCACAGCGGTGGACTCCTGCTATATATATAGTTTTAATTGAGGAGTATTGCAAATTAATGTTATAGTTTAGCGGTAAAGTTGGGAGCTAGTATTCATGAGATTGTGCGTTCGAAAGCGATCTAGTGTTTTTTAAGAAAATATATAATGCATCCTTTCTCCTTTATGACTATTTTAATAATTAACACCAGGTTTATTAATATATTTTCCCAATTCCCCAGGTGTCACTTAGACATTTCTGGTGTTCTCTCGTGGCATGGCGTACTTGAAACCCACTTCTGAGGTTGGGGCGCCTGGAAGGTGGGGTTACGCTTCCCCGATGATATGAGAGTTGATGATGGTAATGATGCGCCTGGCGAGGCCTTAAACTAAACTTAATCTAATTAGGCGAATATGGTTTTGATGATGATGATGGCCAGATGATGTTCGAGGACCGTTTGGGCCTTAAAGTATCCTGATATTTATCTAACAGGCGAGGAAAAACCCCGAAAAAAACCTCACCCAGGCAACTTGTCCCGACTGGGGATCGAACTCGGGCCCGCTGCGTGACAAGGCAGCACGGTACCTTGAGATCACAGCGGTGGACGTATTGATATATTATCTTTTTTTTTTTTTTTACATTATGGCTGAAATAGAAAATGATATAGAGGAGGGAGTGAACGTATTCTCAAAATATATTTCGTGGTATAAAGCAAATAAACGTAAAGTTATGGTGGGTTCTATGTCAGATTTACGGGGATTGGGGGCAACCCGTTACAGAAATTTGGCCTAACTTTTTTCTGAAATACTCTACATTTTCTCCTCCTTTAAAGCAGGAGACCATGTAACTGGAAGAATAACCGTTCTATATACTTTTAATTAAACGTTTGCTTTTAGAGAATCGGGATGGTAAGTCTCTGTAATGCATATTAGCATGCGTTTCCAGCGCTGGTCAACCAAGGCTTGTCGCGCTTGGAGTTTTTTTTTTTCAGCGTTGGGCCTATGTGTAATTTCGTTCTGTGCTTCAATCCTATTTGTTATATATAATTAAAATGAGAGAAAATTCAACATATATGTTATTAAAATGGATAACAAATAATTCATCATACAATTAAAATTGACCACAAAGACAATTTGTTATAATTAAAATCAGTGAATAAATAATTCCTAATATAATTGAGATTGGTCAGAACTAATTAGACATATCATAATTGGTCAGAAGTAATTTATCTTATTACAATTTGTCACAGGAACAATTAGTTAAAATTAAAAATTTTCGGAGATAAATAATTCGCCATATAATTCATACTAGTTGGAGATAATTCGACATTATTAAAATTGGACGAGAAATAAGCTAAATTGAAAGTAAAAACTTTATCTAGGCTCGAACTCGCAACCTTTTAACTGTAAAACAAGCGTTTTATCGCTGTTCCATTAGCGTACACTGTTACGACGCAAAAAGTGGACCTCCGAATTTCGAGATTATTTTGGTTTTAAAATTAAGTTTATACATCCACCCATCGTAATTCTGCCCTAAGGCAGGTCTTTCACTGCAATCATAGCATTGCCATTCTATGTTTTGCAGTTTTACTAGGGAATTATAGGTGTGGTAGCTTCCCGTTGCTTTCCACACCTGTGAAAGATGATTATGATAAGGGTGATGATGATGGCTGGATGATTTTCGGGGACCGTTGGGTCCCAAGCTTCCTGACATTTGTCTTACAGGCGAGGAAAAACTCCGAAAAATACCTCACCCAGGAGCCTGTCCTAACCGGGAATCGAACCCGGGCCCGCTGCGTGACAAGGCAGCACGCTACCTCGAGACCACAGTGGTGGACTGTGTTTATACATATGTAACAATAAAAAAAATGTCGACCACCCAGAAACAAACCTGAAAAATAACAATTTGTAAAGAACTATCGCCTCTAATAGTTTATTACACATTACATCGGTAAAATGCAATGCTAAGCGATGTTCATTTTTCTCTGCTCATGAATACACAAGTTCTAATTGATGCGATGCAGCGTGTTACAATGCACACCACGTAAGTTTACAAAACTGTGTGATTTATTTAGTTCGGTTTCGATGGGGATAAGTTAGTGTATACACATTATTATTTTACAAGAGTGTGCGATTTATCTAGTTATATTTAGATGATGGCAAGTTAGTTCAGGCATACGCCAGATTGGTTTACAAGAGTAGGTCTATGTGATTTACTTGGTTAGATTTGGATGAAGGTAGGTGTACACCAGATTGTTTACCGGAGTGTGTGATTTATTTAGTTAGGTTTACATTAATGTAAATTAGTGTACACCAGATGAGCGAAATGTAATACGGTAGGCTACGTAATTTATTTCGTAAGGTTTAGTTGATTAATTTTACCGCTTTTCATTTTCGAGATACGTACTGTACGATGAAGTATCGATTATTATCAACAATCGATTTAATTAACATATTTAATTTTTGTCATTGTATGGAAGTCTATTTTCATATACTTCAATTTCTTTTTTATGTTATTTTGAAAACATAGCACTGTAATTTGATTAGAATAAAATATTTATTCTATTTATGCTCTGTAATGAAGAAAACAATGTTTTCAGCCTGGACTAACATCAAAATATCGGAACCGATATCATAACTACAGTGGCTGCTACATTCTCCAGGTAAGATAGAAAATAGTGCTTTATAAATCAATTATTTTCCTGCTTCGTTTCTGGACGGTCCGCATTTTTCTTTTTTTTTTTTTTTTTTTTTCTTTCTTTTTCATGTTTTCATATTTGACGTTCCTAGGCTTCATTTTAAATCCAAAATTATCTCCAAATTAGGATGTCCATTTTTTGTCCACATATTGTTTTGCCTACCTGAATGAAATGTAATATGTAATTTAATTCATTTGGTTCAGTGGGTTAATATTGCCGCTGTTCATTTTCGAGAAATATGAACGACGTATCGACTATTGTTGACAATCGATTCAATTAACGGACATAGATTCGTTGTTGTGTGGAAGCTTATCGCTGTGTGGAAGTCAATTTTTTAAAATTTCAATTTCTTTGCTATTTAATTTTGGATATAGGCTATAGCACTGCAATTTTATTACAAAATATTTAGGCAATTTTATGCCACCTGTGAATATTCGATCGGAGGAAAAGTGACTGCGTCATGTTACTCACGTTCCGCTAGAACCAATTGCCAACATGTAAGGGATTCTATCTCAGGCAAGTTAGGGTGAGCATGTTAGCTTTAGTTTGGGCAAGTTAGGGCGAGCAAATGGGCGAATTAGTGTAAGTCAAATTCGTTCAGCTTTCACTTGTAAGCGGGTTTTTATAATAAGTTCGCCTCACTAAGTAACAAATAGTATTTTACATGATAAACGTGGCGATTTTAGGTTATTCTGAGTTCATCTTCTCACTTCATTTTATGGTATTTCTTACATTTTTGGGAGAAATAAACATTTCTTTCTGGTAATTATTCACACACTGAAACAAATTATGTGTTTTCAGTTTTTTATTTGAATTTATGTAAGTGTTGGGTGGAATGAAAACTCCAAACGCGACAGGCCTAGAAGGTCCTTGGCCTATCATCCGGCTGCTGGCCTCACATCCACATGTGTTAATCACAGAGGTAGACGACCATAAGCCAGTGTAGGGGTGACATGTGATCAGCATGTCGGGTCCCACAGCCGTTATAGCTGGTCTTCACAACTTGAAGTCGCTACTTATTGTAGCTACCCAAATTCCTCATGATGCTGTGTGGGCACCGGTCCCATATTGGCCGAAATTTCTTCCCCATGGGGACTAGAACCAGTAGCTCTGCGCCAAGGCATCTTGCCTTAACCATTCGGCTACGTCGCGGGACGGTAGAATCTCCAATATTTATTATATTTATCTACTAAAGAAAACATACCCATCCTGGACTGACATCTAAATATCGGAACTGAAATCACAACTACAATGGCTGCTGCATTCTCCAGGTAAGATAGAAAATAATGCTTTATAAATATATTGTTTTCCTGGTTTGTTTCTGTTTGATTCGTAATTTCTTTTCATGTTTTCATATTTGACCTTCCTAAGCTTAATTTTAAAACCAAAATTATTTCCGTATTCCTAGATTGTTTATCCTACCTGAGGGTGTAATTTATTTTAAGATATTAAATATAGAATTGGTACCTGGTAAGACAGTCGTCCTCAACTAAATTGTTAAACTTCATTAATTTTTTTAAATATCGAGGCCTTTCAAAATCCATGTTTCATCTTTTGCATTTTAACTGTTGCTAGTTAAAATGCAGAAGATGAAACATTGATTTTGAAAGGTCTCCATATTGGAATTACTCGATGAAGTTTAACAATTTAGTTGAGGAAGACTGTCTTACCAGGTACCAATTTTATATTTAATATCTTATTGCATAACCTCAATGGTGCTTTAATATGAATTTTAAAAGGGTTGATTTATTTTGTTAGGCTTACATGAATGCAAGTTAGTGTACATCAGATGAGTGAAATATAATATGTAATTTATTTCGTTAGGACGTCTCCAGATGGTGAAGTAGATTATACAGGGGGACGACTGGAAAACAGCTCAGGATAGGGATGTATGGAGAGCTTATGTCCGCGCGGCCATAAACCTAGGGCTTCGATAGTACTACCAGTGAGTTAGGGTCAGTGAATTAAAATTGCGGTGTTCATTTTAGAGAAATATGTACGATGACGATTATTGGCGACAACTGATTCAATTAACAGACATTTAAGATTCGACGTTGTGTCCATATCAATTTTCGTACACTTCAATTTCTTTGCTAAGTAATTTTGGAAATATAACACTGCAATTGTATTAAAAAAATATTTATTCTATTTCGTCTACTAAAAAAAACTATCCTGGACTAACATCTAACCGACATCGCAACCACAATGGCGGATACATTCTCCAGGTAATATAGAAAATAGTGATTTTTAAATTATTTTCCGGCTTCGTTTCTGCATGGTCCTACTTTTTATTTTTCGTGTTCTCATCTTTGACGTTCCTAAGGTTCATTTGAAAATCAAAATTATCTCGAATTTTGGATGGCCACATTTTGCGCCGGACCCGAGATGATCATTTCACAATAATTCATTTTTAAACACCAGTTCAGAAGCTATATCAACTGTGCATCTATAAGCGCATGCTTTGGGTTACAGCATCCGATCCGAAATGGAACTTTCAATTTATTCACGGTTCAACAGTGCGGTCGCTAATTTTTGCCAGCATTTCAAAGTATTGATCCAAATTTTCAGCGATCACGCCACAATTCACTATTTTATTTTTAAAATATGCTTAAATAGTTTGATACCTGATCAATTCTTGAACCATTTTGTAAGTTTATGAATCGCAAGTTCGCCATTGCTGTGGTCTCGGAGTAACATCGTTGCCTTCTACGTAGCGAGCCCGGCTTCAAACCTCGGTCAGGACAAGTTTCCTGGGTCTTTTCGGATTTTTCCTCACCTGTAAGATAAATGTCGCAAGAATTAAGACCCTAAAAATACCCAAACATCATTTGGCCATTTGAGAGTTTACGTGGACTAACAACTTGAATGAGTTCAAGTCGCTAATTTACAGATATTTTCATATATATATATATATATATATATATATATATATATATATATATATATATATATATATATATATATATATATATAAAGTATTATTCCCACTACAGGCCTCAGGTCACTTTTTCTGGACAATCGGCACTTTATGTCAGCAGGGTTGTCAGCCCTGTGTGACGGCCGCCATTACCCCCAGAACAAGCGTCTGGTACTAATTTCCTTTAGAGGCTGAGTCGACCCCAGGGCCATAGTGCCGCCAGAATATATTTTTTTACTCCTGGCGCGACAGGCCTAGAGGGCCCTTAGCCTACCAGCCGGCTGCTGGCCTCACATTCACATATGTCAATCACATAGGTAGATGATCATCAGCCAGTGTTGGGGTGACATGTGGTCAGCATGTTGAGTCCCCCAACCGTTATAGCTGGTTTTCTCAACCTGGAGTCGCTACTTATTGTAGCTACCCAAATGCTTCACGATACTGCGTGGGCACCGGTCCCATACTGGCCGAAATACCATGAGAAAAAATTTTCCCCCACGGAGACTCGAATCAGCGCAAGTCCCGTAGCTCTGCGCCAAGGCTTCCTGCCTTAACCACTCGGCTACGGCGCGGGACCCACAAGATTTGGGTCAGTTTAAAAATCCTGACCCCACCGGGACTTGAACCCTCGACCTTCCGGCTTGTAGCGCAGTGCTTTAACCACTACGCTACGGCGTGCCTCCTATATATATCCATCCATAGTAATTCTGCCCGAAGGCAGGTCTTTCACTGCAATCATAGCATTTTATGCTATGCTCTGCAGCTTTACTAGGGAATTTTTAGGTGTGGTAGCTTCCCGTTGCTTTCCACACTGATGAAGGATGATGATGATAAGATGAATATGAATGATGATGATTGCGATGGCCATATGATTTCGGGGACCGTTTGGGCCTTAAAGTTTTCCTGACATTTGTCTTACAGGTGAGGAAAAACCCCGATAAAAACCTCACCCAGAAAAACTGTCCCGAACGGGGATCGAACTCGGGCCTGCTGCGTGACAAGGCAGCACGCTACCTCGCGACCACAGCGGTGGACTATATATATAATATTGGGGAATAGTTGAATCCGGCATTCATTTTGGGGGTTTTAGCGTCCGAGCAACTGAGGGCCGCAGTCAACTATTCCCGAGTGTTAGATAGAAAATGTGATTTATGAAATAACGACTTTAATCTCTTAGGTTGTTAGTCCTCGTAACCCCTCAATTGTATCATATTTGCCTTGTTTAGTATGAATGTATTAGTGAATGGTGTCGCGTCTTAAATGTTCATGTTATCTCTGACGTGTCACCGGCATTGATCCGATGTCAACCAGGGTGGCCCTCATTATCCTTGAGTGGTCAAAATATATGTGATCAAGAATTTTCAAGAATTTAAACATCCTCTCCCGACAGGTCGCGTCTCCATAAAACCCGGGTAACATGGGGCACGTAATATTAACTAAATATGAGAGATTAAACTTAAAATAAGAAAGAGAAAATTTATAAACATTAATATTGTAATACAAATGTTCGTACTAATTTTGTAATTATGCTATAAAACGTAAATATTACAAAGCACAGTACACATTTTCATAATTTGACGACTGTTTACCATTAAGCATGCTTGTTTAGTGAGATGATACAAATATCAATTAAGTTATGTAGATAGGAAATAACACTATGAGGTTTTTTAATATTGTTTATTTTTTATTATTTCACTCACCTCATACTTCATAATTCATAGCAGACCCTGGGTTTCTTCACGTATTTTGTGACATTCTTCACAAAATACGTGAAGAAACCCAGGGTCTGCTATGAATTTGAAGTATGAGGTGAGTGAAATAATAAAAAATAAACAATACAAATATCAATGTTTATCACCCTTTCCCAATAAAATTACAACTACCATCCTGTCTAGTATTCTCTATCAAAAAAGACCACACATATTTTCGTAGGAGTAAAACAGAATTGAGCTTGATTTAGACATTCAAAAAGTATCACAAAATTAGTTCAATAATATTAAATCCATAGTGAGACATTTGATGTCCCAACTCCTTTCAAAAAACGTTAAACTGAAAATATATAAAACTATTATTCTACCAGTTATATTGTATGGATGCGAAACATGGACTCTTACTTTAAGGGAGGAAAGGAGATTACGAGTATTTGAGAATAAAGTACTTAGGAAAATTTTTGGACCAAAAAAGAGATGAACAGACAGGTGAATGGAGAATACTAGTTAATGAATTACATGGTCTTTATAGGAAGCCAGATATAATAAGAACAGTTAAGTCTCGTAGACTGCGATGGGCAGGACATGTTGCACGTATGGGGAATGAAAGACTTGCATGGAAGCTTCTTGTAGGAAAGCCAGAGGGAAAACGCCCAGTTGGTAGACCAAGAATGAGGTGGGAGAATAACATGAACTATGATTTGAGGGAAGTAGATTATACAGGGAATGATTGGAAAGCATTAGCTGAGGATAGGGATGTATGGAGAGCTTATGTCCGTGTGGCCATGAACCTATGGGTTCGATAATGCCAGTGAGTAAGTAAGTAGTGACGACGCAAATGTATTATACACAAACATTAATAGATAGGTATCAGAATAAACTGTAAAAAAACCTGTTATTTCATTTGGTACAGTTTCACAAAGTCTATAAGTTGACTAAAAAGTTTTTTTTTTTTTTTACTCATATAAACTGTAAAATCTACCGGAATTTCATTTGGTACAGTTTTATAAGTCTACAAGTTGACTAAACACGTTTACTTTTTTCTCATTATCATAGCCATGAAACGTTTTCCATGTTTCCTGTAAAATTTGCCTTTTATACGATTTGAATAGACGCTCCATATTTCTCATTTTTGGAAAATAAATTTCGTTTCATTTCAATGGTACACCTATATGCACAATTTTTCCAACTAAAAATGCGGAATCTAAGCGAATTTTAAAATTTCACTTTTGGCCAAAATAGTTAATATTCAATAGTTAAAAATTATTTTGGAAAGACTGAAAATATTTCACGCTAGAATAACAGACTACATAACAATGAACTACATGGTCTTTTTAGGAAGCCAGATATAATAAGAAGTTAAGTCTCGTAGACTGCGATGGGCAGGACATGTTGCACGTATGGGGAATGAAAGACGTGCATGGAAACTTCTTGTAGGAAAGCCAGAAGGAAAACGTCCAGTTGGGAGACCAAGAATGAGGTGGGAGAACAACATTAACTATGATTTGAGGGAAGTAGATTATACAGGGAATGATTGGAAAGCATTAGCTCAGGATAGGAATGTATGGAGAGCTTATGTCCGCGCGGCCATGAATCTACGGGTTCGATAGTGCCAGTAAGTATAGAATAACAGTGCGCATGCGCCAGAGTTTATAGAGCCACCGATAACCCACAATCGAACCACATATTGATTGTCATCCTCGATTACTATCTGTCGCTATGAAATTTAAATGACCAATGTTTGCAATAAATCCCCAAATCTATGTTAAGAAGATATAATAACAATAATATTAAAATTACTAAACGTTTATTAAAAATGGGTGTACACTTACTTAACAATTTATAAGAAAGGAGATAAAACTGATTGCAACAACTATAGGGGCATCTCATTACTTTCAACTTCGTACAAAATTCTAACAAATATATTAGTAAGCAGACTTACTCCCTATATTGATGACATTCTAGGAGATCATCAATGTGCATTTAGAAGAAACAGGTCTACAACAGATCAGATTTTTAGTATAAGACAGATTTTAGAAAAGAAATGGGAATATAATGGTACTGTACATCAACTATACGTAGACTTCCAAAAAGCATATGATTCAATTAAGAGGGAGAAGTTATATAGTATCCTGCTGGAGTTCGGAATTCCTAAAAAGTTAGTTAGACTTATACGAAAATGTGTCTAAATGGCTCAACGAGTAGGGTGCGTGTAGGCAAACAGTTTTCAGACACTTTTGAAATCCAGAATGGGTTGAAGCAAGGAGATGCACTATCTCCTCTACTATTTAATTTTGTACTAGAGCATGCCATTAAATCTTTAGAGAATGAGGAAGGCTTACAACTGAATGGTATTAATAAGCTGTTAGTTTATGCTGATGATGTAATATTGTTGGCCGATAGCGAGGAGATACTAAAGGCCAACACGCACACACTATTGAGTAACACTAAGAAATTAGGACTGGAAGTAAATATCAGTAAAACTAAATATATGGTCACACGTAGAAATACATTATATAATGGAAATGGACAGCTAATGACAAATGAGGGAAATTTTGAGGAATTGGCTGAATTCAAATACCTAGGAACAATAATCACAAATAGGAATGAGATGCACAAAGAAATTAAACATAGGCTCAATTCTGGAAATGCATGCTATTATGCATTGCAGAGACTTTTGATGTCCCAACTCCTTTCAAAAAACGTTAAGCTGAAAATATATAAAACTACTATTCTACCAGTTATATTATATGGGTGCGAAACATGGACTCTTACTTTAAGGGAGGAAAGGAGATTACGAGTATTTGAGAATAAAGTTCTTAGGAAAATTTTTGGACCAAAGAGAGATGAACAGACAGGTGAATGGAGAAGACTACATAACAATGAACTACACGGTCTTTATAGGAAGCCAGATATAATAAGAACAGTTAAGTCCCGTAGACTGCGATGGGCAGGACATGTTGCGCGTATGGGGAATGAAAGACGTGCATGGAAACTTCTTGTAGGAAAGCCAGAAGGAAAACGCCCAGTTGGTAGACCAAGAATGAGGTGGGAGAACAACATTAACTATGATTTGAGGGAAGTAGATTATACAGGGAATGATTGGAAAGCATTAGCTCAGGATAGGGATGTATGGAGAGCTTATGTCCGTGCGGCCATGAACCTACGGGTTCGATAGTGCCAGTGAGTAAGTAAGTAAGTACACTTACTTAATGCTCCCTAACGCTGATCCAATCAGCGATAACCCAAAACAGCGATAGAAAAATCATAGACTAAGTAATATACTCTGGAGAAAATAGCAGTTAGCATCACAATATTTCTAACAGTGTCATAATATTGTGATTTGCATATTTAAATAAATACTTCAAAACTGTCAAATGTTATAAAAATTGTTTGAAAAAGTTTAAAATATTAATTATTGTTAGTAAATACAAAAGAAGAGCTATAGTTTACAATAATATAACTGAAAATCAAGCACTACTGAAAGTGCAGTTGAGCCTGGTCCTTTCGTACTAAAGAACTCCCATACTTCATAGTCTGATTTTGCTTTTCAATTAACTTTAACTTACTTTTCTTAAATGATTGCTACATACCAAGTTGGTTTCCGAAAAATAATTGCGGCCTTTAGATAATTGCATTAGGGATTAAGAAAATATAGAGAGGGTGCAAGGGTTAAGAAACTCTTACATATAATTTTTGTCATAGTCATTATCGGTATCTACTAAGTAGGATCGATGAAGATACGTAAACATTTTTCAAACAATGTTTTCACGAAAACAACCTCAATAGCTATAGCTACACTCCTTCGGAATTCGCTGAATGGTAAACAGTGTACATGTCAAATTCGTGAATAAGAATAAGTTATTCCAAAAATATTCCTTCAAAATTTAAAATTCCATAATTCTTACCTAAAGATTCATTCCTCTGGGCGTTCTGTCACGTTCTGAAACCAGATTCATCTGTCTCTTCTATTTATGTCCTATCAATCAGCCTGCCAACTTAATAAATATTAAAAGTGTATTTCTCAATCGATAAAATAAATTATTAGCTAAATTTACCATTTATCTAAATTTGTGTTACAAATTAAGTGAGGAAAGAGATCATATGTTAAAATTTACGTTTTAACAAATAAAAATAAAATAGAAATTATAATTATTCTGATGTAAAATTTTATGAAGCACACATTTACTTACTTACTCACCGGCACTATCGAACCCGTAGTTTCATGGCCGCACGGACATAATCTCTCCATACATCCCTATCCTAAGCTAATGCCTTCCAATCATTCCCTGTATAATCTATTTCCCTTAAATCATAGTTAATGTTATTCTCCCACTTCATTCTTGGTCTACCAACTGGGCGTTTTCCCTCTGGCTTTCCTACAAGAAGCTTCCATGCAAGTCTCCCATTCCCCATACGTGCAACATGTCCTGCCCATCGCAGTCTACGAGAAGCACACATTTACAGGCTTTATTCTATATCAGTGGCGAATTTCTTATTCTAGAGTAAGGTTAAATTAACCATTTTTTTTTTTTTTTCCTGTTACAAATAAAGATAAAAATAAGGCTGTAAAATATGTCAAAATTATTTTAGTCTAAGACTGTAAGATAAATTAATACTTAAATTTCCGGAAATACAATTTTTCAATTGATTTTATTAAAAATAACACAAAAAGTAACTGAATGAATAGTCATACATTTAGTTATATATTATGACGCTAGTATACAATTGTTGCGTCTTATTGTTTATAAGAATGCTTTCATTTTTATGTTCATTATTTTTGCATAGACCATAGATCAATCCCTGGCATAGACATTCTGTTAGACTATAATTTTTTCATGTAAAAATTGTTGTCAGTTGAGGCTGTTCTCATGAAAAGATTTTTAAATCATTTCTTTACAAATCTTCATCGATCCCACAACAAAAATTACCATGTCAGTCTTTATAGTCTATATTATATAACATGTTGCGTGTATGTATATGTGTGTGCTTGTCTGTCTGTTAACTCTCTAGTAGTAGCAATTGTTTTCGGATCCAAACTCGGAATATAACAATTAATTAAGAAAAGTAAAGCCGAGTTCGTTAACCAATACAATCGGGGTTCATCTGAAGCAAAGAAAATGATAAATCACTACAGCGGTCGCAATTCTCTACTTTCCATAACGAAACTTGGCATATGCCACTGAAATAAAACGAAAGACATATTAAAATGTAATGAAACCTATTATGATAAGAGACTTAGCTGAAACAGTAATTGAAAATGCTCTAGTGGCCGCCAATCGTATAAAAGGGCAACTGAAAAATTATTAAGTGGAAAACAATTCGGCTTTAGACATCGGATATCATGTGTTGACCTTAAAAATATAATCAAAATCATCATGGAACATCTTTGGAATTCAAAAGTCCCTTCTATTTAGCTTTTGTGGAATTTGCTAAATCTTTTGACTCTATCAAAAGACAGAAAATATGGAAAAAGCTGCCACAAATTGGAATGCCAGAAAATAGTATTCTTATCAAAAGTATGTATGTTGCATATCACACCGGAGAGACTATCTGAACCTTTTCCCTGTCAGAGTGGAGTAAGACAAGATTGTCTGCTGTCACCATTGTTATTTATTTTGGTCTTAGAACTGTCCGTCGCCGTGGCGTAGTCGGTAGAGTCCCTACATTCCACTCCGGCGACCCGGGTTCGGTTACCGGCGGGGTAGGAAATTTTAAATCTCCACCTTGGGTCTGGGTGTGTGTCCTGTCCTTGTGTCTATATATGAGAATAAAAAAAGTTAAAAAAGGTAAAACAAATAAGAAAACAGTGTAAACGGAAAAAAAAAAGACACAATGACAAATGTATGTAATCGTAGATTAAAGAGGTTCAATAGGATCTGAATGGTAGACTGAAGGTCTACCGTAGAATATGCAGACGTTGTTTTTGTTTATTGGCAGACATTCTCAGACATCGAAAGCAAATTAACCCATTAACTTCAGGTTTAAATGCTCAATACATTTTCGGAGAAACCGGATTTTAGTTACCGTAAATTATATTGCCTATTTTCAGACATTCAAAACAAACAAAATATAACGGTACTTTATATCACAATAAGGGCGAAGGCAAAAACACATTCGTCTAGTGTTCATACATTTTAACAAAAGATTACCCTGCCAACGGATGTATAAATTATTACAAAATATATAACAGCAGAGTTAAGCGAGTGTACCTCGTCTTCTGAGTTGAAGGTAATTTAACTGCCGGCGAGTGTACCTCGTCTTTTGAGGCGGATGGGTTAAGACATCTTGAGAAGGCAGCAAACACAGATGAACAAACAAAAAACAATATAAAGAGAGTATGCAACTGAAATAAAATTGCAGGTCAATGGTACAGAAATAGAGGAAGCGGCCGAATTCCAGTATTTAGGAAGCATGATATCAAATAAAGGAGGATCAGATGAAGATATTAAGGCTAGAATTAGAAAATCAATAGCTGTATTCTCACAATTGTCACCCATATGGAGATCTAAACAAATGTTAACTAGAACTAAATTAAGGCTATTTAATAGCAACGTGAAACGTATATTGCTATATGGATGTGAGACTTGGAAGGGCATAATCGATTTATATATAAAAAGTTGCAAATACATATAAATAGATATCTGAGATTTATTTTGAGAACCTGGTGGCCAAAAACCATAACGAACTAGGAATTGTGAAGGATAACGTCTTAGAATGAGATCTGGAAGGAGATTAAATACCGGTATCACAAATGGAAATGGATTGGACACATTTTCGGAAAAGAACTAGACATAGTGCCATAGAGAGCACTAGATTGGAATTCACAGATTGCCTATAAAAAGAGGAAGACCAAAAATTACCTGACGCAGCACTGTAACAACAGAAATAGAACAAGAAAAAAGTTCAAATTAATTATTATGAAAATAAAGATTTCCGCAACCATGTTCGACTTACTAAGAAATTCGCTTAACTTACGCAGTTTCTGCATGACGACTTTTTAAATTCGATTTCTATATAATAATTTAGAAAAACGTATTTTGGCCAAACATTCTATATTTTATTCGGACAACTATACATATAGTCCAATTAATACTGGGCAATCCAGTTATTAATAGTTTTTTTTCTATTCTGCAATATGGAATTAAAATGAAAAGAAAACATAAATTAATTTCAAAATGATGTACTAATTAAAATTATATTTAGTAAAACAAAAGCAATCCTATGCGTTGCGTAAATAAAAATAAAATAAAATAAATACTGTGTTCATGTTATCGTAAGTATTAATAATTCAAAGACGATTCTACAATGCTACAAAATATATGTTAGGGTTTATTTTTTAAAAAAATCAGTTTTGTTTGGGTACAGATAGACATGAAGATCGAACTAAAATCAGCGATTTTTTAAATTTATATATATAGATTTTTAATGTTCACACATCTTTCTGTGCCTAAAGTTTTATTTATCTTCTCCACTCGTCTCTATCTATCCACTCTATGCTCTCCAGTCCTCTTGTTCTCATTCCAGTTATTATTTCTTGCATCCACGAGTTTCGAAGTCTTCCTTTCCTTCTTCCAGGTGGACACCATTCCAATATATTTCTGGGTAACCTTTCTTCTTGCATTCGACGTACATGCCCATACCAGTTTAATTGCTTATATCTTATATATCCACCGCTGTGGTCTCGAGGTAGCGTGCGTGCTGCCTTGTCACGCAGCAGGCCCGGGTTCGATTCCCGGTCGGGACAGGCTCCTGGGCGAGTTTTTTTTTCGGGATTCTTCCTCACCTGTAAGACAAATGTCAGGAATCTGAGGGCCCAACTGTCCCTGAAAATCCGGCCATCATCATCATCCGTATGAATATCATCATCATCATCATCATCAACTCACCGGTGTGGAAAGCAACGGGAAGCTACCACAACTATAATTCCCTAGTAAAGCTGCAAAGCAAAGCATGAAAATGCTATGATTGCAGTGAAAGACCTGCCCTCGGGCAGAATTACTATAGAATAGAATCTTATATAGTTTACTATTGAATATCTAACATTCATTTTTTCTCAGTGGTACGGAACTTTAACAGCTGTCTTAAAGTAAGCTTTTCCCGTTTAGAAATTACACCGTCAATCTATTACAAAACTAACAATGTTACATAATATAACCATGTTACATAAGGTATCATGTTATTCATAGAAATATTCTTTTGAAATATGTAGTTAGAAGTTACATTTTAATAAACTTTGAAAACAGCTTGCTTTAAAGTAATTTATTGTCCTGTACATGTGTAATTGAAAATCCGCCACATTTGACTTTAATTCAGTGCACAAGTTGCAGCGGTTCTTACCTTGATGGGTGTATGGTGTATAATCATATCTTTCAAACGTAAACTTTCTGTTCGTCCCGAATGAAGCACAAAATAAAAAGTCATTGCCTCAGCTTTCATCACATAAAAAGGCATACATGAATGAATACACAAAACGATAACTATATATGGAATCATACCTTCGAAATATTAAAAAAAAATACACAATCGTCTTATTTTAAATTGAGCTACGAAAAAAAAACAGTTCTGAACAGCAGCGCAAATATTAGTTATAGGCCCTATAGAGTGATTTATGGACTTCAATTCCCCCACAATAATATGTGTGCAAATTATTATTATTATTTTTTGTAATTAGCTTTCATATTACAGGAGGGGGCAGCAGCTGAGGCCTACCGTCACGCGCAGAGAATTGATTGATTTAAAACATAAAGAAAAGTGTTCGATAGAGGCAATAAGTCAGTATTTAGAAAATAAATTAAAGTTAGGGGAATGTTCGGAGAATGTTTTAAAATATATTCACACTTATACAGTTACCTGTTGTCTAATAATTAATTTTTCTCTATTTTATTTAATTTTATACTATGTCATTAATCTTTTCCTCGTTTTTTTTTATATATCTTGTACATATTATATATTTAACTCGTTAAATTTAGAGTAAATCAAATTACATTATAAATATTAATTGAATTGTATTCATATATATATATATATATATATATATATATATATATATATATATTGTAATTTAGATTTAAGACTATTTTTTTTGTTTGTATTTTTTTTAAACCTGGTTAAGTGGTAGACAAGGCCTTAAGCCTTAACTCTGTCAGGTAAAATAAAGCTATTATTATTATGCATTGCAGAGACTTTTGATGTCCCAACTCCTTTCAAAAAACGTTAAGCTGAAAATATATAAAACTATTATTCTACCAGTTATATTATATGGTTGTGAAACATGGACTCTTACTTTAACGGAGGAAAGGAGATTACAAGTATTTTGAGAATAAAGTACTTAGGAAAATTTTTGGACCAAAGAGAGATGAACAGACAGGTGAATGGAGAAGACTACATAACAATGAACTACATTGTCTTTATAGAAATCCAGATATAATAAGAACAGTTAAGTCTCGTAGACTGCGATGGGCAGGACATGTTGCGCATATTGGGAATGAAAGACGTGCATGGAAACTTCTTCTAGGAAAGCCAGAAGGAAAACGCCCAGTTGGTAGACCAAGAATGAGGTGGGAGAACAACATTAACTATGATTTGAGGGAAGTAGATTATACAGGGAATGATTGGAAAGCATTAGCTCAGGATAGGGATGAATGGAGAGCTTATGTCCGCGCGGCCATGAACCTACGGGTTCGATAGTGCCAGTGAGTAAGTTAGAAAAGGATATTTTGAAAAATGTATTATTTTTTTTAAATATTGGTTTGTTTTAAAATTTTCTGTGAATTTTAGTTTTTTTAAAGAAAATATTTTTTGAATTTATTTTGGAAGAGATTCTTTAACCCATCAGCATGGGAGGACTTAAATCCCCTGATGGTTCTCGGCAGCAGGAGGATTCCTTGGAATGGCATTTAAATTTGTAAGTTAGAAAACAAAATTACACAATTTCAAAATGAGTTACGTTATTAATAAAAGGATAATCTTTCCTCTACAAAATGATATTATTTAATCATTTATTTAGTGAACCTTTTCTGAAAAATAAGAACTAGTTCCAGTAAACAAATCATGCAGGCGGTGCACGTCACTCCTCGTTGATGGGTTAATGAAAAAAGTTTTGAAAAAAAAAAATTAAATATAATTCAAATAATTCCCAAATTTATTATATTAAAACAAAAAGTGTTTAAAAATGAGTAAATTCTTATCTTATCTCAGACTTCATGTATTTTTAAACACGGGAACTGCAGTTTTCAAGAGAAGTCCCTCATCTTCAGCAAGAATTATGACTACCAGATTTTCATTGGAATTTTCATCTATAACATTGCCATCTGGTGTTCATTTGATGAATCACGAGATCCCTCGATTCCCTGTTCATTGGGAATTTCAAAATTCATTAATCTAATTTTGTTCTTCTGAGTATATATCTTTTCCCAAACTGTGAATTCCAAAGGTTTTAGAAGTTTAGCCTCTTTTTTTTAATATTATGACTCTCCAGCAAACTATGAGCTGCAATAGCTGATTTTTCAATTCCACCATTTTAAATATTTCTATTGGTTTCTTTTGTGTAAGTGTCCAAATTCCTTTTTGTTTTCCTATGTATACTTTATTGGAGTCTTTACAACTAATTTCATAAATTCCAGATTTTTTACTATCTGGAGTGTTCACTTTCTTAATTGATTACCAAGCTACATTTATTTATCAGTGCCAATGTAATATTGAATTTCTTGAATTTTTTAAAAATTTGTTGGGCATTTCAGGATAAGTAATTCTCTTGAATTGTTTTCCTTTCTTTGAATCATATTGCAGGGTGGTGTATTATTTTAATATTTTTTGTTGTCTGAATTTCTCTAATTTATTTATAATCATTTCCTCTCCAAAATCATTAAAATTAGCTATGTTTAAAATGTGAT